>OX393579.1:4670973-5232562 GCA_947652605.1 Elmis aenea | reverse complement strand
TTTTAAAATATTACACAGGGCGTTTTTTACTCTAGGTCAAACTTGTAAAACTTTAAACATCGATAACTCATTTTTTCAAGTAGGCCGTGAAGGTAGACAGTGCAAAGTGTTAGTTAATCTATTCTCAATTTAAGTTTTACACGAATTGTTACTGCCGTTCCAAAGTTTTTGAATGTTGAAAACTTTTAAAAGTGCTGTTTCAGTTAAAATTTTCATAAAAATGTAAATAAAACCAAAACGCTTAGCTTTAGGCCCATATAACCTTATAGATTTTTTAAAGCAAATTAAAAGGGGAATCCAAAAATATAAAAATATACAGGGTGTGCTGTTTAAAATTTCAAAGTTTTGGTTCGTTTCCGGTTGAACCGGAAGTCGTATCACAACGTCATAATTAGCATTGAATCCGAAACCTACCATAATGGTCAGTTATAATTTTTTTTTAAAATATCTTTGACAGTATTCTAGATGTTTGCATATTTCCATATTTTTGCGCAGCACTGTATGCAACGCGCTGCGAAGCGATATTAATGTGACGTCATATAGTTACCTCAGATTATTTGCAATTATTGTGTTCCTGGTTACCGTTACCACTAAACCATTTAAAAACGTCAACTTTAGCGGGTAAGGCTAAAGACTGTTTATATTGCCCTCTGTTTTACTGCTATCTAATTACTAGCCAAAAGTAAACAAAATGGACAAGAGTGCAAAAATAAGCAGTTTTTTCAATTTTTGAACACGGCGCACCACATCAATTTTCCTGAATTTTTCAGGAAATATTAATTATGACTAAATACAATATATATGTAAGTGCCGCACTCTTACCTATAAAAAAAAACAATTGAGAAACGCATTTAAAATCTTAATTTTTTTTCAAAAATTCGAATTTTTCGTCAAACTTAAAAATAAATTTTTTTTTAAATAAGATATGTTATTAGGCTCATTCATGAATTTTTTCAAAATTTTTCGATTATTCAGGGCAAAGAAAAAAAATAAAAACGAAAAAACAGCTTTTTTCGATTACTAGGAGAACGGGGGCAAAGGGGGTGCTAAATTTATTGCAAATATTTTTTATTTTATGATGCCTACATAGCAAAATAACTAATTTAAAATTTGGTTTCAAGGGCCGCTGGCCTATCTTATCCTGCTAGGCCCTTTGAAATTACTGATTTGAACATATGTACACAGCTTTAAAAATGATGTAAAACGTGGAATACCTTCAAAGGTTGTGAAAATATAGCTTACATTCATGTAACAGTATATCATTTCGCTCAATAACAGCATTTTATGCTACAAGCCATTTGTACAAACCCAAGACAACTACTTATCACATGACAATATATTCCGAATAACTCGTTCGAAGTTATATTACACACTAAAGCAAGAAATATTACCACGATCAAGGTAACTCCCCTTGTCTGAAATTATTTTTAGTGCTTTATAACGAAATCGCTAGCTAGCAGTTTCTTTTTCCGATTCAAAAGCCGATTCAATTTCCTTTGAATCAAAATGTTTTAAATTCTGCGCGAATATTTCTTTAAATCGTGTACCGACCAGATCTTGTTCCTAAAACAACCAATAAGCTTCACAAAACATCATCTTTAAATTTTAATCATACAGTTATTAATAAGCAAAAATGAATACTGAATTTGTTGATAATTTTTGTCTGAGAAGAAGATTAGTAATTTTGATACATACCCTAAAACAGCCTTATTACTTTTACTGTTTTTTTAAAAGATCTTTTGGGTCTCGAATTAAATATTCAGACTGTATAACATTATTCCATTTGTTCATATAACGGCAATTTCATTTTAAATGTGCATGATTCTTGAAATACGAATTTCTTTTATGACGTGGAAATCTAGTATCAAAGGAATGGCAAATTTTCCGCTAGTTTTAATTAAAATATACCATGAACATGGCAGCTGTATGTGCATGTCTTGCAAAATACTGTTGAAATGTATGAAATAAGTGCGGAGCACCGCGCAAGGAATTTCTGTGGAGTTATGTTTATCGAGCTGTCAACATGATTTGTGAAATTCGTGATAGCAAATACGTTTGTACGTACTATTTAAGGCATTCAGCACATTCTGTTAACGTTTATTTTTGTAAATTGCGTTTCAATCGAGCCAACCCTGGATTTATAAAATAATTTTCATTAAACTTTTTGGTTGAGGATGGGTAAAAGTGGTTCTAAATTAATTTTATTTACTGTGTCAAAAGTTTAACTGGCAATGTACGCTAACTTGGGATTCGCAAGGTGAATTTAAAGATTCGTAAATGTAAGCATCACATCTATTTTGTATTTAATTTATTTTGGTAAATTTTTAACCCATATTTCATCGCTGTTTTTTCGCAACCTAGTTTCCATTTCTTGTGGTCCATCCAGTTATCTTTTGAGAGGCCTTTACTTTTTATTGTTTCTTCTACCTCGTTTGTCCATGTTCCTCTGGGTCTTCCTTACTCGCTGCGATTTGGATGATGCCACTTTTATATTTTACTTGGCCATCGTGTTTCATCCATTTTTTGGACTTGCCCGTATTAATTTAAACTTTTGGCTTCAATGATTTCTATTATATCAATATCAATCCCCATTTTTCTTGCAATTTCGCAGTATTTCTTACCCTATCATTCCTAGTGAGTCAACAACATCTTCTCCAATAGTTCTTCCATCGCCTGTATATTAGAAACGTCTTTTCTATTAATATTCCAAAGCTTGTATCCATAAATTGAAATACTTTCTAGTTTTGGACATATTTTTGTGTTTCTGGTTATGTTCTCTTATTCCTGAGTATACTATGTAGATGCCATTTTGGCCGCGTTACCTTTTGCAGTTCTGCTACATATTTCTTGTTCATTGAGGGTGTCATGTAATAGTTTCACACCTAAGATCTGTGTTTTTAATTTCTGTGTCCATCTGTTGTTAATTTTGTACCCTTTTTCTAACTACCAGATATTTCAACGTAGCTCAAAGACCAGATGCGACACAAAACAACTTTTATTAAATGTATGTGATCGTGAAGGATTCCAACAATTTATAATCCAAATTAATTTGCTGCTTTAAAACCCAATAGCTGGCGTTGTTATCATTTTCAATTGTTTATACATTTCAATTGGAGTGGCATTGTTTTTGAACAGTAACAGGCGTTTATTATCACAGGTGTTTGCCATGGAACATGATTCCGTACATGTTCATGTGCTAACCATGCATCGTGTTGTATATTTATGTAAATATGCCATCGCTATGGTAACGTGACAACGGAGAACTCCAATTATATTCCAGTTTTAAGTCAATTTTACAGCGTACAAAGAAATACCACAAAATTGCCACTATGTTGTGCCACTGACATTTCTATTCGCTGCAACAATTACATGTCACTATCGATTGTACCTTTTCTTTGCAATTCTTTAAGCTAGACAGCTAGAGGATCGCGTTGACATTTGTGAGTGTTGTCAATTACCTGTGCAACGTATCCTATGCCTACTTCCACAAAAATTAATTAATTAATTGGTAATCAAAACAAAAAACAGAAAAATTTCAAAATAATTTATGTAATATCAATCAAATTATACCACTGGAAATTTATTCGTAGCTGTTTTAAACAACTTGAAACAGGCTTAAGGACGCTTTATTTTGTATTTTCAAATTATAACGCTCCGTTATTTATTGTTCTTCTGAGTTTACATAAAAACTTTGTTAGTTTCTCTGACCACTGATGTACAAGCGAAACATCTTTGTCTTCTACTTAAAGTTTTTATTTATGAGAAAATTTGTCAAGATAATTTATATACACTTCGTGCACTTAATCCAAATTAAATAAAAAGCGATTTATTGCGAGAGTCGTGCGTCATAAACATTTTAAAAATAAAAACACTAAATTTGTGAGAACTTGAACGTTTTTCTTCGTCCTTAAGCATATTGTTTCACTTAAATCTATTTGTAATAGAGCTGTTTCCAATTCTACTGGAACGTTTTAGATCTTGTTTACTATAAGAGATATAGCTTACGTTTGCGTTCAAAAAATTATAGTTTGTAAACGAATTTTAAATAGATTTTTTTTTGTTCGCAACACTTGCTTTGTCTTTTTACAAATTGAAGTCTATATAGAGTTGGTCACAAAAGTATTTTGCATTGCCAGTGCATACCAAAACATACAATTTAAATTTGGTTTCGTTTAATGCCACCTCAACAGTTATATGACAAAAAAACCACCCCACCACTTGTGGGCTTAGGCACAAAGTGTATATTAAATATTGTACGGTTTTAGATCGAACAAAAACTATATTACACTTAGCTGAAATATTAATTTTCTTAAACACGGTTGTGTTCAACTGCTAACCGTCAATCCTTGAATAACTCCCCAAAGATATAGTGTCAAATCGTAACAATTTTAAACTGAAAATCACAGGGATAAATCCAAAATCACCGAAATCGCGTCATTTAGTCAGAGTTAATCAAATGATGTCATTTAAACGCAGTAATTGACGCGTAAAACTAAATTGACTGCCCTGAGAGACAGCAACGATTTTATATAACAAACCGTCACCATTCCCTTGTGGCACATCTGTTATTATCCGAAAAACGTTGGTTACAAATCCGAAATAATCCACCTTTTATTACGTTGTTCGCATAAAGAAAACCGCACTGTCTGAAGAAGACTGTAGTTAAAGCTTTGTACGCGGTTAGGAAACATTGTTGAAACGTATTATTCAGGAAATTAAAATAAATGTAGATGAATGATTTTACCGTACATTACACAGATTGCAACTGCAGATAAAAACATCATCAATCATAGCATACAAAAAGCGTGCATCGTATGTTCTGGTGCAGAAATAAAAAAGAGCTTTTTACCCTGGACCACTGACCCAAAATATTGATAACAAGCACTTCGTTGATATTGCATGACCCAGTTATCATGTGAGCGCTACAAAATTGTTGAACGTTTAATTAATAGACAACTTCCGAGTGTTGAAGTTGTCCCTAATAACGGAGGACGAAACGTCGGCCATCAAGAAGAAACCTACAACGCGGTTCCAACCCGGAAACATCTAGATGTAGTCTTAAATTTAGATGGCATGGTAACCAAAGAGTGTTTAAATAAACTGGATAAAAGAGCGATAACTGGACAATTAAATTCAGTGTTATGGAGCAAAAGTGTTTCCATAAACAACCAAAACCCATATACTTAAACATTTTGTACAAAGCTATATCCAGCTAAAGTTTGAACCATGCCTGAATACTTAGAAAAGGAAACAAGATCAATGAAAATAAACTTTTGGAGAAGGTCTTCTCAATGAACAATAAGGCATAAATATATATAAAAGTCCAGCCTGACTCTGTCTCTCTGTCTGTCTGTGACTCTATCTGTAACGCATGAATATAGTAACGCAGTAAACTACTACGGGTTCATTTGACCGACTAAGTTGTGTCTAATGAACCGTAAATTTTTACTCACGGGTAACATAACAGTGTCTAACTTGCAGCTCACGATATTATAAAAAGTAATAGTTTAAATTTAAGATATACAATATCCCCGTCCTAGAACGGGTTACGTGCTAGTATACAAGAAAAAGTAACTGCAGAAGAGAACCTGACTCATTTAATCGAAGAACACCAATATTGATTTGGTATGCACAAGTTATTAAAATGCATACGTAATTTCTCATTAAACATGAGCATGGATTCCATCTGAAAAAACAAAGAGGGGACGACCAGAAAGGAGATGAATAGATGGGATGTATGTTTACGTAATTGTGCAAATGTGTGTAAATAATAAGAACGTATCCAAATCTCGAATAATTTTGTATATTTAGGGTTGTTTAATCACTCCAGAGACTGCCATTCTGCAATAATAAACAAAACGCAAAGCCCGACAAAGCATTTCGAAATCACAACGAATATAAGCCTAATGTCAACCCATAAACACGCCTTAACGAGAATAATATTACGTGTAAAGAAGTACTTCCTTACTTCATGTGTTTCCTTACACCATCTTACAACGCCATCCACATATTTTTTCGCGAAATATGCGAAGGTGTATTAGTCTCTGTACAAAAGTAATAAAAGACCGTCTTAAAATCCAAACTACGAGGTCAGGTCTCGTAAAATACCTGAGGAAATCATTTCACACGAAGTTTACAAACTTCTGACACTTCGTTCCGTTTTTATTGTGGGTGTGTGGCCGCCGGAACGCGTAGTCGAAATTTTTACGCGCGAAATAAAATAAATAAGAGAAAAACAGGCAATCTTATAAATAAATTTGAGTAGGTGAATTGCGATTTTCGGCATGGAATCGATACATTAGTGAGAGATACGTTGTGTTTCTCGGACTAAAATTTATGTATCCTCAATAGCTCTAGGAAAGTCTGGATTTACAGCCACCTAGAGAAACATAACGCGCCCCGTAAAACTTAATAAAACTATTATAAATACGGTATAAAAGGAGCACATGTAATCTATGTGATAAAAACAAATTATAAGCCAGAATAACATTATTAATATTTACTTTACGTTGAAAGAGTTACTTAAAAGATGTTTACATAAGTACTTAAATTATTTGAGTGGTTGTTTTAAGAAGGATAAATACTTATTTAAGTAATGAACACTAAAACAATTTCAAATGTAAGTTTGTTCATACCTGGGCATTAAAATAACTGACAAAAAAACAGCCACGAAATAAGAAACGTAATATAACAAGAAAAACCCATCATTAGACAACTGCATGGCCTTTATGGGACCGAAAAATAACTACAAATACGAAAGTTAAAATCTACAAATTACTCAAACATTCTATTTTAAAACCAAAAACTTCTTCAAGCAATTTGTTTTTCAAATATTGGTATGAGTCTAAAAATATCTTTTACCTTAAAAAATATTTCCAGAAGCCGCTTTCATCCGAATGTTCAGTTGTGTATATATTATATCCTAATTAACATAGGGACAAAATATGAACACAATGAAATTAAACAACCTGTGAAATTTAGGGACCGGCTTTGTAGCACATATTTATAAAACATCAATACCATATAGCGACGCGGGTGATATTTTTACTTCAGCTTTGTGTTTAATATCGGTTTTAGGCTGATAACATACAATGTTATCTAACCGACATGCGACGAAACCCAAATATTGGGGACAAAATCACACAAGGAACGCCCGAAAAGAGCTTGCATTCGTTTTCACAAAAAGCTGTTTGTATATGAGCAAACTGATGCTGGGTAATTTGTTCTACTATTGTAATTTTAAATGCTTTAGGTTGCTATCATATCCAGAAAACACGAATACTTGCGACGCTTTTAAACCGTTAAGATATTAACTTCATTCAAAAAACGTTTAAAAAATTGTTAAAAAACTTTTTAATAATCCTATCGAATGGTACAACCAGACAAGAGAAGAAAATAATTATGGAGTTAATTCTTATACTATAAATAACACAGAATAATCTTTGTTTGCTGCAATTTTGCTATAAAAAAAACATTAAAAATGTATTCTAATTCTTTCAGTTTGTAAGTAAAACTCAGATTTATCTAAAACTAATTACATTAAAGTTAGTGTTTTGTGGTAATATTTCTAGACATATATTTTCGTAAAATATTTTATATACTCTACAAAATGCAGTATATTTAAAATATGCCAGTAAAACTTTGCCTCGTAAAAAAAAACTTTGTAATACTCCGTTGAAAGATACAACAGTCTGCCAATTTAAAAAACCAATCACATCTGATTGGTTTGAAAATTACTTTTCGGCCAAGCATAGCATCAAGGCAAGCGGTGTAAATACCATTATTTCCTCAATCAAACAGCGTTCTTATCAATTTCACTGGGATAAAAAAAAATCATCGGATCGCAATAAGTTTACAACCAATATATTTCACGTATTAAATTGGTAAATTTTTCAAAACATGTGTCAGTGTACATGTTTAGAATTTTATTAACTCTCCATTGCTTTTGTGACGAAAAAATTCTGTGGGAGATTTGACATACCCTAAGGAAAGTTTTTAATAAGCAATTTATGAATTATTAATAATGACGAATGCATGCGTATCATTAAAACTTTGAATTAAACACTGCATGCAAGAAGCCCCACTTTGTCAAATAAATTTAGTGTTATTAAAACCAATAAAAGATAAATTATTAAAGTGATAAAAATAAATAGTTACAATAGAAAATAAGCTTTTGTTTTACATTATTCACAAACAATAAATTCAATTAGTTTTTTTTTTCCTATGAAACAATACCTAATCACAATGAAAAACAACGTACAACCCCGCAAAGAAAAACAACAACATTAAAATAATACCCTAAAAAGTATAATTTTCTATTGGAGAATGTTCTATTTGCTTAGTGTGTGATATATCCTTCTTAGATACTGCGAAAAATTCGGGAGATGATTACTCAGCGAAAATTAAGGGGGGTCTTTCATATAAAATTTTTCCTTAGACGTCTCCTTTCGGAGTTACATCCCCTTGAAGAGGAGGGGTAAAATTCGGTTTTTATTTTATTTCTCAAATTTGGATAATATGAACATAAACAAACCATGGCAACCACCAAAATGAATCATTTTATATTGAAATATTTGATGGTTCATGTATGCTTATTTTATTTTTTACTCAAAATCGGTAGGTTTTACAAAAAAAAAACTAAAGAATAAAAAAGAGTTTGTAAATAAATCAAGCTTTCAAAAAACAAATTTTTAGTTGCAAAATTTTAAACAACCAAAAAACCAACAGGGGTCGCACTTTTCAGCCCCCTGTGAAGGTGGGAGATGATTAAAAATATTACTATGGGAAACCAATTTTACCGCTCCTCTTTAGGGGGTGTAACTCCGAAAGGAGACGTCTAAGAAAAAAATTATATAAAAGCCCTCCTTAATTCTTGATAAGGAATTACCTCCCGAATTTTTATGCAATATTTAAGAAACACCCTGTACAACAATCAATTATAAGCATCTAATCACTGAATAACACTATTCTCGTCAAGTTTCCTCAATGCCTACAGATGGAAATAAACCACGTTATAAAATACTGCCAGTTTGATATGTTTATGATTAATTTACATACAACTCGGAAACTGTAATTGAAAAACTTAGATTGAAAATAAATCTAAACATCAGCATAAGTCACATACGCCCATCAAACCTAACTCTTATCTACAACAACTCGTCTCCGTTACAATTTCTAAATAAATTTACAAACTTTTTCACTTCAATATAATTTCTTATTTTAGTTTAAAATATTTTAACGACAAGTGGGCAGAAAAACCCCAAAAAGTGAGATCCATATCGTAAATTATGTGCATACATTTGAATGGCAAAATATGAGACCAGTAGACGAGCCGCGTTGACAGAACGTTTATGAAATATTTCACAGTTCAGCGCAGAAATTTGTTGGTGAAGAAAAGTGGGAAGTTGCGTCTTAGTCACAACATTTTTTAGTCGCCAAAAAATATTAGTGTTGGACGAGGTCGGAATATTAAGACCGGCAGTAAAATGTAATAACTTGATAAAGCTTTCTTTTGATGAAACAAAACCTGGTGATAACACTTCCTTGGTAGAAGGAAAAAATTTAATATCGTAACTTACATCTACTGTGTGCAGGGAAGGCATAGATTTTTTTATGGGCTCGTGATCTCTAGAACTTCTCAATTAAAATGCAGTTATGATTTCTAGTTACCCGAAAATCCTTTCACTCTAGAAAATATATTTAACCCTTCGTGCTTGGAGGTAGAATGCACTAATTTTTTTAAATCGCTTATTAATTGTAATATTTCTTATACTTTCTCCATCATTTGAGTCTCTTAAATCGTAATTTAATAATTAAAGTAGCAATTTACGATTGCTATGCTGATGTAAACACTAAAACTTGCTTGACCATTTACATAATTATTTCTAAAATTGTTCATTGTAACAAAAATTTTCGGTATCTCTACCAATAATAAAGTAATACAATTTATCTGCTACCGTTAAGATTTTTAAACATACATTTGTAAGATTCCTAGTTAATTAAATACCGACCTACGGCGCTTCGAGGTTGAATCATTTTCCTGCAAAATACAGCAGGACAGTAAATTATCATCGTTAACACAATCATTGAGTCACAATTTAACGAAAGGGTAAAAACCATTGCCCTAAAAATAATTTCCTCCCAACTATGCAGTAGTACATCAAAATTTCAAATCATAATCAAACTGTTTGCCAGCAGGATAAATTAAACCAGGGCCAAAACACGAGAAATTTCCATAATTATTTTGCAGAGTAATGAACGATTGTTGGAAAATAATGAAAATTTTCTAGAATCCAGAGTGCACTTCCGAGCCCAGTCAACGACTCAGCACAACCCAACAGTACTATAGATACATATAAAGTTCCTAAATACATTATGCATGACTTCTTTCCTGCAATCTTGGAATACCTATCCTTTAATGTAATCGTAACAATGTTACTTGCTTCCGGAATTGTGTGAATCTGGTTGAATTGTTTCAGTTGGTTTTTTACAGGTGTATACATGAATAGGTTTTAATTAAGTTGTACAATCATAGCAAACAAGAAATTGTTTTTCCGAACAACATACCAATACATTTCTTAATAATTATACATTGATATATTCTTGGCGTAAAGTTTATTGGTAAAAAAATTTATTTTTTAAGCTACTCCAAGAAAAATATTTATTCACTCATTAAAAGACCTACATACAAAGTAAAACAGAAAAAAAGTGTAATATGTAAATATAAAGCTAAGATTGAATACATATAAAATAATTTTATTCAAAACTTTTGATAAAACCTCAGCTTTTTTGTCTTCCCTACCGTACTAAATTTAATATTATAAATCACTTTTACATTTAAACACTAAACCTAAATCACATAATAAGCTGGGTTAAAATAATTTGTATGTATAAAAATGTTTGTGGCTGGAAAATATCATAGCTGTAGGAGTTGGACGCAAAAAATAGCTTAAGAAACAAGCTTAATTACAAATTGCAAAGATGTAATTAAAAATATTTCGCGTTCAACCTGAATTCAAAAGCTTAATTTTTAATTAATAGTGCGTTTTAGATAAATTTTTCCATGTTTTGCTTTTCATTTAGCGTAATTTACCACGACGAATTATGTAGGAGTAATTTTTACTTTGCAGGTGCTAATAAACAGATGTTCATGAATAATTTACATACATTGTATTATTTGATTACAAAGCTTAAAATCTATAAAGATATGATAAAGCTGTATCCCGAGAGTGCGAGTAATTACAGAAATTCGAAATAAATTTAAAAGAATATGGTTTCTTCGAGAAACCAACCAAAAATCTAAAACAAATTAGTGAAAAATTAGAATTATTTGTTTCTACACAGTTTCCATTGCAAATAATGTAGCATCTCAACATGTCAAATTTTTCTTTGGTTGTAAATGTGCCCATAACTATATGATAACAAATTTGCTACAAAGACTATCGAATTACACAACAATACTATTAAATTCTAATAAACGATACAGCAGACAAATGGTCACTGTCATTTTGTAAAAATTGATTGTAGCTCCTCTACATTCATCTAATTTAAGCAAACCTGTATCTCTTATAATAAGCGAGATTCCAATGCTGAAAATGTTATCTGGGACACCCTGTATGTGATTGTATGTAAGTTTTCTAACATTGTAACTTTATTACTGCAAAACAATAATACATTCTGATCTCAACAAAAATATAAGATTATACAGAACAGTTAACATTAAATACTACTTCTACAAGTTTAATTTACAAAGACAAATATGACTTTGGTAGAAAAATTATTACTGCATTCAGTAGGCATCCACAATTAATTAGTCCATTCAAGATTTATTTAGTGAGTTATCATGCATGTTGCCATTTACTAGATGTACACATCAGATTCGTTACGTTATGCTAAGTACATACGATTTATTGTTATCTGCCACTTTCGCTGATATTAGTGCTAATGATAATGACAGGTTGTAGTAGGAATACATGTGTACTTGATTAATCGTCGTCTGTTTAGTGTGGGTGTTTTACTCGACGCCTACTACAAGTATCGATTCTGAAATATAAATAATCTGACCGTGAATGAACTGCTCGTTAAAACTTTTCTTATTATGAGCAATAGCTTGTGCTAAAAAATTTTATGTTACCTGTGTTATTAAAAATTTTAATCGAGGAATAATCCAAATATTTGACAAGAAAAATTGTCTTAACTGTTTTTTATTTACTAACGTCGAATGTAATTTGGTAGTACGACAAGTTGATGTGTATAGTGGGTTAGCCACTTATTTTTAGACGATACATAAAACTTATTTAAATTTTCATTTTGAATGTAAATATGTAACAAATATTATCTCTGAGGATAACTGTAAAATCATATTGTCAATATACCAGACGCAACTGTTTTGATATTATTTAATATTAAATACTAATGAACTACCACATGATCACTTAATTTTCCCAATAATTTTTGTTCCATACAGTATTTGTCTTTGAATAAAAATTTGTTTTCTGAAAATGAGTGTAGCAACATTGTTATACGATGTAGAACGAAGTTTACATCTAAAAAATCAGACATTACCATCTAAAACAGACATTCACGTACGCGATACGATTATTGTATTTCCAAAGCATGTAACACGTCTGACAAGTTGACATCCATTCAATTATTTTTCGAAATCAAAACACAAAAGCAAAGTCATGCTCGACTCTCGATAAATAATTGATAATTTTTTTTTGTATCTTGTCGTTTGAATGCATTTAAGCGTTCAAAAAGTTTGATAGCGTAGTCTGTGAATTATAGATAATGTCGCGTTTCGCATGCAACTACATTTTATTTGTACCTACATATTGTTTCTGCGATTGAAAACGTCCTAGAGCAATATTTTTTGAAAAATTTTACTTTTTCTTAATTTTAAAAGTCTTTAATAGTGTTTTTATCTTTTAAAGAACACCCTTTAGGCAAATTATGAACATAAAACTATTGAAAGTATGTGGTGTTGCTTTTAAAAAATATGTAAGTAAGTTGCAGAAAGTTTTTGGTTCACATTTTACACATACACACTCATTAACAGCATTAAAATATCATTTATTTCCCTTGCAGCAAAATCACAAACACCTGACTAAATTCTAACAAGATTTGTAAGATTCTTCAAATACTGCCTATGTCACAATGTTAAGTAGGCCATCAAAGTATTCATTTTAAGGTGGATAAATAAACTATTTTATAAGAAAAACATTTGTTTCCCGAAAATACAATACCTTTTGAAATGAACATATTTTTAACGTTAAAAAAATATGTTTAACAGCAACAAAAAGATACATAAAGATAAATTAACCCTTAATGTTAAAATTTGTTACCAAACAACTAAATGTTCATCTTAGTGTACTCATTTTATATTACCTTAAACTATACACATCTTGCACCACTTTTTAGCTATGGAATGTGTGACGCCAAAAAGTTGAATGAAAGAGCAGTTTACAGAGTATATCGTTTTATACGTTGTTTTTAATATCCCGGAAGTTTACGTACGAATACCCACAGTATGTGAGGAATTTTCACCTAAACTTACCACAAAAAATTTCACACAACATTCTTTTAACGTACATTTGAACGTACAACGCACACTACCTGCGTTTTTGCCCTAGAAAAGAGTTAAAAATATTTTTGTAACGACTTCAACTATGTATACATCTTAGATAATATTTAATTCCTCATTTTGATATGTTAGCTTTAAAACTAACTCTAATTTTCTCTAATATTAAAAAGCGTTTCGTTCATCTTTTTATTCTAAATTTTTGATCAGATTAAAACTTTCAGTACCTACCAATATACAAGAGTACACTCTTTTGTATTTATAAGGATTCCGAAAGATATTTCTTACAAATGAAGAAGGCATAATACGCAGACATCTTTTTTTTTATTATAGACTTATTTGTAGCTACGTCGGCTACAGTGGCCATTGGCATCTTGTTTGATGGAATAATAAAATAACTAAGTAGATAATCAGTTACTCCGATCATAAAAATACAATCTCAGATTATAATACATTTGCTTTCTGTTTATACAATAAGCATTTTTGACTGATTACACAAAGTTAATAACACCAAACGTTTGTGTCTACAGTTTATTATCCAAATCACAGATAAAAATAATGAGTATTTAATTAAATTAGCTGCAAATTATTATTTTAAAGTCTTTAATTTTTGAAAATACATATCATTTATAAGGTTTGTTCTGATTGAATGTATATGAAACACGGGCACATTAGTATAATACGTTGTCAAATATGTGAATATTAAGAAGGTAATGCTAATAATTTGTCATTTTTAAGCGATTTGGCAAGTTTAACTTGACAGATTATAAAAAACTTTAACACTTTTATGTAGATTAAAATTCTTACTGTAAACTGTTAAATTATTAAAGTGATTTGTGTATTAAAACAAATAACCTTAATTAAAAATCACTTATAGTTTTTCCAAGAATGTATTGTCGGGTCTTGTTCAATTAAGTAAATAAATAGGACTGCTCTGATGAAGTTATTACGTCCAATAATGTTTTTAGAGGCCCACATTTTTCGATGTTTAAATATTTTAGTTATAGAGTTTCATTATAAATACAAATTGTGCATTTTAACCGACTATAGAGGCAATTCAAAGATGAAAACATAAATTTTAACTGTCCAGCTGCTTTAATCCTTTGGAAAATTGAAGTTGGTGTACTAATTGCGATAAACTATGTAATTTCAACACAATTATTTATTTTAATTGGAGTGTGCTAATTGCTTATTTTTTAACTCAATTTCTGTCTCTATCGGCTTACTATGATTTATGTATAGTTATAAAATTAATACAGTGTAAAATAGCAATAAATGGAGTGCCACTGTTTTGGAACTGCACTAAAATATATTATTATAATAATTACAGATATATAAATTATCCAACGAACACACGTATCAACTAACAATAAGAAAATATATTGAGAAATGTTATCCTTTGTTGATAGATACAGCAAATGTTTTGTTGTTAAGGTCACAACAACAAAAGAAAACTCTCCCTTGTATGATGGCACATTTTACTTTCACAAATTAGTGCGACCCTGAAAAAGCTTTTACCATTTCTAGATACAAAAACGGAAAAAGCTAATCTTACGGTAGGTTCTTTAAGCCGAAATACGTGACGCGGCGCTGCTATCTAGTTTTTAGTCCAGACTAGGAAAAAGAAATGAAAAACAATTAAACACTAAACTGAATAATTAATTTTCTTTTTTGGTGCCTAATACCAGCGCTGAAAATTTGTTGTTCGCAAATTGCAATAAAGCATTAAACATCTGCATGAAATTTATAGGAAAATTAGGTAAAGGAATACAGGAAATGTGATTTTTTATTTCGTTTGTTAATTCTCTCACGGTTATTTAAACTTCAAACATATTTTTTCCGCAACATGATTTTATAAAACATGAATGCTCGCGCGTATCAATGAAAATACATCTTTAGGAAATGTCTTTCAAGCAATATAAGACGAAATAAAGTTTACGAAAAGGAAATACATTCAAAACGTTCAAGATTCTGTAAAACTTGCTTTTAACATATTTTTTATCGCGAAAACTTATTATTGAAAAGTGAATTCTTGTGGCACATTAACTCTTTTACTTTTAAAAGTGTGTATGCTGTGAATAATACAATGTTTCTTTTTTAATAAATATTCATAAAATACGAAAGTAATAAGTAAATCTATATATATATAAAAGAGCTTGTTTGTGTGTTTGTTTGTTTGTTCGCTATAGAATCCTAGGTCCGTTGGCCGATCGGGACCAAATTTTGCACAGTTACTATTTAGGATCTTGCAGATCTAACGCCAAACTTTAAGTACAAGCACATATTACCAATTTTTTTTTTTTTTTTTTCTTATATCATTTACATTTTACACAATCTGTCCTAGAGACGGACAATAAGTGTTTTTGTGAAATTAAAATTAAAAATAATTAATTGAAAAAATTAAAAATAATTAATTGACTTGTAGGGCTTATCCCAGTGGATAGTCCCTTTTTTGCCTAAGTAACAAATCTTACCTAAGTAACAAATCTTACCTACGTAACAAATAATTAACTTAAAAGAGGTTTCTAATTCTAATTTTTTAGTCTAGCAATGCTAATCAAACCGGGTTGTGAGGTCTGATGGCTTGAACCTTTTTAGCCGCCTAGTTTCGCACTCTTTGTCCATGAGATTGTTTGCTAACTTGTTAGGGTGGACTTTTACTCGTTCACTGTATCTGGAACTAAACTTTTTTATTTCTTCTTTCACTGAAGGCACGCACAGATCACATTGTATTACTGCGTTGGGTACATACCAAGGTGCGTTCACTATGGTTCGAAGAACTTTATTCTGAAATCGTTGTATTATGTCAATGTTGGTGTTGCTGGCTGAGCCCCAAAGCTGGATACCATAACTCCATATGGGCTTTAGTATTACTTTATAAATTAATAGTTTGTTCTCTAATGTTAGCTGTGATTGTCTACCAATCATCCAGTACATTTGCCGCAGTTTCATACCAAGTTGCTTTTTCTTAGTGAATATATGTTTTTGCCAATTCATTCTGCGGTCTAGATGCAGGCCGAGATATTTTACATTATCTAAATGTTGTAATTGTCGTCCATTTAGTATAACGGGTGGGCAATTATCTTTTTTCATAGTGTACGTCACGTGTACTGATTTGTCTTCGTTAACTTTCATTTTCCATTTTTTAAGCCACAGCTGGATTTTATTGAGGTTGGTTTGTAGGTTTTTCGTGGCTGCTGCAGGGTTAGGAGCATTGTTGATTTTGTTGACTACTCTATGTATTTGTTCGATCGTGCCATGTTTATTTCGGAATCCGAATTGGTGGTTGGGATATTACCAATTAAAAAAAAAAATAAATTACTTGGACGGGATTCGATCTTACGTCGGCAAATACCTGGTCAAAACACGATACGGCGCGGTGTATTTCTCAACTAAAGATTGTTTTGTATACAATTAGTAATAAATGTACATGAAGTATTATTTTTATTAGTACATTTTTATTTGAAACAAGACGAAAGAAAATAAATTTGAGTTATTATTCAATTTTTAAGCAATAAATAGTTATTTTTTAATGAATTATAAGAAAATGAAAAGATGATTGATCAGAGTATGTCATTTGTGTATGATTTGGAATTATTGGGCTTATTCAAGTTAAAAAAGTAATTAAAATTGTAATCGCCCGTGCAACGCCGGGTAAATCATCTTGTTACTTATACATTTTGAAATATGTATAAGTAATTTACATATTTCATATACAATTTTATTCGTTTATTAAATCGGTCATTGATAGGAGTGATGAAGTCTTCGGACATTCCAATTTGTTTTACAGTTTTTAAATATTTTTGGTAAATTTGGGGTGTCTAAAGAAGCAAATTCATCAGTATGATAAACAGGTTTAATTTTTTTTTCGCAAAAAAATGAACTATGCCACTCTAAAAAAAGGCTCATATCATGATACATTTTACTAATGACATGTTATGTTATAAGCCTTTAGTCTGTATTTGAAATCCAAAAGTACCCTCATACATAGCTATTTTGTTGTAAGCTACATATTGCAACAAACAAAGGATATATTTAAAGGTTTATTTCGCATGGCTAAAGTGACCCATACACAATTGTGATAAGCCCAATTAACCCCAACAATTTAAGATATTACTTAACTTATTCAAAAATTGTATCGAGGTAATTAACAAAATTCAAAAAAGTTCATACAAAAACTAACTATATATTCAAAAGAAGTTAAGGGCAGTTAAAATACTTCTTGGGTCATATAGGCCTGAACTACAATTATGAAGGGAATAAATAAAATTATTCGTGGCGTTATTCAATCAATTCATTTAATTTTTTGTTGACAAAAACAAAAAACGCTTCAAATATTCATTCGCTTCTTCAAAATCGCATTGCTTAAATCTGTTTTGGCTTAACTGCATCCTCACAAAATTAATAGGGTGCTAAAAAAAATTTTGGTAAATGATAAGTATAATAATATGAATTATATCTTGTTAATACAATGTGGTTAAGACGTCTTAAGTACAATATAGCGCACAGTTAATATTACCGACATAATTTACCAAGTTTAGTAAGTTTTTACCACGTTCGCCGGTGGAGTCCAAACGACTGACCCACTAAATTGGGTTCGTGCTCTGTAGTGTGGCTCTTTAGGTTGAATGTTGCGTTTTTTACGAGTAAAATTGTCTTCACCTTTGCACGAAAAACTTGCAAGTGCTTTCCACATACTGCTGATTATAAACGTATATCTTACAGTCTTAGGGAGAAAAATCTCTCCTGGTTTAGACTCCATTTACGTGAATAAAAGTGTGAGGAGCGCAAACAAAACGTTTAAAATTTGACAGTATTAAGAAAAGTTAATATTTGCTGAGAAATTTGGAAATTACGAACGCAAGTCTTATTGTTTAAAGTATTTTTAGTCTTTTTTTAAGCTTTTTTATAGCATTTGGAAAAGTTTTGTTGTATGTAATCCAAAATTAAATTTTAGTTTCTATGGCGTTTACAAAACTATCAAAATTTATTGATAATCGCCTGAAAAACCAAATTTTAAACGACTTTTAAAACACTTTCTTAATAAAAAATAAACTTCTTAACTTATCCTGATAAACGAACACTTCAATAATTCAACAATTTATAAAATATCTAATATTTCTTTTTTTTTTCAGATACAGCCATTTATAAGCAACTTTAAAACCATTTTTGCCTAGGAGGTACTACATCTTATACTAAGTGGTGAGATTAGCTTATTTTATTTTTTAAAGATAAAAACCGTTTATTATGAAAATGTTATATAAAAGAAATTAGCAAGTTAACTCATCAAATATTTGAATGTTGATGTTAAGTTAGTTATTTTTTACTTTTTTACCTATGCATTTTGTTGAATTGAGATGAAATAACGAAAGAGCAATGATTTTATGTCTCCGAGGGCAACAAAGAATTTGATTTAACGATTTAACACAGCACCAACGCTAGCGTTGCACGCCTGTTTTAAAATAACTTCTCTTTTCCAACTAGCAATGGAATTATAAATTCACTCCTACGAGTGCATGCTAACTGTTTCACAAATTGCTTGCAATTTGTAAGCAACCCCCAGCGTTCATGTGACTTGCAAATTCCTGAAACATAACTACATGCGGTTAATTACGTTTTGTGGCGGGAAAAAAATGGTTTATTTTAGAGAATCAATTCAATTGCTAACTGTTATGTTAAATCAAAGTTGAAGTAAATACGTGCCAGTTCAGTTTCCGCTTTTCGAAACCGTAATTGCATATTTTCATTAGCTGTTTATGTCTGCTTTCAACTGTACTCCTCCTAAATTAATTCGCTAGCGTCAGCTTTCTTTCCTCTACAATTTTTACATTTTCAAGTAGTCAGCAGAAGTTTTTTTTTAAACAGAAGTAAGTAAATTTGATATGATGAGATAGCTAAGTAAAATACCTGCAAGATCAGCTTGCAACGTATGAGAATTTCGTTAACGCTCAAATATAAGAATTAGGTTAAGTGAAAATAAATGTGCAGTATCACTAGAACCTACAAAATTCAACGACACGCCACGTTTTGCGAAACGAAATATAAGGCAATTTTCACTTCTCACTTACAAGTTGACTATTATTAGGTAAATAAAAGTTTTATTATTTCAAAACCTAGTAAATTGCATAAGTTATTAAATAACATGGCCAAATATACATTTTTATTTCGCCTGACAAAGATGCAGATAATAACAAACATATTTAACTTACCTTACTATTATTACAATTGCTTCTTTTAGTGCAATATTAAATTGATTATAGTCATTATTTTATTTACTTGGACAAGTCTTTAATAAATTGAGTTAGTGGCCGGCTCCTTCTTTTCTCACATTTTATTAGGTTAACATGGAAAAATTCATCTGAGTTTTTCGTGATTTGCAATTTATCAAATTTTCGGTGTTATTATATTGGAAGTACAATTGGCCAAATAGTAAAAAGTTACGAAGTGTCATATTAACTCGAAATTTAAGATCAAATTGGAACCAAAATGTTGTTCAAGTGCATCTAATCGATTAACACCTTTCGTCATAAAAAAAGTTTTGCGTGCTACATTCTCCAAGTTAAAATAAATAATTGCTACTACGTTTTGCAGCATAAAATATTTAAAAATAAATTGTTTACAGTAGTATTACCTATAATCATGATGTTAATCAACCGTAGTTTAGTTATCGTAACAGAATATCGTAAACTTGATTTGTGTAAGCAATCGATAAGCTTATAAACATTTTTACTGCGTAATTCGACATAAACTCGTAGTCTTATCTTTAGAGCACACGTAACGTCTATAAAAAATCTGTTTGAAATGAGTAAAAATTAATTCAGGCCACCAAAAAAACGTTCGAAAAACACCAAAACCCATCACTTGATGAATGACATCCTCGATGACGTGATATATTTGCATTAGTGTGCAGTTTAACGACATTCAACGACCTTAATTTGACATCCTATTGTCAAGGTTTAATGGAAATAACTCACCGAACTTGCCTCACACCCAAAATCATCTTTGGCGCCCTCTATAACTACCCTACAATCTGAAATCGAGACGTACATAGAGCACACTTAATTAAATTTTGAAATGAATAAGATCCCGTTAACAATCAAAGTTTGTCTTGAAGTAAAACAAACGATAACTCCACTTATTTCCCAGATATTTGATTATAAATTATCAAAATCGTTCCTGCTTATTTTCAGTGTGTAATAATGGATGTTTTAAATGCGTCGGAGACTGAAATTCAAGGGAAATTGGTTTTTCGCGACAGGGTATACGATTGCGTTTTGTTTCGTGTCTGTTGTACTCGCTGACGGCTTTGTATTATCACGCCAGGTGGGTGTTAAATGTGTCGGAAAATCTGATTGATTGTAAGTGTTATGGCAATAAAATACACTTTCGTCTAATTCTAACGGCCTTGTTAGGGTAATGTTAAATAAGAAAAACACATCGAAAAAAGTTATTACAGCTGTCGGTAAAAATTGTACTCCTATTTAATTATTTTAAGCAAACAATTTTATGTGAATTAATTGTTTGTTAAAAATAACAGAATGAACTAAAGCTCCTTATATCTTCATTTTATTTAAATTTGCGTTGGTTATTTAAACTAATAATTGTTTAGAACGACTGCAGTTTGATTTCAAAAAGAATTAGCGAGTACAGTTTCCTTTTGTAAAATTGAAAATTAATATTTACATACAATTCTGATTGCAAACGATCAACAAGGCCGATTGCATTTCAAGGTCGCAGACAAATTGAGATCTTTTGATATACGCAAATCCGTCGAAATTGAAAATTTCTCAAGAAACTTTAACTAACTTTATATTTGTTTATAAACGAACCGGCAATTTCTTTCGAGAAAGTAAACATTCTCGGTTCTATTTATTTTTGCAAAGCCAACTCGATTTCATTCCGCGTACTTTTAATAACTTCGCACTTTTAAAATCGGGGAGGATTTGTTTCTAAATCCGAAAAGCGCAAATTCAAAATACTAAAACTCAAGATATAAAAAAGCTGCAATGTTTTTTGATGTGTATTGATTTTATTATATCAGAAAACATTTTTTTCCTTTAATTTGATGAGCTTTTGGCCAATAAATCGTTGGTGTGGCTTTCCATCAGGCTTCTTTTACAGCTTCTTCGGCCTTTCTCGCACCCCAGGCACCATTTCTACCCATCTTCACTTATGTCCTTTGTTAGGTTTCTTCTTTCCATTGCTTCTTTTACAGTATCTTTCCATTTCTTCCGTGGACGCCCCCTTTTGTTACGTTCAGGTGGTTCCCATACATACATTTTCTTTGGCCATCAGGCATTCTTGTTACATGGCTGTACCATCTGAGTTTTTTTTCTCTGTGTTGTCGTTGATTTTTGTTTTAATTTGCATTCAATTTATTACTTCAGTGTTTCTTACACGGTCCAGTTTTGTGACCACGCAGCATCTTCTCCAAAAGTTAATCTCTGTGGCCTCTAGATATCGTTTTTGTCTCATGTTCATCACCCTATTTTCTGATCCGTACGGTAAGCAACTCTCTACGATTGTACTATATATTTGTTTATATATTCTTGGTCTATTGTACACTCTGGTGATAACCCCTTAAAGAAGTCCTATGTTTTTGAAAAACTCCAGGATTTTCTTTAAGGGTGTTTTTCTTAACTCTTCTTTGTTGGCTTTTTCCATCCCCAGAAGTCTACCCCGATAGGGTGTGAATCCTTCACACTGGCATATTACGTGAAGAGGATTTTCTTCTTCTACACCACATCCTCTGCCTTTGTATTAATATGTCATTAAGACACCGCTTGGCTGTCCTATAGGACGTACCAACTGCGGGTTCTGGTCCGAAGAAAGGTTTCTCGCTACCAATTTTGGCTAGGCGATCTGCCTTCTCGTTTCCTGGTATATTAGTGCCCCATCAATTTCAAAATTTTATTATTTGCCGTTTTGATTTTATCTAAGATCGTAGGAAGTGAGTAATTTGATGAATATATACAAATCTGCACATGCTTATGCAAGAAACGCTTAAACGTGTAGTTCTATTTTTCTGAAATTTTTACCACATCTTGAGATACATTATATACACTACATTCCAGTTTAACATAATTCCTGCTTCCTAGCACGTTAAGTACCCGTATGAAGTTCAGAACAAGTCCTGAGTTTACTTCCGACGAGCCAAGAGCTTTTAAAACACTTCTTGGCTGTCTGACACTATGAAGATACTTCTAATACCTCTATAATTGTTGCAGTCTTTTTTACAACCTTTTTTATATATTGTACTAATGTTAGAAATTTCCCTCTCCTCAAGAGTCACCAATTCTTGCATGCGTAATGTAAACAACTCGGCAATATTTTCAAGAAGTACGTCGGGTGATGTCTTAACAGCTCCATTGGAATACCTCCAGGGCCCGAAGATCTGTTTTTTTCCTCTTAACGCCTTTTTTATATCTCCAATTCTTTTAACAGCATTTAATAGAGTGCTCTGTGGGATTCGCCCATGCATCTCAACAAAGAATATGCGTACGTACGCATCAAAACTTTCGTCTTAAGTTAAAATGTGACGCGAATTTTAACTTTCCGGCGTATACATTTCCGAATAAAAAGTTTGTTGTCTCTATATTCGGCTTTGTTAAATCCCTATAAAAATTGCGAATAAATTTGTTCACACATACAGTTGAACAACGAGGGAGGCATAACACATCTGTTTCATACGTTGATTTATTTGAAATTCGCCCAATAAGCTGCCGCTCGTACACATGGCTCACTATTTTGATACATAGCAAATATGGCATGTACTAACCATTCATCTACGCCCTACATCATGTGCTTGCATGACAGACTGTAATATAGATCTTATATGGCGTTATCACATGCATTTATAAATCTAACTAACGCTCGAATATTTTTTTACATATAAAATACCACTTTCAACAGTTAGTTTACGAGGACGTGTAGAAAATAATTTAAACGTACAAGCTTTATAGGGTAGTCCTGTTTGGTAGTATTTCTGTGTACCTAATAGTTGGCAAAAATCTGATTTAGATATAAAGGACCGATTCTCTTTAAAAAATAAACCTGTCCATCCAACCAATAAAATTACTCAGAAGTACTACTTAGTGTGTGCTATGAACCGGGAGATTTTGTAGTCATCACAAACCCAAATTTAATTCCTATAATTTTTCTGTTACGTTTTCTTTTTTAACATATTTAATTTTATGTACACTTAACACATTATAAATATAAATATTACGTTTGCATTCAATCACACTTGAAATCAGGCGGGTAGATATCTTTCGCACGATCAATTTCAAGTCCAAATGTAAGTTCCAAATCTTGTTTCATGCAAGGGCTGCCCTTATTCGCGGTTCTTAGAACCGCCCTTGTTTCATATCGATTTACGCATTAGTACACAAGTACGAAATAAAACAATTTTATTATCCAAATTTCAAAACGTATCATTTTAAAGCCAAGATAATATAGTACCATCCATACTTTAAAACGAAAGTTTTGTGTTGTTCCTTGATACGTTTTTGTATAATTTAAGTGTTTATTACTATAAATAAGCTAGTCAAAACTACCCAATTTTTTAAAGTCATTTTGTCAAAATGCAAAACCAGGAAGACTTTGTTATTTTAATAAATAAATTAAGCTGTAACTGTGGAATAGATTGGGACTAGAGTATTGGTAAAGCATTTCGACAATAGATCCTTGGAAAAAAATTATTTTACCATTGCAGTATACGTGGAAAATACACCATATTTAAATGTATAATATTATACAACAACTAAGTTTTGACTGGCAATTATTTTATTACACAAATTAAGATTTAACAGTCGACTTTTACGATACACGCAACTGATAGACATTAAATAAATTTCGTTGTGAAAGCAGGCATTTGATATGTTGTAGTATTTCGTGATTAAAATTATGTGTTATTTAATTCAGTAAACTTTGAACTAATTTTTAACTTGCACTTAATTAAGTTACTCATTGCAAAATCATATTTTTTTAAATTTCAATTACAAACAGTCAAATATCAAACACTTTTTCTTTATAATCTACTGATGGTTAAATTGTTTTGCCTATTTGGAGTCAAGAGAAACAATTATGTACGCTTTTTAATAACTTAGAATTAACAAAGCGACAAATTTGCCAGGATTTATATTCTCTAAGACGGGAAGTGCGTGTTAAGATCAAGAATGCACCTAAAGTTGACGGAACGTAAAAGAGTGTTTTAAAGACCAATTTTAAACTGTTACTACTTAATTTTTCTGGAAATATCTTAAGTGAAGTATCGTGACATCATACTTAATAACTCAAGTTTTATCGTATTTTATTTTGTTCCATTTCTTTTCTTTGACTGACACGGAAAAGGCAACAATTGATTAACAAAAACTTGTGCATTTGAAAGACATAAATTTAATGTATCTTGAAATAAAATAGAAAAATAAATGTATTTTTGGAAAAAAGAATAGTTGTGCTTTTATAAACGTGCAGAGAATTATTTTAATCATTGGTTTGATTAAAAAGCTTACATTAAAATTATCCTCGATTTGTAAACTTAAATGCAATGTTTGTATTTCGTATCTAACATTGCAAAAATTTCATTTTATTGATGTTGGTTTGTTCACCATATTCTGCAAAAACCTGCCTTGTTTTTCCTAAAAAGCAATAAATACATATTAACGAAGGCTTTACAGATAAACACGAATAATCCCTTTAAATGTCATGCTAATTTAAAGTATTCTGTTCAATGTTTACATTTATTTGTATTTAATCACTGGAAATTCTAATAGAAGATTTAGCTGCACAAACATTTGATTTTGAAACTGTATCATACAAGGTTGTTCGCAAAAAAAATCGATCAAAACATTGGAATTTTTTTGCTTGTTTAATAATTACGAGTTTTCTCAAAAAAAACTGTTTCAAAAATTATTTCCAAAGGGTTTTTTAAATTATCGTTCCGTAATTATATTCCAAGTTGTTCCACAAGTTTTGAACTGTCTTTTTTACATAATTTTTAATCAGTCACAAGATCTAGTGCAGATTTGTAAATAATTTTCCTTTAAACTTTATTTGTTTTTTTATAATATTTTTAAGGACACTTTTTTAAAAGAAACTTTTTTATCTCACTAAGTGTACATATAAGAGAATCATTTAAATGAAAATTATAGGACGTAGGGTGCTTTCTTTTCCTTCTTTAGGGTATATGCACTCAGAAATGTGGGTCAAGTGTCTTGTTTTTATTTTATTTCACTTGCGTTGCCGAAAGTGGCTTTTCCCCTTGGAAAATTGTCAATCTTGAATTTAAATAGTTGGTTTTAAAATTCATTTGCAAGCAAAGTATAGATTTGGAACGTTCGTTTGGGATTTGTTTTTGTTGACGTACTCTTTTATGCATGTCAGTAAAAAATAATAAAGTAGCTTGTAGCGAAAGAGGATAATTTTTTCGTATCAACAACTGCAGCGAAGATATTCAAAACTTACAAAAATTGCTAATTTCGGTGTTTTATATGTATCTAACAGGCCAAAATTTTTTCAAAGAAATGAAAGCTTCGCTGAGTAGCTCTCTGAAATGGGAACGTTTTG
Organism: Elmis aenea; assembly: GCA_947652605.1. Lineage (NCBI taxonomy): Eukaryota > Metazoa > Arthropoda > Insecta > Coleoptera > Elmidae > Elmis > Elmis aenea. The sequence goes on along the minus strand of OX393579.1, from coordinate 5,206,416 downwards.
TGTAATTTAACCGACTTTCTATCTCTTATCGTTTATGGTAACGAGGGGAATTTTTAATTATCTACCTAGCCAATAAAACTAAATTTAAAAATAAAAATTGTCGTTTCATTAAATAGCTGTAACATTGAAAAGAAAAGCTTTATTAAAATGTATTAAGCTTGAAGAGTCTACAATTTTTTCATTACATAAATGAATAAAATTAAACTCGAGCATCGAAGTGTAATAACATTTTTTACAAAGGAGGGTAATAGGCCAAAAATTATCCATCAAAGAATGACCGGCGTTCAGGTTCCTGTACTGCGACCTATTGGTCTGTTTTACCCTCTGGTGATAGCCCCTTAAAGAAATCCTGTGTTTTTGAACAACGCAAGGATTTTCTTTAAGGGTGTTTTTCTTAACTCTTCTTGGTTGGCTTTTTCCATCCCAAGAAGTCTACGCCAATGGGGTGTAAATCCTTCACACTGGCATATTACGTGAAGACGAGTTTCTTCTTTCTCACCACATCCTCTGCATATATCGGTCTCTGAGAGCCCTATCATGTAGAAGTGTTTGTTTAGCCCACAGTGTCCTGTGACGAGTCCTGTGGCTGATCTAATGTCTGCTCTGCTCATCCTGAGCATTTATTCTGTCTTTTCTTGGGAGACCATTGACAGCCTTAGAATGGGCTTGTCCTGCAACTTGTTTCCAATGAGCAGTATGCCCCTGTATTTATATGTCATTAAGACACCGCTTTGCTGTTCCATATGATGTACCAACTGCGGGTTCTGGTCCGAAGAAAGGTGTCTCGCTGCAAATTTTGGCTAGGCGATCTGCCTTCTCGTTCCTTGGTATATTGGTGCGCCCTGGACACCATACCAGTTTAACTTTATTCTTGCTTCCTTACACGTATGCAGTCCAGAACAAATCCTGAGTTTACTTCCAAAGAGACAAGAGCTTTTAACGCTGCTTGGTTGTCGGGCACTATGAAGATTCTTTTATTATTAAAATCTATTTCTTCAGCAAATTCAGCAACACTTCCAGAAGATTGAAAATAATAATAAATTTATTTTAAAGAGTTACCAACATACGTTGTCTTTGTAAAAGACGTGTCAACTGTGGTTCTTGTAATCAGCCTTCATACCCCATGCCAATTACCCCGGTCTAAAAATATTGTTCCCTCGGGGTATAAGCTACTCAGCACTGCACATTAAAATTCAAAATCCTGGTAGTAACAAAACCTAATTTTCATATTTTAATAAACAACGTAAAATTATTCCTTGTTCTTTGTTCGACTTATACCGATCGATCATGTATAGAAAAATTATGTTTGGAAATGAGCTCTCAAAATGACGTGAACTCGAATCCATCTTATCCTTTTGTGCCAAGCTAATTATCATAAAAATGTCGATAATATATTATAACTTAGAAGGCAGAAGAGCTTGTTGCTGCACGGCGTACACCCTTGCCTAGTTTACTCATGAAATTTATTATACAATATTTTCGAAGTCAACTCTTATTTAAAATTAAGCGAGAATATTACAGCTACGCCATGTTCTTTAAAAATCTTTTACATCTTATTTATGAAGCTGGCTTAATTCGCTGTAGCGTACCGATATTTAATAGTACGATAAATTTTGCACGGCAGATTCAGGAACGTCAGACATAATTTCCTTTGGGTTATCGATTTCAGCATTTAACGATGCCACAGATAAAGCAAAAAGTTCATCCACTTCTTTCGCGTAAGATGTTGCCTTTATAGTTTACATGTAGATGTTGCCTAAACCTAGTCGTTTCATTTAACAATGTTAGATTATAAAAGTAGCAAATTTTAATTCCTTAGTATTTAAAATATAATTTTAAAATAAAATGTGACCCACCTATGCTCATATTATTATCGTTGGCTGGTTACAAATAAGAGTGTGCATTTAAGCTTTATTTATTGATAATATCTAACGATACCAGAACTCTGACTAAGTATTGATTTTTTTATTGAAACATAAAATATTTACATTGGTTTTAAACCCAGAAGTTGGTCAAAAATAAACAAACTGAAAATTTCATCTCGTATTTAATCTTTCTCCTTTAATTAAATAATATTATCTAGTGCAATTCGCTTACTTTAAGTGTTCGGTGAGATCATTTTCAACACAAATAGGTCAAAGTATTTAATTTAAACTGATTTAAACTTTCAACTCAACGAAATAGTTGAGGTTATGGCATCCATTGAGCTTAAAACTTCGTTTAAACGATCATATTTGAGCTATCAATTTTACTACAGTTTAGAAAATTTAATTTAGACTAAAAAACGATGCGAGTTCAAAGGCTTCAAATTTGATTTGGAAAACAGCGGAAAATGTAACAACAAGCAACGTCCATTTTCACAATTGTAAATTGTAATTCTATAGTCAAGTTGCACGGAGTTGTTACAAAAAAAGCTCATATTTTTCTTATTCGGTTACTAATTTTTGTTGTTCTAGGCTTAAACTTTAGTCAGGTCCTTAGGCTACTTTAATGTCACTTTAATTTTTATATCTTAAATTAATAGAAATTAAATAAGTCTACAATGTAATATTTTCTGCACTAATTGTAGAGTAAAGAATTTTTCAAAGTTTTTCGTGTTTCGAAAATTTATTAATCCAAAGCATTGCCTACATTAGCTACAACCCCTTTCAATCTTTATCTAAAGAAGTATTTTCTTTCCAAATAATATGGTAAACATTGCAAAATCAAAACTGATGCTTCATCCCTGCGCCCGATCAATCATCAATAGACAAAGAAAAAGAATGCTTAGGGGGTTGCATTATAACGTCGTATCTCATTAATCTTTTTTGGGAACAAAACGATTATTTTAAAATAAATTTACAAACCACACTGCAAACCTACGATAAGAAAACTTAAAGATAATATAAACATCGCAACTGTGTACGAACAACCACCTAAAATCAACAAGTGTTTCCTGCAAACTCAAGATTTTAAGTTCTTATAGAAATAAAATCAAATGTACAAAATAAAGTCCGATTTTAAATTCCTACAACCATAAATGTAAATGTTTTTAATAATGATTATTTCACGTACTTGAAGTCAATTGTATGTAAATAAAACAGTATAAAAATACTAAATGAGATACCTCTGTTTCTGCGCTTGCTTTAACTCTTTATCTGTGGTCAATATTATTAAACATTGTACATACGTTATGAAGTTTTCTGACATAGTTTAAATTTCATTGGTAACTTCACTATCAAGAAACATAACCACCAATTATTCCCGCGCCGTTGTATATTTCTGTCGATTCCACAGAAATTGTTATTGAATGTTCCAACGATAAGTTATCAAGTTTATTTCTGCATCAAACAAATCACAGAAATATTACTTTCAGGTTGCTTCAATTCTAAATTAAATAGTGTTAACCCCTACCAGAATATTAAAATTAAGTACTTTACAGGTCAGTTATTCCTAAAAATTGTAAACCTTTTGACGTAATTTTTAATTACATTAGCGGTTTCAGTAAAATATATCATGAACTTTTACATAATAGGCCGTACATGCAGCAGCTAGCAAGTTACTGCCCTTTTCGCAAAGTAGACCACATGTGCTTTTCCCCGCGAGATTAGCTCATTCCATATTAAAGAATCGATAAACGCAATCTCCCTGTACTTTTTAGCGGTAACAAACACGAACGGAGTTTCGATTTGCATATACTTAATTACCTTTATTAGTTGCAGCTTTGCCATTGCTTATTTTTATGCAATGAATAAAGTAAACGCGCAGAGGGGTCATCCATATTTTAGCATATCGATAACTGTCCTTTGAACCAGAAGCTGAAATTTTTATTTACTGATCGAATAATTCACGAATATTGTCTCGGGGGATCTTTCCTTTCAGTCCCGAGTGGATATTTTCTTGGCCCAGTGAGCATTGTTCTGCTTCTGTGGAGAGGTCTGGGTTCGGGTAAAATTTGATTTTCGTTTATTTATACATACAGATCCTTACGACGTACAAATTTGTTATTGAAGAGATGATACGAGAAAATTGCGAATTTTAAACCCATCTCCGTAACGTTAGTACTTAAGATTATTAACAAAATCAAATGATTTTACATTCTGTGATGCAATATCCAGAAAATTGCAGGCTTAAAATTGTTTTCTACGACCACTATAGTAAATTACTGTACAGCCTGCATGCATAGTAAGTGGGTCTTTACCCACGGTAAGCAAAAAGCACAATTTTTTAAAAGAAATAATCAAAGCAGACTCACTTTAAACACTTCTTGTATGCATAGTTAGTGAGTCTTTACGCACGATAAGCAAAAAGCACACTTATCTAGACGTCAAAGTACAAGTGTGATTACTATTAGCCAAAAATCCGGTAAAATCGTATGTATTATGTGATCGTAGAAAATGTATGCTACATAACACGAGTTGTAAAGCAATTACAACTCTTGTTATGTAATATACTACTATTATTAACGTATCTGGGCATACAATTTTAGATCAGAATACGGGCAAATTGTTTAAAATTACATGCTACGACGTTTAATACCATAATACAACTTTTCTCTCAGCTTTTTTGTACCATTTTAGTTTAAAATCTACTTTTAAGGTTCGCTTCCTATTAATTATTTGTGGAAGAGATTAAGCCTAGTGCTAACTTCGTTTAAACTAAATTCGTCAGAGGTTTTCATATCAGTTTTTTTGCCTATTAAAAATCGAAATCATTTTATCGTTTGGCATTGTTTTATTTAATATTTCTATTATCAATTTCTTTAAAAGTTAAATGTTGGCATAACAGTTTGCATTAGACTTGTAAAAAGGACTATGAGAACTTATTTTTATCTTTCTGTACTAGTAAATCACATGCCACCCTTATGGGTATCAGCAATATTAATTACTTTACAATACACTTCAGCCAACTTTATACTAAATTACCAATACGTTACATACTATTATAATATTGCATCCAAACAAGTGTAATTGGAATTCTAAATACGCATCAAATACATGAATATTTGTAATGTTTATCGAATATTAGGCAATAATTGTTTATTAGTCAGTTATATATTGTATCATAAGCAAGCCTTACAAAAATAAGATCCTAATACTTAATAAATTATTTTCAAATAACATAATCGGCCTACCTTATAATCTGAAGCATCCATTTTCCTTATTTAACGAGTGTTGCACGCTGTCCCATGCGATTACCCATTTTAATGAAGCAATCTGAAATTATATAATCAAGTTAGTACATTGAAATAACGAGCATCAAGTTACATACACATGTGTTTCGCGAAATAAAACCAAAGAGACGAAATGTTTATGTACCATTTTCTATCAGGATTTCTCGGAATGTATAAACGTGCTTAACTTGTATTTGTATACGGTTGGTTACCAATCGATAGCACAATTTCCGTTTTTGTAACAACCTTCATATTTAATTTTAAAGATTTTATGTAGCGTCGGTTTTATTAGCAAAGTTTTATTGTGATTTTTTAGTGGCATCTTCTTGCACGTAACGATCAATAAAAGCTGTCACGGATTTTATTTTACAATTAATTTTTTTTTTAATAATCTTTATTTGTTCTGAATATCCCAAAAAAGGTGTAGAACTTGTCACAATAATAATTTACGTACATTACAAATAATATACATAGTTAATAAAAAAGAAAAAACACAGAAAAATGATATTTAAATATAACATTTTACAAAGTCAGCATCATTTAAATATTCGCTTACTCCATAGTAAGCTTTAGAAATCAGAACTTTTCTTAATTTCTTCTTCAATTCGCGGGTGGGAAGATTTATTAATTATTTATTATTATTTATTACTGGAGATGCGGCAATTAAAATACGAAGTGTCTTCAAATACTTGAAGTTACTTGATAAATTTTTGAGTTATTTATGTGATTAAACATTAATAACTGCAACTGATGGAGTCACCAAAGTCTTAAAACTTGTTTGGTTAAAAAAAAGTAATCCTAAAATAATATAAATATCACTATTATAACAGCTGAAAATTTTATGAAGAAACTGCAATAGTCTTGAGCAATTGTAGTATTTGTATGACGTACCTGCCTCACGAATCCTGATTGGTTTGGAAACAACTGATTTTCTGGATGGACCCAGAAAAAGTTATAAACAGTATTTAGGGTGGTGTTATTAGACATACATTTTAAAATCAATTTTCAGCTCAATTGCCATTTAACAAACATTCCTCTGTACAAACAAAATTTTTGTGCCTTAATTGGTTCCGGAGAATCAAAAGAGGAGGTAAAACCGAAATTTGTTAGTGTGTGTCACGAATTTAATTAATGATCACATATTTTGTTGGTGTATGTCAAACATTTTGGGTTATATAGAAATGTTTTCGACAGTAGCATAACAAGACCTACTGCATTTGTTAGCAATATTTTTTTTAAAGCTTTGTTGATAACTGATTGACACAAGAACTAAAAAAAAAACACGAATGAAAGTGATATTCAAGATTTTTTTTCGTCAAAAAAAATTATGAACTAAACCTAACAGTTACATGCAAATTTTATTCAAGATATTTTTGTTAAACGTTTTAGAGCAATGGAATTTTCAATATAAATTTTGAGATACAAGCCTTTTTTTGATAAATGTTCGAATTATTTGAGTGATTGATAAAAATCCATTTAATATAAAACCTCTTTTATTTTGGTATGAAGGATATTCGATAGAAATGCTACACCGTTACTAGGCTAGCGTCTCTCGCCAATAGCAGTCTTATTTTTTTGTTTGAAATAAATAAAATTTCAATCAAAGAACTGATCTATCATTTCTACATGAGATCGTTTGAAAAAGACATAAAAAAGAAGATAAAAAACAAACAATAAATAACTATTAATGAATGAACGATTTACAAATTTATTCCCATTAGAAAACAAAAAATAATGATTTATGTTATTATAGGATTTTTTACGAACTTAAAGTATTAAGAGTACGTTTTATTGTAATTTTATCGTAATGATAAATTAGGATCTTATTTTATTTGCCACATTTTCTCCAACCATGCACGAATTTTAACTTTAAACTTACATGTTCCATAGAATTTAAGCTTTCTCAATAAGTACTTGTTTTAAACAGAACAACATCTGAGGTAAATAATTTTTGCCTCCTATTGCTTAAACTGTAACAAATTATTTGTGGCTTTCTACAACGCGTTTTTAAGTAGGTCTTACATTTGTGAACCGATGTGTTAATAAGGCCGTTATCTTCTTATTTCACTTGACACGAACCAGAAACGGCAATAACGAAAGCCGGAGACGATTAAATTAAAACAAGAGCTTTGTCTGCTACAAGACGATTATTTCAAATTTAACGGAAGCAATTGTTTTAATCGATTGGAATTATTAATGTGCAGTAAAATTCAGTTATTTCGGAATTTACAAAATCATCAAATACGCATTATTGAAATGTCTCTAGAGCAACAAAAATATTAACAAGGGTTGGTTCTTTATTAACATATTTGTAATATCGTTAGTTGCTGCCATGTTATACACATATGAAAAGTACTTTGAAACTATTAACTACGAATTGAACTGCTATCACAATTTGGCACATCCTATGGTACAGCCAAGCGGTGTCTTGATGACATTAATGCAGGGGCATAATGCTCATTGCAAAAACGTTGCAGGACAAGCCCATTCTAGGGCTATCCTGTCAATGGTCTCTAAAGAAAAAACAGAAGAAATGCTCGAGATGAGCAGAGTAGAAATCAGAGCAGCCACAGGACTCGTCACAGGACACTGTGGGCTAAACAAACACTTGTACATAATAGGGCTCTCAGAAACCGATATATGCAGAGGATGTGATGAAGAAGAAGAAATTCTTCTTCACGTAATATGCCAGTGTGAAGGATTCACACACTATCGGCGAAGACTTCTGGGGATGGAAAAAGCCAACCAAGAAGAGCCAAGAAAAACACCCTTAAAAAAAATCCTGGAGTTTTTCAAAAACACAGGACTTCTTTAAGGATCTATCACCAGAGGGTGCAATAGACCAATAGGTCGTAGTACAGAACCCGAAAGAGGACCACCTCCGCGGAAATAATAACAATAATTATGTTTAACAAAAAGTCTTCCAACAGGTGTTTCATTCTTTGTTTTTCAGCTGCATTATCGTTCGGCGAATAAACGAAAACACTGATCTAGCAGCATCTTACGTCCTTTTAATCTTGAACTACCCGTATTGTACCATATTGCAGTTGCACTAAAGAGTTCAAAAGTTTGGATGACGTGTAGGTATATGCGATTCTCATTACCCAATATTTAGATTTTGCATGCTTTGGCAAGAAACAGTTCTTTTATTACTTGTAAACGAACAACAAAAATCAAATTCTATTCAGAATTATAGAACACGACATTTACCTTGTTGCTATGAAACGTCCATTATTATATCCTATTATTGTCGTCTGTATAAAAAAGGGAATAAGAAAGCTAAATATTAATACTTTTATGACATGAACCAATAAGAATTGTTTACAAGGCACGAAAATACTCCCAGTAAAAGTTTGCTGTAAGCTTTTAACATTTTACATTTGTATCGGAGAACAGGAAATGTGGGAAGAATAATTAACAGTTTAAGAACAACATTTTTTGGAAATAGAGCAGTCCCAAAACGAACAAAAGTAGAAGTGGTCAAAAAGGTAGCAACTCCGGCAGTTTTATACGGAAGTGAAACGTGGACACTCACAAGTAAAAACAGTAGCCTAGTGAATGCAGCAGAAATTAGGTTTCTAAGAAAAATCCAAGGAAAAACCAAATAAGATAGAATCAGAAACGAAACTTATAAAGAACAATAATTAAAGATAAAGTCAGTTAAACAAAAACACAAGAAAGGCAGCTGGGATGGTTGGTTACATTTATAGGACGAAAGATGAAAGGTTAACCAGAAAAGCCTATGAAGCAAGATCACAGGGAATAAACAAAAGAGGTAGACCGAGAAAAACCTGGCAAGACGAAGTTAGAAAGGCAGTAACGAATAGAAACATTAAATGGAAGACATAAAAACGCTAGCACAAGACAGAAAACACGAAAAAAAAGTCAGCACAACACAACTCAACAGCTCTACACCTAATGGTGCCTGTCCACCTGAGAGTAAACAACTCTCGATAGCAGCGTCGCCAAGGATACAGCCAATCGCGAGTTACTCTCAAGGGCTGAATCCTTGGCGACGCTGCTATCGAGAGTTGTTTACTCTCACGTGGACAGGCACCATTACAGTTGAAGGACTCATGACTAAACAAATAATCAGCGGAACTTTATAACTATATTCATTTTCTTCGCATCGCTAGCCGTGAAATTGTGTACACAGATAAGGGGTTTAAACCTGTTTAGTAATTATCATGTATTTGTTTAGTATCATATTCTTCTCTTCTCCTTCTACATTTCATGGTATAGACACATGTTGCCTGTTTCGTCTTAACAGCTCAGTTATCCATCCACCTTTGCGGAAACGTCGAACATATCTTCTCACTATGGAGCGTTCTTCGGTATTCTGTCTTTAAAATACGTTTGTCTATCTTGCCCACCCTGTCGCTACGACTCTGGTCAAAAGCATGAAATACAATACTTTAAAAAGCACTGGAAGGTCCCTGTGGAACCCCAAGGGACCACGGAACACAGTTTTAATGCAACTGGGTTAGATTATTCACGAACTTCATAGAAAAGGTACTTAAGTTAAGAAAGTTTATAGTTTACATATGTCCGTCGTCAAACAAGGGTCACTCGATTGTTCGAGTAGTAGTTGAAAGTTTTAAAAGTCTGAAAAGTTTTCCTATTTGGGACGAATATTTATACCGCTAAGGGTTGAGAAACAAGACGGTTATTAAGGTTCTTATCTATTTTATTCACAAGCTTAACTTGGAAATAGGCCATTACAAGTAAAAAAAAAGGCAAGGATTAGAAGACCTTCAATTGTGGATAAACTTTATGATAATCAATTGAAATATCCATCGGGGACAACGGAAGACTTCCAATATCTGATCAAGTTGCCCCCGTAAACTAAGTTTAGTAAGTTTTCCTTCGATTTGTTTTGGAAAACTACACTTAATTAATGACTTTAAAAAAATACCGCGTAAAACTTTAGTTCATCGCCAAAACGAAACCAAAATTTTGTCGAAATTTCTTCTCCTTATCTATGTAACGCACATACACGATTCTATAAAAAAAATATATCTTAAACGACTATTTCCTGTGATTTATACATTTCACATCCGGTTGTGAAGTTCGAACCGTCGTATCTCTTAGTCGTTGAAGCAATCTTTTGAACAGCGGGGCATTACCGATCCTTCACCCTTTGCGTGACAATAAGCAAGCAGAAATAAAACTCCTTAACCTCCATTATTCTAGTTCACTACTTTCCTCAACTAGGATTTTCTTTATTTTCTACGACTCGAGCGCTTGAAAATTAATTTATTATTCATAATGCAATGACATGAACATATGACTCGGTAAAGCGTTAGCGTCTGGAATCGGAATCTAATTGTTTAGTGGAAATATTTGAAGTCTTTAGTCCACAATAAGTTGCGCTTGATCACAAGAATCCAAAAATTAAAATGTAATTAATATTAGTTTTTAAAATTACAGGATCTCGATCAAAAATCGCAGACCATCAGCAAGTTTTTATCAAATATGCGCAGATAAAAATCAACTTAACAGAAAGATATTTAATGGAAATCCATGATGATGAAAAATATGGAGGTAAGCAACTTTTACCATTTCTATTTTAGCACTAAAGGGTCTCATTTTCCAAAACAACAAATATTTCTTCACAATTCTTAGCAAATTTATTGTAGGTAATAATTGTTTCCAAAGTTTTAAATTTAGCATAGAACTTTATTTCTGTTTAATCAATTATAACCATTTTTTAAATAATAGCATCAGGTGGTGTGTTTAAAAAAATCATTCATTGCCAATTAAACAAGAAAAAAACAAATTTAATTCGGCTTTAAAAAACTTCAAAGGGATAATGCTACAAAATCCTTAGAACCATCACTCTTTATCATTAAGTTATTACTAAAGTTTATTATTATTATTAAAGTTATGACAAAAAAATATTAAAAAACTGCTGTACAAAAATATTGAGAAAAAAATCAACTTTGTTAGTTATTATCAATAAATATTGGTGTCCTTATATGTTTTAAGTTTCTTGCAGATTTAGCTACATTACTTAGTAAATTGTTTTATTATTTCTGAACACAAAATATTCACGAGCTGATTGTTGCAAAAATAGCTTTCTCAAAAATTGTTTGCAAAGTCTTAACAATTATGACAAAATAATTGTCTCAATTTTTTTTAATCGCCAACTCAGATTCATTTGTTTTCCCTTGGTGGTTTTTCTACTGAAAATGACTCAAGTTTCAAAATTTGCAAAAAGGATTGTCTTGCTTTAGTTGACCATTCAATGTATTGAAAAAAGAAGACAAGGATTTTAACTTTCTTTACATAGCTTTGTTTTAAACTTCTAGTTTTGCAGATGCTCAATTCTTTAACCATTAAATACAATTCTAATATTTTTATTATACTCATATTGAAATTTAAGTCTGAAAATTACTGCAGTATGTTTATGAGAAAAAACTTTTCACACTTTGCTTAATTTTTGTAAGAAGAAAGTCGTTAGTTCCTATTTTTATCTTAAATTAATTAGCTAGTTAAAAAGTTTAATAACAATACCTGAACATAATTTATCGAAATTATGAAATATTTTATCTCATTTTCATTTATTTCACAACTCCTAAAATATTTGCATGGAATTTGTTTTATTTTTTAATACTTAAAGATGGCCTTGGTTATATTGGGTTATTGGGTAGAACAACAGTACCTTTTTTAACTAATGAATAATTTGAAGGGTCATTGTTGGTAACTTAACGTTGGTGCACATCAAATTTTAGCGTTTTTTTAGTAGGCCAGTCCAAAAGAGGCGTTTAAAAAATAATTTTTGCATTTGTATACCAAGTTCTGAATCTTAAGGCTGCGTAGATGGCTTGCTTATCATTAAGAAAATGCATTTTATTCTATTTACGTAAATTAGGCACAATTTAAAAACGGTTATTCTGAAGCTAATTTATAGTTTTGGAGGTATTTTTTCCAATTCAACCAAAGCTATATCTCTTTCTCATACACTGCGCACTTGCCGTGGAAACCTTGTAGATTTCCTGTGCAAAATCAACACATTTCAAAAAACTTATGGTAGTTTTGTTGGCAATACATATTGATCGACTCGAAGATTTTTAAAAGAATCAATGAGTACTAAAATATAAAATCGTAAACTATTCGACACTAAAAAGTATGATACAAAACAAATAACAACGCGCAAATACAAGAACTGCTTGCTATTTTCCAAACAACAACTTCTCAATGTAAAATCAAAACAGATATGAACTTCAAATATCGTCGTTTGGAATAAAACTTTCTCTTTGTTCCGCGTCGAAAGAATCTTTAAACAACAACAAGAATTTAACTAAAATCCGTGCCATCATTAAAACGAAAAAAAAGAGAGCAAGCAATGGATATATTAAACCGACAAAGACTAACTTATGCACACGAAAAACCCTGCGATCAAAGGGAAGATATGATGTAAAAACATCGTTTTTATTATAATCGACAAAGTAATCACTCAGTTATAATAAAATTGCTTTAACGGTTTAGAACGAAATATATTCGGGAATATTGAAAACAAGAAAATAATATGGAAAGGCGCACACATTCACAAACAAAAATATTTTAAAACATTTTTCACATTCATTTTATAGAAAAATTTTGTTCATTAAGTATTTTAACGAAAATAAGTCAGTCATTTGAGTACTCAGGTTGTTTAAGCATGCATTTTAATATTACCTACATACCTACATACCGATAAGATATTTCACATAAATAACACCCAATCATGAAAAAAGAGTTATAAAAAGCATATTACATTGTGCAACTGTTAATTTTTAACTTTGCCCCACGCGAATCGAAACACTCTGTATAATACGCAAATACAACGTCTGTTGACACTTGTGGTTTCTTCGTAGTAAACTAGACTTGATAAAAATGTTTGCTACGCTTTTAGCAATTTCCGTTCTCTCGACTTTCAACAAATAATAGAATAGAATTCAAGTACAAATCACAATTTGTGAATGCGTGACTTAAATTTAAGATGATTCATTTAAGTTGTTTTCCAAACAGTTAAATTATTTAATTCATTCATTCTTTAGTAGAAATAAGTTTAATTAAAGAAAGATTAATAATTTTTAATCAACCTTAAGCCATTACATACAAATTTTAGCTGCTTGAATTAAAATTAAACGAGTCTTAAATAATTTTTAAATTATTCCAACAACTTTTGTATGTAAAGTCTTGGATAAATTAATGATATTTTGTTGTAATATAATTAAGTTTATCTAAAACTTATACTGAACACAGTGTAGAATCATAACTTTTTCATTTAAAATATCAAAAATACTTTTTAAAACATATTTACTGCCCAAATTCTGATGCAAAAAGTCATGTGGGTGGTTTTCTTTTGAGAATCAAAAATGCGTTTAAAATATAATCAATTTATTTTAAATATTTATCTTATGAAATTTTTAGAAACACCACAATTTTATGTTTTTTTTTTAGAGAGAGTTGTTAACTGAGTATTTATTATAATTGTTTAACCGCCTAAAATAATTATTGCTAAAAACTTCATGCCATAGAACAAGCTGTAAGAATCTGCTGAATACGTAAACAATTTTTTAAAATCTAGATATAACTTCAAATTTACGTATTGACAACACTCAAAAAGTTACAATCAAGGAAGTTGAATTTTTTGTTGACTTGATAGTTTCTTATGAACAAAGTTTTCTATAAATTTTTTTTTTTGTAAAGCGTAAAAAATTTTACTTGACATTTTGTTTTCAAGCAATATTTTAAATTAACTTATTTTCTTTTTATATTAAGACACTTACTGTCTTATTGTTTATTTATTTTTATTGCATAATTGCATGATATAAATAGAATAATTACTGATACATGCCCTAGAACAAAATAAAAAAGCACTGAAAACAATTTTTACTCAAAATTTAATTAAATTGACGTAATTTATAACACTCAAAAATGTAATTATTTAATGTTTACAAACTTTTAAAAACCTTAAATTAATTTAATTTTAATATTTGTACTTCTTTTTGGCAAAACCCCGTTTTAACAAATTTTGGAAGAATAAATTTCGCCTATCAAACTTCTAAGTCGTGTTTATTTAATGAAATAAATATTAAACGAATATTTTACGCCGTTACAGTGTTGTGTTATCAACAGATTATTATTCTTTTGCGACCTTTGTCCGAACAGAGCGTCCCGAAGAAGACGCCGCGATGCAGAAGTGATTAATGAAGTCTTAGTGTGGTTTGGAATAACTTCTAAAATTCGGGATAAACAACAATAAATCACCCTATTTTCAACAACAATAATGTTTTTCGTGTTTGCTGGGAAACTTACAATTTTTCTGTTTCGCAAGCGGAACTTTCGGTGAAATTTTAATCGCTGGTACCTGTTGTGTGTCGAAGAGACGCCGCGGCGCAAGGAGTTGTACTCACTGGGGCCCGATGTCAACACGATCACGGCAGCAACACGACTAACCCAGTGGTAAGGCTGGTTGCTACTTGCGCCTGTAGACGGACGCGGTTCCCATAAAGTTGGCTGTTGAAGTGGTCAACCCGCCAATAAATTGAATAATGAAATTCAATCTTCTGCCTCTTGTAAATGGCTGATTTGTTATTTATCGGGAGAAATCTAAACGTTGCTGCATTATTCGTTTGCGTAGCGCGCTAAATAGAAATGCTTTAAAACGTTTACATAAAAAAAAATCATACAGAGTGGTTCACAATTACACAACAAACTTTGGAAAGTGAATTTTTAAGTCATTGTAAAAATGAACTTCTAAAAATACGGGGTAACATGTTTTTTAAAAAGTCTGCAACTACTACCTCAGATACCCGGGTTAAAAATTTTCCATGCAGTTCAGAAAATGCTATTATCGATTCACAATAACCAAACATTTTTTTTTTTTTAAATAACATGCATAATTTTTGGCATTCTTAACTAACCTCTCAAATCAAAAATTCTACCACTTAAAGTTATTTTGCTACAGTAACTTTTACTTTTTCTTGTTTTCATGTACAACACCCAGGGCCGCCGAAAGAAATGTTCGGGCCCCACTTAAAAAAGTGTATCACTTTTGTTTAATAAAAAAGTCAAATATAACACAAAACATCTTTTTAAAAAAGTGTAAAATAGAATCAAAATTCGACACATTACATACATACGAAATACATTTAAAAAGTTTACTAAACGCTCTTTCTCCTTCGTCAACTGTTACTGGTGCAAAAAAATTTGATTGAAGTACATGTTGCGGGAAAAATTCCGTGAATTAAAATCTATGAATGGTATCTAATAAATCTAGTCCGGGGTAAAACATCTTTAAACGTGGCGTTATAAATCTTTTTTATATGGGATAGATTTCGTCTTTCATTTCTTTCTTTTGAATATTTATTCATTAAATTATTGCACGAGTCAGAAATTTCTTGATGATTCAATGTTTGAAAATTTAATATTGATGAGAATAAATTCTGAATGTCTTTTAAAGATGTGAAACGCATGTAAAGTTAGGAAATAATTGTATTCGGTATTAAAAAAATACAATTCTTTTAAAGTATCCTTGTGTATCGTCCCCCTCTGCACTTTCTTCATATGCTAGCTTTATTCTCTTCGTTTTAGACCGTTTTTCGACATTTGGGGCTATACCCAATTCAGTTGCAACAAGTGTAACTTCAGAGAAACTCCTTGCCATTTATTACTTCTTTCAGAAGAGACTCAATATTTTTTGTTGCAATGTCAATCGATATGGTACTGAATTGCTATATTTTGTTTCGTCCGGGCGCCCGGTACGGGCTAGACGGTCTGGGCCCGACGGTCAGGCCCTTTTCAATGCCAGGCCCCGTACAACAGGTGCCGATGTCACCCTCTCTCGGAGGCCCTGACAATACCTAGTTTTTACATCCTACTATTGTAATTTTTAAAGCTATATTTAAAACTTTAAACTCTTATGTACATCTGGATTAAGTAATCAGATAATAAAAATACAGTTTTAAACGGAAGTAAGTTTTCATTAAAAATTTTATATGAATATTACTTACAAATTGATAAGAAATACAAAAGATATTGTTGCTTCATATCTATTTCTTTTATGGGATGTTGTATCTTCCTTCTGTAAGAACCAGCAATGATTACCGATCATAGAAGGGTCCCATCTTTTCTGGTGACATTCTTCTATAATTCGAATATATTGATGAAATCGTTTTCCTTGCTCATCACCCAAGTTATAGGTGGAAATGCAGAAAGTGGATCTTCAACGACACCAGCACCCTAATTTCTTGTAATTTTTGTTAAAGATTTTCCACTACACGCTGGTAGTTTCCTTCCTTTCGCTTTCCAAGGAAACCTTTCACTGCTGATACAAAAGATTTTCATGCTGAGAGTTCTTTAGAATGCAACATTTTTTATCACCCCAGTTGCCTGATCTGACGCCCGACAAAAATTCCTCCTTGCTTCTTGGCATCACTAACATTAGGAAAAATTTCCCTTGGCATTCGAATCCTTCTCCTTTCTTGTCCATAAGCACAAAATGTTAAGTTTTCGAGATAACATGAAGCTCTTTAAAAATGGTTTGGTTTTTACTTTTTCGCAGTTCCTTCATGCGACTTTTAATATTTTTTTAAGTTTCTGAATTCATGTTTATTGAAAATTGTCCCTTTTAATGTCTATAAATATTAATCTTTTTACTTCGATGTAGAAGCAGCTGGTGTTTTTTGAACTTCAAGTACTTTATTGTTATTTATAAAACCGAAAGGCTGATCACTTTTGCGGATATCATTAGTATCTCAATTTTACAAGAGATAAAGCATATGTTTACCATTGAAAGAGTTGCAGAAGAACATAGAAATAAATAAAATTATTATTTATTCATGCATGTTCATAAATGGCCAATAGTTTTGTTAACGTAAAAATAATTTTAATCAGCAATAATTTTGAGCACAAGTTGTTTTGCTTACTAACCTAGCTAAACCACGTTTAAAAAAAAACGTAATTATTTATCAAACGCTACATTACTCTCAAAGGGTCTTCAGATAGACTGTGTCAGTTGTGTAAACAACATCGACCGGAGTAAACCATCAGCTTGTTTTGGCATTATACTATTAATGGTTTCCCTGAACGACTTATATTGAATTGTAAGGGCCGATCTGTACAAGTGCTTGCCGAGTATTTATTACAAAAACCGATCCATTCTCTAGTTTCTTTATTTTACAAATTAAAAACCGACTTGCTGTTAAAAGAAAACTAGCAGAAGGCGTAATACCCTTTTCTGGAACTCTACTGAATATTTCATAATGCAGAAATGTTCAATAAAAAGTTACGAATTGTTTTTGTGTATGGATCAATTCCAATTTTATTTGGCAGTGTGACTTCTGCTAAAATTAATTAAAACTCAAGTTTAATTTTTTAATGGACCGCTCAAACTTACAGATGCGAATGTGGAACGTTTGTTAAAACGACATTTTGCGTTAGATAAATTAGATGGAAAAACTTTTTGCCCATAGTCGGTAACAATGGAGATTTCTAAAAGTGTTTCAAGTGAATGAACATCGCAAGTAATTTTTAGATTTTATGATAACTATCTGTTATAACGCATAATAGTTTCCACGGTAGTAATAATTTAGGAGGACGTATCCCTGATTTTATATCCAGTCCAAACGTGAAGCTTTTGTTCGGTAACTGAATTATAGTTTTAGTTTTCCGGACATCAGTGTCATGCATCACCACTAGCTATCCACACCACACTCTGGAGTCCAGTAAATTCCGAACTAGTAACTTATTAACAGGCTGTACATGAAGTTCTGATAACCAACAGCTAGTGAACAGCAACAAGGAACTGCAGCTTAAACCAATTTCTTACAACAGACAATAAAAAAATCCATTTATTTTCGAAGAATCACTTGTAGAAATGCTACGCCTGTTTCGAGACTCTCGCCTCTTCATCAGTTTATGTTGCGATACACGTAAAAAAAGCGGCGTCACATAAAATTTAAACTCATTGCAAAACTAAAATGTTTTATAAAGACTGCAACATTTTCTACCATACCTAAATTGTGTGTGTTTTTTATACGTTATTTACTTAATCAATGTTAGTTGTACGAATGTATGTCTTGATGAATAACACCCAATCAAAGACAAAAAAATATGTAATTAATTTCTATTGTGCAGCAACAAAGCATGCAGACAATCTTTTGTAACTCACATTACTAATGGCTTTTCTTTGCTGTACACACATACGCTCTCGTTGTGTGAGAGAATTTTATCAAATTTGTCATGAGCTTGCAAAAACATGGACTAGACTTGCTCCGTGATTTATGATTCAACTGCGAACATAAAATAGGTAGATAATTAGATATAAAGTCAACTTAATTCTTATTTTTTGTTCGAGTACATATCGCTATACACCTGCGCAAAATAAAATCAAAACTTAACATAATTACGGTTTTTTTAATTTCTTATCTACGTGCTCAAAATGATTAATGTTCGTAGATCACTTGATATTACAGGTACTTACAAATTTAAAATTAAAATATGTGACTTTGTTTTTAAGAGAGAGCGAACAAATAATATTTGCAAGTGGCTGTAGTAATTAAGATAAAATGATTATTTATCCTGGATCAAAGCTTGTAGGTACTTTCTTTTTAGTTGTTCAATACTGGCTTTCAGTGTCTTTCTTTATTGATAAGCAAAATATAACAATCGATAAAATTTATATCGCACTATCTTGTTCTCAAAAAAAATGAAGCAAATTTTACAGCTACTTGAATTTTAAAAACTTAGGTTAATTAAAATTGTCGATAACTTGGCTGCCAGCTATGCAATCTTACGAAATTTTCTACGTATAGACTGGCAAAACCCTGGAAAATTATTATTCATAACCGATTTTATGTTATTGCTACAGATTTTTGTTCGTAGGTTTTAAAAAACTTTGAAAATTAATGTTTTTTTGTTATTTTTAATAAAAAACAACAAATAGCGAATTAAAAATTAAATTTTTATAAGTATTATATATATATTATATATTATATATATTATATATATTATTAAGTATGATTCACTTTAATAATTAAAACAATTATCAAATAATTTTTTATTCCCTAATTAATGATTTATTTTCAACTTCCGCATGACCGAAAAAATGAACAATTCCGCATGACCGAAAAAATGAACAAATTATTAATAGCAGGAAACATCGGGAAAACAATATTTATTTTAAAATATTTAAAAAGGTTTAAGACAATAATGCCAATCTTATAAAATATCTTTGTGAATTACAAGCAGTCAGACATACAAACAGCAAACTGGTTATTTTCCTAAACGAATCATTCTTGTAACAGTCACGAAGTGCTTTGTGTTATTTCAATGAAACTTCTTGCAACCCGATAATTTTAAGGACTTCTTTGAACGAACCGTTTTGAAAGCTTTAGTTTTGTACACTAAATCGCATCACCAAAAATAATCGACCTTTCCATCTCCATAACCGACATTTTTTAACATTAATATTCCCCTTAAAATACACTGTATTACAAAGCTAATAACAGAACATACATTTTATTATTCTTCACTTGATATTTTTTTCGTCAAGTTAATTTTCACACTACTTTTGCTTCGATGGTCGTCTGACGCCTGCACATGCAGTATTCCATTAGTATCTATATTAAATTCTATCTTAATACTGACGGATCCAGCAGGAGCCTCCTTTAAATTCTTTAGATTCAAAACCCCCAGCTGATAATTTTTAGACGCGATGGTATCTTCTCCTTGAAACATTATAATTTTGACTGTGGTTTGATCATCCTCGGTTGTGACATATTTATGTGACTGTGTTGTTGGTATGGGTGTGTTCCGTGGGATTATAATGCTCATTTTATCTCCTTTTACCTGTATGCCCAAAGATAACGGCGTGACGTCATGCACTTCGGTATTGCCGGATAGTAATTGATGGGAGTAGATTGCTGCTCCGTACGCCACGGCTTCATCAGGATTTACAGTTTCCTTGACTTTTTCCTTTCCAAATAGGTTTCCTAAAAGTTCTTGCACGTACGGTATTCTGGTCGAACCACCCACTAGCAGTACTTCATCAATTTGGTCGCAAGTAAGTTTGGAATCTTCCAGACACTCTTCAACGATCGAGATAGTCTTTTTGAACAGGTCATCATTTAGACGCACAAATTCGCTGCTGGTGAGTTTGGCGTCATTCAAGTCCACGGTTTTCTTCTCATCTCCTATTCGAAAAGGAATGCTGGAAATTTCCATCTTTTTGCTGTCACTGAATGACAGTTTTTCTTTCAGTTTCTTGCATTTATTTTGTAACCGTCTTTCAACGGTGCATTCCTTATCATAATCGATCGTACCTCCATTGGTTT
This sequence comes from Elmis aenea, assembly GCA_947652605.1. Taxonomy (NCBI): domain Eukaryota; kingdom Metazoa; phylum Arthropoda; class Insecta; order Coleoptera; family Elmidae; genus Elmis; species Elmis aenea. Next base: position 5,185,938 of record OX393579.1, on the reverse strand, counting down.
GTTCAATTAAATCTTTGAAGTGAGTAAACAAATTATTGTCGATGTCAATTCCCCCTAAATGCAAGTCTCCTTTCGTAGCAATAACTTTGCTACCTCCTTTTTTTAATTCCATAATCGATACATCAAAAGTTCCTCCTCCAAAATCGTACACCAACACGGTCCTTTTGTGTTCTTTTGGATTCAGATGGTTGTGTCCTAGAGCTGCAGCCGTTGGCTCATTAATTATATGAACATTTGTGAATCCGGCGAGGCATCCAGCATTTTTAGTGGCTTGGCGTTGACCATCGTTGAAATATGCAGGAGCAGTTATAACAACATTTGATACGGTTTGGCCGAGGAAGGTTTCAGCGTATTTTTTTATGTACTTGAGGATTTCTGCACTAACATCTTCGGGCGAGTAGTCCTTGGTATCCCCATCGGTACCGATTCTAATTTTCGGGGAATTTTCATAATTCTCTACTTGATACTTGAATCGTTTAATGTCTTTTTGGACTTTGACGTTATTATACTGTTGCCCAATTAAACGTTTAACCTCTGTTAAATAAAAAATGAATGAAAACCTTAAAGAAAAAAATGGAAACATACTTACGGATGAGGAAAAAATAATGGAAAGATGGAGACAATACGTTAAGGTGCCTGTCCACGTGAAAGTAAACTACTCTCGATAGCAGCGTCTCCAAGGATACAACCAATCGCGAGTTACTCTCAGGGGCTGTATCCTTGGCGACGCTGCTATCGAGAGTAGTTTACTCTCACTTGGACAGGCACCATTAAAGAGCTAGCGGAGACAGATGAAATCAACGAAAGATACGAAGTAACAAATGCGAAAAGCGACAGAGGAGACAGAAGATAACGAAGATTACAATGGGTAAATGAGAAAAATCAATAGCAAAATTAAAAAACCTGGCAAGGCGAAGTTAAAAAAAGCAGCAATAGATAGAAACATCAAATGGAAGACATAAAAAAGCTAGCACAAGACAGAAAAACATGAAAAAAGTCAGCACAACACAACTTTAACAGTCCTACACCCAACAGGAGGACTCATGACTAAATAAAAATAAATTTAAAAAAAGCGGTGCATTGACTCTGTAAGTAGAATATTTTTACTCACCATAAACGCAGCACTCGTGGTGCAAATAACCTTTGTCTAGAGCATCTTCTCCTATAAGAATTTTATTTTCCGGCGTGAATGCTACTATCGAAGGAGTAACTCGCTTGCCGCGTTTATTAGCAATTACCTCAACTTTACCATTTCTATAAACAGCAACACACGAATTAGTTGTTCCCAAATCAATTCCTATACCAAGTTCGCCCATTATCACTTCTGTAATTGCATCAATATAAAATGTTTTATTTCTTGAAAACTCCTTGTTTATCTTGCTGATATGAAATACTATCTAACATACATATATATCTGGTGCTTAACGTAGAGGAAAACGACTTAAAATATTTGAGCGATTTATGCTATGGTAAATATAGATAAGTTTAATTAAAAATCACTTATCGTTTTTGATGTTGACTTCTGTGCCACGTTAAGGAATTTTACTGGCACGTGGGAGAATTAGTTGCTTTTCTAAAATTTTCGGAAAATTAATACTTTTTTTTAAATAATGAATTAATAACATCAAATTATATTTAATCAAATAAAATACATGTATTTTATTTCGAAACTATGCGAATTTCAAACAAAATTACAAGTATTCAAACGAGATACTGCTTCTCATGCCTTCAAATATTTTCCAAATTTAAATTTTTTAATAAAATCTTCGACACGTCAAATTGAAATAAATCAAATTCAATTGACTGAAGATTTGACCACAGCTGTGAAATCAATAATAGATGAATTTTCTACGCGATTTTCTCAATTTAAAAATTTCGAAATTCATAATTTACCCAGACAATCAAAGTTGATGAACTTGATTTGGAAATTTTTGAATGGTTTAAATTAGAAAATTTTGAAATGCAATTAATTGATTTTCAATCAAGTGCAATTTGGAGGCAAAAGTTTGATGACTTAAGGGAAAATGTAGAGATTATTAAAAGGGAACGTTTGGATGAACAACAAAAATAATAATGCCAAATGCAAAATTATTAATGCCTGGTAAACGATTCCAGAAGAGTTCAAATCTTTAAAGAAATTAGCGTCGGTTATTTTAACTATATTTTCTTTTACATATGCATGTGAAACACTGTTTTCACAAAAGAGTTTGATAAAAAATTAATTCAGATATACATTAACGGATGAATCTAGTTCAGCAAGCATTTTATTAAGAGTAACGAAATACCAGCCTGATAAAAAAAACTAAACAAAAAGCATTCAAAAAAAAATTGCATTAAAAACTCACATTTTAAATCTTAATTGTTGGTATAATTATAATACCTACTAAATTAATTTTGTTTAAAAAGTAAACACATGTAATATATAATTATTATTTTTGTCTAATTATATCTTTCTATTGGTAAAATATTTAATATTTCTTTTAAAATTTACTTATGTATCTTTAGTTGTTGTTTAATTACAAATTTCTATTAGTAGTCAATAAAAAATATTCATTTAATACAAATATTGTTATATATTTACTCTTCATCTCCTCACAATCAGTAATGTTTTTTTTTCAATCATTGCAAAACTTACCTTGTCTATGGGGTAGGAGTTTACCTGGTTTTGGTATAATGACTATATAAGTCTTAACGAATATGTGTAAACAAAACATTTTGTACTGTTAGCAATTGATTAATGTTTTATAATAATATAATAATATGTTTTATAATAATATACGTTATTATTTTATGGATATTTTAAATTAATAACATTAAAATATTTAAAATTAAATTAAAGTGTAGTCTTGCAAATTTATTAACTTTTGCAATATCTTGCCAAGAAATAGATATAATTAAAATGTCCTTAATTGTCATAAGTTTCTTGGAATCGCATAATCGCTTAGAGTGTTAAATAATTAACTTATAAATTGATACACAAATAACAATTGACAAAAAAAATCATCGATAACATTGTGGAATGATAAATTTATAATCTAAAAATGTTTTAATGTAGTGTACTTTAACTTTAAGAGAAACCTAATCTATACAGGAAAAATTTTATAAATGAAAAACCCAACTTATTAGGTTTGTTTCAACATGTTATTTGTACTGTTTAGTAAACGGTTTGAGTTTGCGCAGTATCAATATCGCATTCCAACATACGCTCTGACAGTTTACCGGACGGTCAGCAATCCGTTCCAACACATCTCAAATCAATTCGTGTACCGGTTTGCGGACGATCAGAACAGTACATGGACTGAAAGACGAATTGTTGTCGAGATTTTTAGACGCCTGCGCTGTTCATAACTAACGTGAGCTCAGCTAGCTATGCATCGGTCTTCACGCCACTGAGTGCTAGATTACCCTAGCGATGCGTACATTTGTATGAACCCAATAGACGCAAATGTCATTTACAGTTAGGCCAGTCGTAAAAGCGTTCCAACACCCGCTAATTCTTGGCGATACGTATATTAGTATATAGTTCACGCATGCGAATAAAACGGTTCATGAACTAGTAAGAAATCAGTCTTAAACAGCTTGTAGGAACAAACCTATTAAAATTTTCGTTATGTAAATTTATGCAGGATTAGCAAAAACAAATTAAGTTTTTTTCGTCAAAGCACTAAAACTACTAAGATATTCCTGAACAATTTATGGTGCATGTAGCACCAATTTCCTGAAAAATCCTGAAAAATCCTGAAAAATCTTGAAAAATCCTGAAAAATCCTGAAAAATCTTGAAAAATCCTGAAAAATCCTGAAAAATCCTGAAAAAATTGATAACTTCAGTTCCATATTTTATATGTATTACATAGAACTTTATTATTATTAACATTGGAACATTGCAATTTGGCATCTTAAGTTAGGCATATTAAATTAATATGTTATCACGAATTTTATTAATTTAATAGTTGTCAAACTTTAAATAAGTGTGCAAATATATAGGTTGTTTCGATTTGGATTCATTCTCACAATATTTCGCATATGTTTTTGCAGAATTGTTTTATATTAACTCCATTCATCTCATTTGAGTTTGAATAAGACTTGCAAAACCGATAAATACTTTTTAAACAACACAATTTCGTTAACTAATACTCACAAAATTAAATCATTTTCTGTTACTTGTTATGTATTTACACATATTGATTTTTACCGCACTTGTATTATGGTCATAATCTGAAGCTTTTACATTTAAAATTCCTTCTTCATCAATCGTGAATTCAGTGTTGATAAAAACCGTTCCTGCTGGCCCTTTTTTAAGACCACTGAGCTCCAAATGTCCCAACCGATAATTTTTGGACGCGGTTTTATCTTCTCCCTGGTAAATAACTATTTCGGCAGTAGTTTGGTCATCTGTTGCTGTAGCATATTTGTGTACCTTGGTTGTTGGAATGGACGTGTTGCGGGGAACTATGACACTAAGTTTATCTCCTTTAAGCCCTATGCCTAGCGACAAGGGTGTTACGTCTAGGACTTCTGTTTTACCGGATTGTATTTGAGAAGCATATACTGCTGCTCCATATGCTACAGCTTCATCAGGGTGTACAGTACACTTCACTTTTTCTGTTCCAAACAGGTCTTTTAAAAGTTGTTGTACTCTTGGTATCCTTGTTGAACCACCAACTAACAATACTTCATCAATTTGGTCACATTTTAGACTGGCATCGTTCAAACAATTTTTTACAATGTTTATTGTACGTTCAAAGATGTCTTTGTTTATTTCTTCAAACTCAGCCCTGCTCAGTTTAAGGACAACATCCACATGTTTCTGTTTACCGTTTTTTAAAGGAACATTGCTCATTTCTTTCTCTACGTTGAGCCTAAACGAAATCGATTCTTTTAAATTTTTACATCGTTTTTCTAAGCGTCGTCCAATGGTATTTAGTCCATCGTTATCTATAACACCGTCATTGATTTTCTCAATTTTGTCCTTAAAGTATTTAACCAAATTGTGGTCAATATCTAATCCTCCCAAATGTAAATCTCCGTTTGTAGCAAGAACGGTACTATATCCTTTTTGTAGTTCCATAATTGAAACGTCTAACGTTCCTCCCCCAAAATCATAAACCAATACCAACTTTTTTTGATGTTGTGAACTTTGATGATTATAATGAAGAGCTGCAGCTGTTGGTTCGTTGATTATGTTAACGTTTGTGAATTCGGCAAAATGTCCAGCATTTTTAGTGGCTTGACGTTGACCGTCGTTGAAATATGCAGGGACAGTTATGACAACGCTTGACACCTTCTGGCCGAGAAAAGTTTCCACGTATGTCTTCAGATGTTTAAGTATTTCGGAGCTAACTTCTTCAGGTGAGTATTCCTCCACTTCGTTGTTCCTGGATATTTTGATCTTTAGGCCATTTCCATCTTCAATTATTTTATAGGGCAGACGTTTGATATCATTTTCCACTTTTGGATTTTCATATTTTTGTCCCATCAAACGTTTGACCTCTGTAATTATATTCGGTATTTTGTATATTGTTGGGTTTGTATAATTATGTTCGTGTAAAAAAAAATTACTTACCATATATGCAGTTTTCTTCTAATACATGTACCAATTGCAGTGCATCTTTACCCACTACAACGGCATCCTCTGTATAAGCTACTACTGAGGGAGTTAACCGTTTTCCTCGGTTATTTGCTATAACCTCACAATGATTATTTCTAAAAACAGCTGCACACGAGTTACTGGTACCCAAGTCTATTCCTATGCTCAGTTCTTCCATTTTTTCAAATAATTTGTGCTCCACACTTCATATATTTATGTGAGGTGAACATAAAACTTTATTGTTGTGATACGATTCACGTAATTGCAATTGATAAAATACTTCATTTGTTATCTAAATACTTGCGCAAAGATAGCAATTTTTTAAATTGGAAAATAAAGATATACATAATGATACAAAGCTACCAAATCGCTTAAACTGTGAAATGTTGTGAAATATAACAGCAAACTATAAAACAGAGAGAAAATTACAGTTGTTCTGTAAGCTCAAAACTATGCCCAGAAAACCAAAAAATTATTTTTTTCAATTTTGCTTCATTTCTTTTTAAAACGTATTTATCGAGGGCAAAATGTTTTATCTTTTGTTTTTTGCATGACCATCTAATTCTTCAAGCCTTAAAGCTTTTTTGTTAATGATTGCTTTGATACGATTTACAGATATTTGGCCATGTTTTTTTTGTTTCTAAACCGAGTTCTTATCTTTCATTCGAAAATCATTATGTTTAATTTTTTTAAGTTTTTCAAATGCAAATTTCCAGATAAAATCTTTATTACTTGTTCTTTAACTGTTGGAGCATCAAACATACCACGTTATAATTTACAGACAACAATTGTTACAAAGTTTCATTTAAAATACTGTGTTGCAAAAAACGTATTGAATTGAAATAAGAATGACATTTTTTGTTTTGTATTCTTCAACTAGTATTGTGTCTGGAGCAAGCAATGAATAAATTCGGAGAAGGTAGAGGTTGTTTTGTAGCCAATTGTACTAATTACAGTACACCATTGAAAGGCTAAAGTGTAATACTTCATGCTATAAGAAAAAAAACTTCCAAGAATCATGTACAGCAAAATACCAATGACTAAATATAGTGTACCAGGCTTCAAGCCAAATGTTTTGTTGATTTTACCAGTGATTACTTCATGGTAGTGAGTTCATAGATATGTCATAATAATTTAAATTTTACGTATATTTGAATTTTTAGCCATTCTATTACATATTGTTTTATAATAATTGTCGTTCTATAAACTTTTAAAGTACAGTTAAGTAAAAAAATTAACGTTAAGCAGTAATGTTTCAACAGCATATATTAATTACACTAGCATTAGTCTGTTGCATCAACGACTTCTTTCTTTCCTGATAGTATTTGAGAAGCATATATTGCTGCTCCGCATGCTACAGCTTCTTCAGGGTGTTCAGTACGCTTCACTTTTTCTTTTCCAAAGAGATCTTCTAAAAGTTGTTGTACTCTTGGTATCCTTGTTGAACCACCAACTAATAATACTTCGTCAATTTCATCAAATTTTAGTCTAGCTTCGTTTAAACAATTCTTTACAATGGATATTGTTAGTTCAAAGATGTCTTTATTTATTTCTTCAAACTCAGCCCTGCTTAGTTTGAGGTCAACATCAACCCTATTCGGTATTCCTCTTTTTAAAGGAACACAGCACAAATCTAGTTGTACGTGGTGCTGAAACGAAATCAATTCTTTTAATTTTTTACATTTTCTTTGTAAGCGTGTCCATATAATATCACATGCATCGTCTATAACCCCATCATTGGTTATCTCAATTTTGTCTTTAAAGTATCCAAACAAATTGTGATCAATTTCTAATCCCCCCAAATATAAATCTCCGTTTGTAGCTAGAACGGTACTGTATCCTTTTTGCAGTTCCATAATTGAAACATCAAACGTTCCTCCCCCAAAATCATAAACCAATACCAACTTTTTGTGATGTTGTGAGCTTTGATGATTATAGCAAAGAGCTGCAGCTGTTGGTTCGTTGATAATGTTAACGTTTGTGAATTCGGCGAGGTAACCAGCATTTTTAGTGGATTGTCGTTGATCGTCATTGAAATACGTAGGGACAGTTATAACAAAGTTTGATACTTTTTGGCCGAGAAAGGTCTCCACATATGTCTTCAGATGTTTAAGCATTTCGGCGCTTACCTCCACTGCTTTATTTCTGTTTGCTCTCGTGTTTAGGGTATTTCTGTGTTCAATAACGTTGGAGCGGGGATGTGTGACATCATTTACCACCTTTGGATTTCCATATTTTTTTCCCATAAATCGTTTAACATCTGCAATTATGAAATAAATAAAAATGTAGCATTGTGTTTGGTGCGTAATGCTTTTAGTTGAAAGAAAAACCTACTATATTTGCAATCGTCTTTTAATACATGTACCAAATCCAACGCATCTTGCCCGACTAAAACACCATCCTCTGTATAAGCTACCATTGAGGGAGTTAAACGTTCTCCTCGATTATTTGTTATCACCTCACACTGATTATTTCTAAAAACCGCTACACATGCATTGCTTGTACCTAAATCGATTCCTATGCTTAGTTCTCCCATTTTTGATTTAAATAATTTGCGTTTCACACTTCATATTAAACTTTACCGTTGTGATATGATTCGGGTAATTTCAACTGTAATTGTTATCTACATACCTGTGCATAGATAGCAATTTTTTAAATTATAAAATAAGATATAGAGTGATACGAAGTATTCGAATCTCATTTACTTTAAAAGCTTCAAAATCGTTTAAACTGTAAAATATTGTCAAATTTTATCGCGAACTATAATACAGAAAGATAATTACCGTTCCTATTAGCTTAAAAGATATTTGCACCTACAGGAGGTGCAGTAGGAATAATTGGGTATTTGCACCTATAGTAGGTACGAATAATTGGCTATTTGGTATTGGTATATACCTATACAGTAGGTGCAAATATATACCTATACAGTAAGTGCAAATAGCCAATTATTCGCACCTACAGTAGGTGCAAATAGCCACATCCCAAAAGATATGCTCTAAAAACTAAAACATTATTTTTTGCAAATTTACTCCGTTGCGTTTTAAGACGCCATTATTAACGGCAAAATCTTAAAAGCAATATATTATATTTTACATTGAATGGCGAGGCGATTTTCCATGTCTTCAACGTTTTATAAAAAGATCGTAGGGGAGACCGGGTATGAAAGTAGGTAACATTTTTTTGTTTTTATTTAATTTCTTATAGGGCATAACATTTTTTTTACATTCAAATTGATCTAATGATAGATTGGACATTTGTCTTCCTGCTAAGATATTTATTTCATATGTTTCGTAAAGCATATGAGATTTTTTTTGTAGTAAGACAGCTTCCAACCTCAACGTTGGAGCTAAAAGTATCAATGATCGGGGTAAGTTGTAACGGCAAAATAATTTACACAGCTCATAAGTAGTGGGTAAATATATTAGTATTCATCAACAAAATTAATATTTGATTCCAAAATACACATAAGCAACATTTAAAAAAACTGAATTTGTGAAACAAAAAGATACAGCAAATTGGAAAATTAATCCGACACGATTTGTATGTTCTCATCTACGAAGAAAACCACCAATTATGTGCTAAGAGTAAACATTTGCAAGTGAAAACATTGATTGGGGTTGGTTGTAACTTGTAACACTGTTACTTTTGATGCCGTGTACACAAGCGATTGGAGGGAATAAATATATATAAAAGTCCAGCCTGACTGTCTATCTATCTATCTATCTCTCTGTCTGTGACTCTGTCACTCTATCTGTAACGCAGTAAACTACTACGGGTTCATTTGACCGACTGAGTTGTGTCTAATGAACCGTAAATTTTTACTCACGGGTAACATAACAGTGTCTAACTTGCAGCTCACGGTATTATAAAAAGTAATAGTTTAAATTTAAGATATGCAATATTCCCGGCCTAGGACGGGCTAAGTACTAGTCCACAATAACCACGATACCAACGTCAAATTTTATTGCATCCACCAATAGCCAACTAAATTTAAAACATAATAATCGAGGTACTTTTTTGTTCCTCTTTTAGAGATCGCCTAAAAGTCACTCAATCGACCGGTGAGACAACGCAGTAATTTTTAGGCGGAAAATGGTGACTCTGGCTGGCAAAAACTTAACGTCTATGACAGATGAAAACTAGCAATGTAGCTAGGAAGGTGGATGTAAATGAACATTGCACAAGCGCTTGGGGCGTCATATTACAAAAATTAATGAAACTAGGCACTGTTACAACCTACCCGTGTCACTTTCATAGGCGCCGACTACACGGGGACAACGGGGCTCGTGCCCCCGTACCGATTGAACTAGGGGGGCATCGCCCCCATGCGACATCGTAAAGGCTAACTTTTGCATATGATTTAAATTATGCCAAACAGCACAGATCACGTTCGAACACAACTAACTATTTAGTGCCAAACTTTGTTTTTTTTGTCCATTCTGAGACTGGACAGACTATGTACCAAAAACAATATCTACCTACATACATACTTGTGCATCGTGCATTTATCGTTCTCATTTCTTAACCCCAAGCTGTTAACAGTTGACCAGTTGTGTGCCATCATCCTTTCATGTAAATTTCTGCTATTTAAAGATAAAATATATTTTTTACCAAAGCATTGTTAAAAAAGTACAAAATTCTTCGTACTTCAGATGTTATAGCAAAAAATAAGAAAATGTCTAAATTCTTTTTTCTCTCGTAAATTTTTTTTTTTTAATCTGTTAATTCTTTTCACTTTTTCCGGCAATAACAGTTAAGATGTTACTTTTTATAATTAATTTATATTTATTTAACTATGTAATTTATTTAATTAGCATTTGGAATAAACTTTAATTTTGTACCTATCAGGACTCGAAACCGAAAAAAAAAATTTGGTCAGCGGTTAACCGAAATCGAGAACTTTATTTTTATGACAGTTTTTGTTTGAATACCTTTTTTTTCGTAAAAAACCGATTTAACTTATGAACCGCTTAAAACCCCGGTTTTTGTCATTATTTAGATTAGAAACACAAATTATGAAATAAAAATGCTCCTATCTAATTATAATATTATAATATATGTACCTACAATCAAGCGTTCAGTAATAACTTTTGGTAAACTAATCGTATTTAGTACAGATTTTTTATTTTTTTAAAGCAATTTTTATTTAAAAAAAAGGTTACCGTTTTTTGCCATTAAAAATAATGGTTTCGGTTAAAAATCACTTTCACGGACAAAAAGTAACGGTTAACCGGTTTTTTAAACGGTTTCATGTCCTGGTACCTATTGTAGTTAATGAGTATCTCCTGCCCCCCTAGCGAGTTTAGAAAGTCGGCGCCTATGGTCACTTTCATCCCCGGTCTCCCATATTTATTAGATTTACAGACTTTTGGTGGTGTGTTTTTTGCTTTTAAACCGAGTTTTCTATTATGTATAATGCCTGCATTTTTTTTTTTAAACTATTAAATAAAACTCATCTGATATTTTTTCAATTGTTTAAGTTAATTTGTGTTTATTGCATTTTATATACAAAACATTATTACACAGGATTAAAGACTTAAAACAAAAAACTATTATTAAACATAAAATTTTAATTGCAACCAGTTTAGTTTAGTTAATTGTTAAATAAAATAATTACTGCTCCCTATTGCAGCTAAGAATCATTACCATAATTGTTGGTGGGTTAATATAATTTCTTGTTGTAAAAATAACACTAATTTGCATTTTTTTCCGTTTTCATCAAAGTAGTGCGATTTTTTAATCATCCGATTTCTTAGACTACCTACGTCTTTGATTAATATCCGCTGTTTAATTTAAAGCCAGTTGCACAAAACGTCACGTAGCTTTCAAACATTGTTTCCATAGTTACAACAATAAACAATAATAAGAGTTAAATTTTGACGCAGCTTTGTGCTACCGGGCTTTAGATTATTAAATTTACAAGGATCTCTGTCTGCCACTGAAATTATCGCTGATTTTAACAACTAAATTTCTAATATTTTCAGTGTTCTCTTCCATGGCTGTTACGTTCAGAAATCCTTCATCGTCAATATCAAAAAATACAGTCACTTTAGTTGCACCTGCGGGTGCCTCTGTCAGATCCGTAATGGCAATGTTTCCTATAGCATAGTTTGTAGAAGCGACGGGATTTTCTCCTTGCAGCACAGGAATGCTCATGTGTTTCTGCTGATCTTTAATCGTCACATACGTCTTGTGTTTTCGTGCCGGAATCGGAGTGTTTCTTGGGATTATAACATTCATTCTGTCGCCTATCGTGTTAGTTCCAAGGGATAATGACGTTATGTCTTGAATTTCTTTTTTATTGGCGAGCAAGTGGGACGCGTGTATAGCTGCGCCGTAGGCAACTGCTTCGTCAGGGTGTATACAGCGTCGAAGCTTGTCTTCTCCAAATAAATTCGTTAATAATGTTTGTATCTGTGGGATTCTTGACGAACCACCCACTAACAAGACCTCATCGATATCTTCCGATGTGAAGTTGCAGTCCAGTAGGCTCTCTTTAAGGACAGCAATTGTTTTTGTGAAGATTTCTTCGTTTAAAGCATCGAATTGTTGGCGAGTGATGACCGATAAAATATCCATTTCGTTTTGATTTGGGTTTCTAATGTGTGGCAAGTTCGACATTTCCAAGTTCAACTGCCTTGCGAAGGAAAGTTTTTCCTTAATCCTCTTACATTTGTGCCGTAGTCTCCTCTCTACACCGCTAATTCGGTCGTTATGGTCAAGATCTACGTTAAACTTTTCCACTATGTATTTGACCAGGTTCGTATCGATATCTTTTCCTCCCAGATGGCAGTCTCCTTTTGTAGCCAAAACCTTGCACGATCCTTCTTTGAGTTCCACGATCGACACATCGAATGTGCCTCCTCCAAAATCGTAAATCAGGACGTTTTTCTCGTATTTGTGTCGATTTTCTTGATTGTAAGCTAGCGCAGCTGCCGTGGGCTCGTTGATTATGTTTATAGTTGAAAATCCAGCTATGGAAGCTGCGTCCTTGGTCGCTATACGTTGGCCCTCGTTAAAATAAGCTGGGACAGTTATAACTGCGGCTGATATGGGTCGGTGGAAGAACTTTTCAGCGTTTTCTTTGATTTTTTGCAGTAGGTGGGCGCTTACCTCATCGGGATAATATTCTTCGGTCCGGTCTACGTTATTGATCCTAATTTTCGGGAAAGAAAAACTGTCGAATACTTCATAGGCAAGTGATTGTATATCGTTTTGGACTTCCGGAGTATCGTATTTGTATCCCATTAGTCGTTTAAATTCTGCAACAAAGTCGATGCAATTGCACAATTGCTTATCAATCGTTATCTGAATTGCTTACCGTAAACTGTGTTACTTTCATTTTGACAGCCCGCGTCCAGGACTTCGTCCCCGACCAAGATTCCATCTTTGGTAAACGCCACTAACGAGGGGGTGACGTTATGGCCATGCCCGTTTGGTATCATTTTAACTACACCATCTTTGAAAACTGCTGCACAGGTGTTTGTTGTTCCTAAATCAATTCCGATTGCTATTTCGTTCATCGTTAATCTGCAAGTAACTTGCTTGTTTTGTGGCAGCTACCTTTAATCGAAGTGATAAGATATTATCATTTTTCGAAGTGATAAGCTGCGCACAGAACAGTACTGGGATTTGTTTGTGGGTTTCCATGCGAATGAGCCCAGTGAAATGAAACAGGGGCATAACGAATAATTTTTTACGCTAACTTTGGTCATTAGTCCTTTCTTATGTATTATACCTTTAACATAATCCATTTAAAAGAAGTGAATACATAAATTATAGTACATATATTACATAACAAGAGTTGTAAGAAGCATATTACGCACGAGTGCGTATTTCCATGAGTTCGTAATTGCTTTACAACTCGTGTTATGTAGCTTACTTTTTCTACGATCACATAATACATACGATTTTAACGGCTTTTTGGGTAATATACACATGTAATTACGTTGTCCTGTCAATTTTGACGTAAGCCTACTTTGAAATTTCTAGACAAGTGTGCGTTTGGCTTACCGTGCTTTATAAGTCACTTACTAGACATGCAGGAAGTGTTTGACGTGAGTCCACTTTGATCATTTTAGTATCAGTGATAACCAAAAATTTTTATCTTTTATGATATAAATAATAAATCTAAAATTACCAAAGCGAATCCTCTGCAAGTTTTTAATTTTGGTTGGGGTCCCAAAGTAAAAGACTTGAGAAACAGTCACTTAGACTGTCTTAAACATTATAAAAAAATCCAAAGGACATTCCAAAACAATCGATAATTTCTGAAAAAAATTGCCAGGTCTTGGAACTTTTCAAAAATATTGAGGAGCTGTAAAAGATTTTGTTCTAGGCCGTTTCTAAACGAACCAAAGGTAGAAATGCATTGAGTGTCTTTAGCATTTTCAGAAAATATATAGACCATCTTAAAAAAATCGAATTTTTTCATAAACAAACCACTTATTTATACTAATTTAAATAAAGAGCCTCACGAAAATTTTGTGAGTAACAGTTGTATCGTGGTTCGTGTAACGCAGTTTTAGGAATAAATTTAAGTTAAATATGATAAGCTGCTTCGAACGGTCTTGCTATTAAAATACCCAAGATCTTTTTAGTTACCGAGTTTTAATGCTTATAAAATGTAAATGAATGTTTAAATTTTGCTTAAGACATGTTTAATTTGGTAATATTCTTATAAACACACGGGATATAATAAAGTTAATTTCGTATTATTTTATAATAATCGAAAAAAATCACATCGTTTTAATTTAAAAGTTAGCTAGGTTAAAGAAAATATGAAAATCTAAGCAGTTTTCATGTTAATACGGTGCGAAAGATGTCTGATGCGATTTTGATTCTTAAAATCATTTTAAGTAGGCACACTTTTTTTTCTTACTATCGATAACAAAAATAAGTTAACAAACCATTAGCGTGTATTAATTGCTCCCTGCTTTTTGGCATTGTTGAAGTTTGCCTACCGTAATAATTTTAATAAATTAATAAAGTGGGTTTTAAGTTTGACAATTTAAGGATAACGATAACTAAAATTATTTTAATAAGCAGAGAAACAATTCAATACTTATTTTAATTCAGAGAAAATGAAAATCTATTTTTGCAAACGAAATATTTTATTCAGTCACCATATGTTTCATATAGACATGTCCAATTGTCCACGTCCAGCGAGAAAATTCCCAACACAGTCGGTCGAAAACTGATAGGAGATATAAGAGAAGCTGAATTTATAACGGACGGGTCACATAATTTAAGGCCAATATCGACGATGGCGGATGACATATTTTGGCGTGGCAGGTGCTGACGTGATTCGCAGATCGTAACAATAGGAAATCATACTATTTTTATCCTTGTTTTAATAAATATGCCAATGAAAACGAGAGAAAATAGTTGACAAGAGTTAAAAGTGTGTCTAGAAATAACAACTACTAGTGTTAAAAAGCACCGTTTTAAAGTAAATTAGCCCACTGTTAATTAAATCGTTATTTTTTTATTTAATTCATCACAAATTAAAGCAAAATATGTTAATTAATATGGCAATTTGCGAAGATAATTTAAATACCTATACGACAGCCAAGTATATCGAGTCTTTCTTGTAATAACACTTATTAATCTGTCTTAATCAACCACATTTTTAAAATTTATACCTACTCAATATTGAGAGCGATAAACTTCATTGATTATCCGATACAGGACTCAATATAGTGTAACTTTTGCGCTGATATCCTTTTAACAAATGCCGCTAGAGATTACCAGGATATTTTTAACAAAATGGGACACGCTTTGTCCTAATTTCACGACAAGAAATTTGATTTATGAATGTATTAGCACATTTTCATCCTTAGAGAAATACGCCCCAATAATGAAATAAATTTGATGTAACAGGATTTTTAATTGTTTGATAAAATAGCTCATTAATTAAGCTATTGGTTTATAAATAAGTAATTTCATTTACAAGAAAAATGCAGCCGCGGTAATCTTTGCGATATACAAAACGCGGTATCAAGTAAGACAATTGTCACGTCACAATTGTTTCGACGATTGTAACAATGGTGTTGTCAACTTATCATGTTTTGGTTGATAACGTTGCTTAGTACCGGTAGATTATTAAATACTTAATTACACCTTTAAGAACTAACGAGATCCCAATAGTTGCTTTAAAACTTGAATCATTTTGATAGGGTGGTCGAAATTTAAAGTATTTGTAGTGTATCTTCTTAACCAAAATCTGATTTAGGTGTTGGGCAATACACTGTAATAATAAATTCATTTGGGCTAGCAAATTTGTAACAGTAGTTTTTATTTTTCCACTAAAGACGCCGAAAATTTACCAATTTTTTCTTAAAAATTAAAAAATTCGGTTCAGTGGTTGTTTTTAAAAAGAATTTAATATAAAACTGCGATTATTTAAAATGCGAAGCAAACACACAATTTTACAAAAAGATAACTTACCTTTGGTTGCATAAAATAGCGTAGATTTGGTTACGTTAGTGAAAATTGGATGGTCCTTTTTGAAAAGCCTCCCAACAAATAGAAAACAATATCTATTTTGTAAAAATATTGCATTATTATTTACTAAGGGCTGAGAATTTTGTTATTTTAACCAAATCATGGCATTTTGTAAGTTCCAATAAAAAAAACTGTGCAGGGTGGCCAAATTTCGATGTTTTCATAGGGAATCTCGGTAACTGTAACAGTTATGAAAAAACGGACCCCGCTTCCTTGATCTCTTTTTTCGAGAAAAAGTTAATAATGAAAACTAAAATTGGTTGTCTTTTGTTTTCGAGTTATCACCGATAACTCGATTTTTCGACTTTTTGTTTTATGACTACATCTCGCTTGTTTATGAAAATAAAGATTTGTAATTTTAACATTCTACAGGAACTTTTTTGAGAAGATTGCAGTGGCGTAGACAATTTTTCAAAAAACATTTCGGAATTCAAGTTGTGACATAAAGTTGTATTTTTTTAAATAGAACCCATTGTTGACTGTGGCATCACGAGAAAAAGAATTTTTCCCCCATTCCAATAATATATATCACGTGGGGTCTTTATTCATTGTCTTTACATTATAGCAAAAATCTACAATTTTCAAAGTAATTTTTAATTTCATTGTTTTCTAGCAGTAGGTCTCTAATTGTGAATTATTTGACTGTTGTTTATAATATTTAACCTTAAAAACACGAAATGGCCTATGAAAATTACGAAAAGTTTGATATGGCACTTTTTTTATAAGAGTCGAGAGGCGTAGACAATTTTTCATAAACAATTTCGAAATTCGAGTTACCCATGACATAAAGTTGTATTTTTTTTATATGGAACTCATAATAGGCTGTCGTAGCACGAGAAAAAAGATTTTTTTTCCATTGTGGGCTTCATTTCTTCATTTTCCTTACATTATTAAACAAATAAGTAATTTTTTATATTTCATTGTTTTCTAGTATCTAGTAGTCTTATAATAATAAATAATAAGTAATAATACGAAAAGTTTGATATGTTAGAATGTTTAATTCAAAGTAATAATAATTCTGAAGCTGCAAGTGAAACATATTTTAATCCTTACCCATAAAGAAGACAACCTAATAAATCTATTTTTGGAAGATTAAAACAATATCCTATTAATTGTGGGACATATGTATAACAAACCCAGAACAAAATTAAATATAGTGAAGAGGTTATTTATAATATTATTATTAAACGTGATTGTTTCTGTCAAACTATCGTTAAAACAACAGAATGACAGTTTGTTTTACCAGGTATATTATTAATGACGTAAGCCTACTACTAGAAAAAAAAATGAAATATGAAAAATTATCTAATTGTTAGATACTATAATGTAAAGAAAATAAATAAATCGATCCCACATGATATACATATATTATTGGAATGGGGGAAAATCCCCTTTCTCGTAATGCCACAGTCAACTATGGGTTCTATTTTAAAAAATACAACTTTATGTCACAACTCGAATTTCGAAATGTTTTTTGAAAAATCATCTACGCCACTGCATTCTCATCAAAAAAGTGCCTGTAGAACGTCAATACTATTTTTGTTTATTTTCATAAACAAGCGAGATATAGTCATAAAACGAAAAGTAGAAAAATCGAGTTATCGGCGATAACTCGAAAACCAAGGACGATAACCTATTTTAGTTTTCACCATTAACTTTTTCTCGAAAAAAGAGATCAAGGAAGCGAGGTCCGTTTTTCCATAACTCTATAGTTACCGAGATTCCCTATGAAAACATCGAAATTTGCTCACCCTGTACGTTTGCGTTCCTTTTTAGAAACTAAAATTTGTAAGTGTTGATAAAATCTACTTAAAAATAAGTAATGTCAAAAATATTAAGTAATATTATTCAATTTTGGAAAATAAAGTGTTTGTGGTGAATTTACAAAATCGTCACTATTTTAATTTTTATCTCTGGTAGAACACCAAACACTGCTACAAAGTAACTGACAACACATATGTAACTATTTTGAAAATGTAGCCCCAGATTTCGCAAAACTGCAAACACGTCGAATTTGAAGTACACTGTATATTTATATAACTACATGAACAAACTTATCACTAATTGTAAGCTTCACCATCCAATTATGTTGGTATTCCAATTAGCTTTGAAAATTATGCGTTCTTACAACAAAATCTTCATCAAGACGTGTTGACAATAAATTTCTAACTTATTATTCCAACTTAGGTGAGCTTGTTGTTTTAAGCATTAATATTAATAGCACATATCTATCAAGTGAGGAAACATAAGCTGAAAATCGCATGCTAATTCCCATGAAGCTAGGTAACCGTCCTACAGGATATTTGCATTAGGGATTTCAGCCGAACGCATAACAAACAACTGTAGCTGATTCACCGGGAATAGGTGTCGATGAGATGTATTAAATGCAAAAGCCCGAACGGCAAACGTCAGCAGTTGAATTGGTTGTTTGCCATTGTCCAATAAGATCTAGAGTTTTAATAGAATTACTACTTTATTTAATTCGAGTTGGATTGAAACATAAATTAGTGAAATTAAAAACCATTTTTCTACTTACATCCTTCTTTAAAAAAAATTATTTATTCGTCATTTTGTCATTTATATTAGGGAATGAATTACCTAAATATTAAAAGAATTGATTTAAATTATATTTTCCTATGTGTTATTATTTATAATTGCGGTTTTGTAATAATTTAATTTAGCATTGTACTTAAACCAACTTTTTATCAATACCCAAACCAAAACATCTTAAAATAACTGAACGTTTCGTCCATCTTTGTATAAGACATCTTCTGGGATTAAAACTAGATGAAAAATCGAGTGCAAATCAAGACTATTCTAAAAAACATCCTTAGAAACACCAAGCAGTTGCGAATAAAATGTCACCTAGCAGCAGAACTTATTTGCTTGAAGTTCTTGTTGGATTTTGGAACGCCCTGTATGTTATAAGACTAATGAACGCAAGGATAATGCACCCAAAAATTTGCATATAAAATCTGTAATAATTTGTACTCGTTGCGGAAAATTAATCCTCTTTGTTATTCAGTCTTGTTGGATTAATAATTAATATGTTAATTTAATATTGCGATAAGGCCAAAAGTTAAAAAAAATATGTGACTCGCCACACGATTTGTTTATAAATGCAAACAACTGAAAGTCTGGGAATATTTTCATGCCTTTGTTTTCAGTTACGTTTTTGATGAAAATTTATTATTGGTATTTGGAGATCTGAATGTAATAATAGTAAAACGGGATTATAATAGTGTAAAATGTAAAGTGTTTTGATTTTGTGTAAAAAATGTTTTATATATTCTGCAAAAAAATGCAGTTTTATATATTTCGATACACAACGATCAGATTAAGAAAAAGATTTTCGTTTATTTTTCCTTTTTTTTGCACATTTTGGCCTTGTGAAACGCTTGTCAAATGCACTTAATTTTATTTAACAAATAAACTGTGTTAAAGATTATGCACATATTTTTAATAACGCAAATATTATCGAATTCCAAACTTTTAATCAATATATTGACAATTTTAAAAAAATAAACAATATACAATAATTTTCTTAAACATGTTTACTGATTGTAAGGAAGAAGTTTATTCAAAGAGTTGAAGAAATTTCTCAAGTGTATACGAATTCTGCCCTTAAAGAACAAATTCTGTTGGCATTCCCTTGAAGTTCGATATAATCATATTTTACCGGCGGTTCGTTGTAAATTTTCGTAAATATCATTTACTGTATAGATACAAGATATTTTACTGACATATAAACACGGTTATAATAATCATTCTTAGTTCCGAAAGGATTTTTTTTTGTTAAATAATTTTTGCAACCAATAATTTGAACAAAATTACATTTAACGTAAAAACTACTTTTCCATCGTATTGCTAAACATCTGTATGCAATTTTATTTAGTTTTTATTTTACTAAGAATTCAGAATCAGGTTAAAAAGTGAAACCAAAATTGAAATAACTTATAGGGGAAGTTGGGGTAAGATGACGAACGGGGTAAGATGACGAACGATTTATACAGGCAATCCATCAAAAACTCAAATTCAAAATTTTCACTACCATCTGGAGGTTAGTAGACGAAGTTAATATTAGCTGATAAGATTTTAATATAGTTCAAATTTCTTCCGTTAAAAACAATTGTTTGTCATCACATGTTCGGTTACAATATTTATTGCCGGTGTTTAGTGTTTTTTTGGAAAACTCGGGTAAAAACAAATTGAATTTTGCTGTAGGTTGTACATTACCTGTGATAGTATTGGTATTCTGTTTAAATTTTATAAATCTTTTTGTAGTTTTTTATGTAAATTAGAAAAACATTTTTAATATGTAGTGGGGTAAGATGACAGGGGTAAGATAACGATTCGTCATCTTGCCCCAGCAACCAGTAAGCACTGTTTTTGGTAATAAAATTTTATTACATCCAGAACATCAATGCCAAGAACCTACAAAAAAAAAAAGACCAATCGTGGCCAGTGGTCTCAAGGCGCAATGATAGCGGCTATGCACGACATTGAAGAAGGAACTACATCCTGCAATGCATCAGCTGCTGCTGAATGTTTCTGACCATATCAATGGTAACATTGGTGGAGATACTAATGGTAACATTGGTAGGGAGATTCCTGATGAAAACTCAGATGATTCAGATTTTTCTTCAGATGGCAATATTCCGTTGAAGCAAATGAAAAGCTATGCTTTGTTTACGCCTGTAAAAAATGATGGAGAACCTGAACCTTCTTCATCATCAAGGATTGTAAAGGGCAAACTATTTACCTCTAAAGGAACAAGCCCTAGCTGCTCAAAGTCGAAATCTGACACCTCACTGTGGAAAATCAGACCCTTGCCAACTATTAATCGTCCTGTTCAAAATAATAAAAAAACTCTCAGCGAACGTAATTACTGGCACTCCCATAAAAAATCAATTAGAAGAGAAAGACAGGTTAGCAAAACAGAAGGGAGGAAATGGGCCTAATGAAAAAACTGCTATATCTTCTCAAACAACTGAATCTTTATCCTATTATTGTCTAATCTGCCACAAACTTTATACAGAACCACCAGCGACAGACTGGATTCAGTGTTGCAAATGTCAAGAGTGGTGCCATGAAGACTGCACCACTTATGATGGCCAAGGACAATTTATTTGTGTTTTATGTATGTAGGCGCCATCTTACCCCATTATGTTCGTCATCTTACCCGCACTATGGGGTAAGATGACTAAAATGACATTTTTTGTTTATGTTTTTTTATTGTAATATTGGAAGCGCTGTTTAGTTTAAAATCATAGGGAATTCAAAGGTAATTCACGAATGTATGTATTCGTCATTTTTATTTAATTATATCATTTTTCTCTTGGCCAAAACTTAATTTTCTTGTTAACCTAGTCATCTTACCCCAACTTCCCTAATTCTGCGTTTTGCCCGCTTAACCCATCCTAATTTTCTTATAGTTTCGGAAATAGCCGTGATAAGCAATTAAATTTGCCATAACTCTGTATGTATTCAAGGTTGGGGAATGATTTAATTTTCCCCTTCGTTGGTAAAGCAGGCCTTGTTTTTATCCAGAAAAACAACAGCGCCATTACGTTTGTCTCATTTAACTGACTTTGAGATTCTTATCTCGTCCAATTCCGCAAGTCGAAATAAACCCGCCTTTTTACACAAATCTAATACACACGCCATTAAAAAGAATACATCAAAACAAGGCCCGTGTATGGGAGTTATGATCCAGTATAGACACAAAGCTCAAATATCAAGGATAGGTATGGACGGAAACGAAAGCCGACCAAGTGGATGGACGCAGCGAAGAGGAAGTGAAGCGAAAAAGAAACACTCTGACCCCGGGCTCTATTTCATTCAATGGCCTTATTGGTTCTCCCCAGCCAGTGTTACATAGAACAAAATGTTTTATGATAAAATCCCACTTTTCACATGTTCTCATATAACTCTCTCAACACACTAAAAGCCAAGAATTTTATCTTTAATATTACTGGCAAATGCTGTTCAAATAAAGCTGACATTCATTCGAAGCAGAGATGGAAGGTTCTTAAATAAAACGGGAAAAAAATTGAAACTATCACACTTCAAATCAAACTTTTATAAAATTCTATTATATGTAGTTTAATATTTACAACCAAGTCATTCGAATAAATCTTTGTACGTCTGTGTTTACCCGGGTACCAAGGTAGTAGGAGTGCCACGAAGAGAGAAGTTTTTAACTAAAAAATTAGTAGGTAATTGAGAAATGAAATTCTATAAACTTGGCCATTAAATTCATAATACGGTTATCTTACTCTATGGTGATATTTTCTTTAAATTAAAATTTGTTAAAATAGCATTAATAGCAACAGCAATAAAATTTTACAGTAATGTTACAAAAGATTGGTTTGAGGCCCCTATATGTGGGGCCCAAGGCAATTGCCCTTTTCGCCCTTATGATACAGTCTACAGCGCCACTACCCGTAGTTATCTGAGGTCTACAATGAGCCAGAGCAGACTGTCGAGCTTGGCAATACTCTCAATCGAAAACAATTAATTTTAATGATGTGATTGACACTTTTGGTTTAATTAATGCGCGAAAGCACGTGTAATTACTTTAAAATATTCTGTAGTGTTTATTTTTAATGCAACTTGATTTTTCTCCAAAAAATTATGTGGTGGGGAGTGTCGCAAAACATTCCGCCCCGGTACCAACCTT
The DNA here is from genome assembly GCA_947652605.1 of Elmis aenea. NCBI lineage: Eukaryota > Metazoa > Arthropoda > Insecta > Coleoptera > Elmidae > Elmis > Elmis aenea. The sequence continues at coordinate 5,163,161 of OX393579.1, read as the reverse complement.
CCTTAGTCCGCCACTGAGTGTACAGCAAGTATAGAATAGGTCCCAAAACACTGCCTTGGGGCACTCCTGCATTTACATTTTTCATGTTCGGGTACTCTCTCTCTCTCTCTTGCTTGACACGAAACATTCGATCGGATACCTGTGTAAGATTTAATATTTTGGCATATTGTTTTGGCAACATGTTCTTTGCTTATACTCTAGTCCTTCATGACAGATTTTGTCAAACGCCTGGGCTACGTCTAGGAATATGTCTGAGTATATTTTTTACTTCATACGCCTTTTCAATTGTGTCCGTTATTCGATGAACCTGATCGATTGTCGAGAGCGTGTTCCTAAATCCATTTAACATATCTTCGGCAGATTTATTTATATTAAGTTCAACAGACTTAGTTTTGTGTAAAAAAAAAGGTTATCTTATACTAAAATACATTTTCATTTTTGCTTGTATTATCGAGTAGACTTTATACCACTTACTTCCTCCCCATATGCAAGCAACTATAGGGTGTCTAGACGCGATAATGGGTCGCTAAAATGGTTTTAAACATACAAGGCACCTCTTTTAAAACATTCCTGATCATAATCTTATATTTAAAGTACGGCATTATAGCAAAATTACAGTTTATAACACCTCTGTTTCATAATCTTGAAATCATGTGTGTTAAGTTTTCGTTATGATGTTTTTTAATTATAGTAATAACATTTTACACTTGTGGAGCTAACAGAAAATGCGTCTTTAAAGTACTACTTTGCATCAATTTTGTGAAATCGTTCGAATATTCCTAATTTATGGGAGAAATGTGATCAGTTATATTATTGTTTGATCCTGTGAAGATTCGCTCGCAAGTTTTTCAGGACAAGTGCAATGTTTTTAGGTATGATTGTATGCTAATATTAATAATTTTTGTGTCTAACATTTATTTGCCACAGACTGGAGCTGGGGTTGATTTCAGTAAACAATAGATATTAACATGAAAGTAAAATATATTAAATGATTTTGTTAATTACTTTGGAGCTTTATTACAACTTACATTGTTTTTTGTTCCAGATCGATCTTTGGCTCCCTCAACATCAGTAGATGTGCTGTTGTTGATTCAGAAAAAAGATTCGCTACTGTAAAACTCGAATTTCGACCTTTTCCACTTGTAGAGCGAATTTCCATAAGAGAAAGTCAACAGTCTACAGATATCAACAAACTGGTAAAAATCCATCAGTTTTACAACGACCAATCATATGAAAATGCTCTGAAAATCAGGAACAGCCTTATCTCATTTTTTTACACTCGAGAGAGTGCAAAATTTTGATAATCAGTGGTGTAAAATTTTAAATAAACAATTGATTTATGTATTTTTTACTTAAAACTCCAATAACGCAATGTAACTGACTTCAGTATTTGGTTCAGATGACGACATAATATCGAAGGACCGTTTCTGTTTGGTGAGTTAACTGACTGTCAAAAATTTCAAAATTTCTCGTGCCTTAATATTATCATATCAAACTGTAATCAGTTTATCTAGAGATATCTGTATTCTAATTTTATTTTTACGTAGTATGAAGAGAGTATTGTGATCGCGAAAATTTTCTAAATCCAGATTTCGACGGATATACACGTTTTGAGGTCCCCTGAACCCGTTTTGCCTATTTTCGCGATGACGTCCGTATGTGAATGTCTTTCAAAAATCTTTCAACGTTTACAAAATGAATAGTTTTTGTTCTTGTCATACAAAATTCGTTAACGTTTGCTTCAGAATGTTTTTGTAAATAAAGAACACTTTTCACTTTAGTTTTATTTAGAAAACACAATACTGAACAATTACAATATTATAAAGAATATATATGATATAAATCAAATAATACATAGTAAAAAAACTTTCAATATTTATAACCTAAAAGCTAAAAAACTTTTAAGATTAGTAATCTACAGACACAACATAAAATTTGTATTTTATACTTGCAAGTTGTCGCATTTAAAATAGAAACTAACACTCAATAAACAAAACAATTTTAAAATAACAGCAAAATTAATACAAATTTAAAATATATACTTATTTTACTGTTTATCACATAAGAAAACTGCTTTCCTTCTTTATAATCATTAGTTTTCTACCAAAACAGTTTTCGTTATTACATCAACAACTCCAAAATATGTATAAGAATAACACCACTTATTAGAGCTTTTTCTTCTCTTTGTTGCAAAAACCATTTATTCAGGGTGACAATACTCTACATATTATTAGAGTTCCATAGTCTGTTAAATCATCAAAGTTGAGCAGAATTTCTAGACGAATTTAATATTAACTGACATTTGACCTAGAACTTCATCTTTTTTAAATATTTTGCAAAAACAGACAATTCTTTCAATGGTAAATAATTTCTTAGCCAGCTATGTTAAATCAAAATGTAAAATTATTCCTGTAGTTATTTTTACGAAGGATTAGAGAAAAATGTCTAAAAAATCATGGCAAAAAAGGTATTTGAGATATAAGCCAAACTTGGCTTTTTTTAAATGGCAACCTTAATTGGTTATGGGTTCATTAAACTTTTTTTTTTCTTGTTTTATTGATATAAGATTTATAATAATAATAATAATAATAGATTTATTTCCTTTTAAATTCATACAAAAGAAAATACCTAATACATAAATAAAATACCTAATAATATATAAATAAAACGTTAATGGTATTTAAAAGAAAACCACATGACCAAGTTCAGATGGGAAGTAGCAACTACCTTCTGGTTTTCCACTTGACCATGAAAAGTACAGTACAAAATTGAATCTAAGAATTTGCTTACAACAATAGAAGATAATATATAATATAAATAAGCAAGATATAACAATATTATTGTATTTATTAAGTTTAATCTAAGTGACCATTAAAAAAACATTACATATTAAGCTAGCTGTACTTAATTAAACACAAAAAATTGAAAACTTAAATAATTTAAGATATTTTTTACATTTCACAATAATTTGATTTTTCACTTACTGCTAGACTACATAATATGATTAATAAATATAGAAAATAAATCTGTAGCAAGAAAAAAAATTGAATTTACTATTTTAAAAAAATAATATGTGCTTGACAAAACGAATAACTCAGTAATTCTTAGGAACAATAAACAATATAATGGTTTTAAAGTAAATTACTACTAAAGATAAGTTTTAAGTGTTTCGTTAAGATATTCCGATGTAATGAGTTAAATATTATTAAACCCCCTGGTGTACATTTATTTTGTAGTATCGGGTGATCAACAATGACTGATGCCCGCTAACTTCGGACCGAAAATAAAATAACCAAGTTTTAGTTGGAATCACAGTGTAAAACTAGAATATCAGTGGCGTAGTATTATTGACGTTTAGGTTGACCTGTCATTTCGTGTGCGGTTAGTAGCTTTTCGTTTTAATTTGCATCTTTTCCTGAAAATCAGTTATCAGTTTTTCGTTTTCTGTGCGTTCAGGTTGCTCTGTCATTTCGTGTGTGACCAATATTTACGTATGTATGCATATTAATAAAGGAACTGATTTACTCATTTAAGGGATAGTTATGATAGTGGAACCCCTTATGGTGGGATTTCGCTCAAACTTATGCATAAGAACACGCTTGCCTATTGTAGAATACGTGCCTAATAGAAATGTTGTAGGTCAAAGCGTTCTTGATTTATCAATAAAACAACAATTTTTCACCAGTAGAAATTAAGCTACATCGTTCAGAAACACCCTGTATATGAATTTTTAATAATGTCTACCAATTACTGCGAAAACATTATTTTCTAGAAGTGATAGTTAAATAAAATTTTGAAATGTAAATATGAAAATTTACACAGATGAATGAAATTAATAACAGTATAAAATATTTTGGCACATCTTGGGTAGTGTATTATAAAACAAAATCATATCACAAGAAATAAACAACAATGTCAAAAAAGTTTTTAAGCATAAAGGCTCCCCCAGACAGACGCGATACGGTACGATTCGGGACGATATCTTAATAAGATTTTGCATATGGAAGCGCCCACACCAATGATGAGCGCGATATACCTGTTTAGCAATGACAAGGGGGTTTAATTTGTATGTCCGAAATAAGTTTGATTCTTTTTGGGTCATCTTGTAAGGGTAATCCCCATACCGATTGTATCGTACCGAGCGGTATATCGCGTCTGTCTGGGGGAGCCTTAATTCAAGTAACGAATTACCGAATTTTATTTAACGAAAACGTTTATTTCGAAGTAAATTTTGAGTAAGTAATGCATTTTTATTTATTGTCAGTTTGTTGATACAGATTTTACATTACTATTGTTTTAAGTTTGTGAAACCGTGTAGTTGCAGTTGGCCAAAATACATTGTGTCAAAAAATATGTCCTTAGATGAGGTTCTTATTACAATTATTTAAATATTATGTAGGTTTTAATATAAATAAGCTTAAATTAAAATCGCTTTTCTCATTTTTTAAGAATTTTTTGTCGCAATACAATACCGGATTCAATCAAGGCTCTCGACTTTTCATCACTTACAGTCTTTATTATTTATTTGTTTATCTTTTAAAGACAACGTTAAGTGATTTTTAATTAATTTTATTTATAATCATGAATGAATTACATAAATAAACCAAACGTGTGTTGTGTAGGTTTATTCCACGTTGCAACGTGGTGGACAAGAATCAAGTTTATTGGCGGCTGTTAACAATGTGCGAAATATTGTCATCAGTTCTGGAATTTAAGGCTGATTATTTTATCACGGTGGTATTGAATGGTGAAGGATTTTATAACTTCGGAGCAGGGTTTGAATTTTACAAGAGGAACTGTCAAGGAGGTCAGAGGTGAGAAGTGACGCCCCTGAACGTATCAAATTAATAATGATATTTCTTAAAAACAGATTTCACCGGGTATATACCAGTGGCGGATCCAGGGGGGGGGGGTAAATGGGGTATTTACCCCCCCCCCCCTAAGACTAGGATATTTTGAAAAATTAAGTTTTACAAATACCTTATTTCCTGCGTTTCCGCCTTGGTTAATAACTAAGTCTACAGAAGATATAAATGAATTTATAAATGCAATGGTCACTTATTTAAGTAAAGTATTTAAAAACGACGACCTAATAAATTTAAAGCTTAAATCTGAAATCGATTTTTAGACATTAAAATAGCAAAAGAAATTTCAGTTAAACGAAAATGTACCTACCAGTGCAAAAGGTATAGAATATGCTATATATCTCAGTAAATATCTACTTTAGAAAAACTGTTTTGAATATAAGTTGTTTGGTACTTAGTTTTCCAACATAAGACAAAATAACTATTTTTTTCGAATAACAAAAGCGCAATGAAAAACAATCGTTTTTTTTTAAATGACAAGATACCCCTATATTATACTCATTTGACAGATAATTGTTTTTCTCTTTTCAGTGATGCAAAACTTTAGAACCCTTACATAAGCAACTTTTTGAAACAAACGCAAAAAATTATTTTAATTGTTTAGTATTTATTTCTAACAAAAACATAATAAGAACTTTTTTTTTGACGAAATCTACAATAAGTGTTCAAACTGTGAACCATTTACAGCTTGGCAATGATCTCGGTTTTTAAACCCGTTTATAACATTCCCAACCATTTCAGGTGTAATAGACCTCGTCTCTTCTCTAATACGATTTTTTAAATTGTCGATATTCTCCGGCCTCTTAGCATAAACTTTATTTTTAAGGTGACCCCATCATTAAAAAGAGAAGTCATTCAAAAAAATTCAATTGTTTTTCATTGCACTCTTGTTGTTCGAAAAATAAATTAAATTTTGTCTTATGGTGGAGAACTAAGTACCAAACAAATTTTATTCAAAACATTTTTCTCTAAAGTAGATATTTACTGAGATATATAGCATATTTCATAACTTTTGGACACATTGTATGAAAAATGTAACGCCGAAATACACTACACTTTAAAAATCATTTTGCAAATTTTATGCACTCTTTCTGTTAGTGCTGTCTCGGCAGAAAGGAGTTTTTTTGGCTTTAAAAAGGTTAAAAGGGTGGTTACGATCTAATATGACACAAGAACGTTTAACGGAATTGGCTTTATTGCATATTCATAGAGGTATAGATGTCAACATAGATGTTATAATAAATACATTTGGAGTCAAATGTAAAAAACTTAATTTTATTGTATAATTTTTAAAAAGCCGAACCGTTTATTTACTATCGCTCACAATTAAATAAAGTACTTTTTGTTTTAATAAAATTAGATTTAGTTCAATGTATTATTGCCTAAATTAAAACTGTAAATTACAAAAATAGTCAGATTTATTATACACTTCCCGTATACTTTTAGCCATTGGCCTGTTTTTATTTGAAAGATTAATTACAATTATTAAGGGGCAAAGCGAAACAATTATCAATTGCTGATTAAAGTTAAGAGGAAAAAAAATTCAGCGGAGGTCAATTGGCAAGGGCCCACTGAAATTTTTAATTAATTAAAGATGGAGGGCTGGATCCGCCCTTGGGCAACACAAATATAGATGGGTACAAACTACAGGCCAATGGGCCTCTTTAAAGCTAATTTTTGACAGTTTAAAAATATGACATTTGACGTTGACGATCTACGATTTGTAAAAACTACAATTAATATACAAAAACCTGTTCTAAGGTTTTTACTAATTCGCAAATTCGCCTTGGATTGTTAAACATCGGTGTCTGCACGCTTAATTTACAAAAATCACGTTTCATAACATGATCTCAACAATAATTTTCATGCAGGTTCTGTTAGTGATCCTAGTTTTATTTGATTTTCTATGTTTGCTGCCAACTGTGAAAAGTACACCTTAGAAAGAGAGGTCCATATTTCCATTTCATTCGATCGGCTTCACTTTCCACTCATTGGGAAGATAGGGAAGGCGCGATATATATTTATTACATATATGCCGTTAACTAAGGAGGGGTAGGGGCCCCGAAATCAGATTGCGCGTAGGGCTCTCAATTTAGTTAATCCGCCACTGCTCCATACGATTTGCAGATATTAAAAGGTAGCACTTCAAAAGATTACATTTAATTAGGGTTACAATGTTTCAAAATGTTAAACCAGGACAATAATGTTCAAAATCTAGGACAAACTAGGACATTGACAGTTTTAAAAAAGAGGACAAATCTAGGACACATCACGGAAAAATCACGCTTCCTTTCATATAATTAAAGACAAGAAAAAGATAATTACTCATTATTTTACATTTTTATATCAAATAAAATAATTACAACAATAAATATAAACCATCTTTAAAATACATTAAACTATTATACATTGAAATTTGCAAATTAACTGTAAGTAGTATTAAAAAAAAAAAAGTTTCTGTTTAATTTTTATACCTACTTGTCTTCTAGGCCAATTTTAAGAAGAATGTTTTCATCTATCGTTTGTGTTAAAATAGAATAATAAAATCGTCATCAATCTAAATTTTGAAAATTAAATTTTGTACGAATTAAACCCCTTACACTGGTTATCGATAATTTATTGCGCTTTCGTCCACTGTGCCTGAATTTAAAAAAAAAATCGTTCCACGTTTGCGTTGTGGTTGGAATTGCAAAAAAAATTGGGCCATTTTAAAAGTTAAACGTTTAACACTGCACCATACTGCACATTCGTCAAAATGTCTAAGTGACTCACTTCGTAATGGAAGGGGTGCAGCCACAGAAAGACGTGCCGCCGCAGAATAAAGTGCCGCCAAAAAACGAAGTGCTGCTACAGAACAAATAGCCGCAAAAAATGCAGTTTTACAAAGTTTTAAAAATCCCGGACACCATCCAAATCCCTACCGGACCTTCCCCGACGCTCGACGCATGAAAAAAGAGGACATGTCCGGGAAAACCCGGACGCATGGCAACCCTACATTTAATTCGTCGCTGTTCTCGTAAATTTTAACTGTATTTGTAAACAAAACATTGTGTATTAGGTCGAATCCGAGCCCCTTTGCAACACCGTGCCCTGGGAATTATTTGCGTATCCCCCTCTGTAGTCGGCCCAGCGAACGAGTGCGGCAGTTGCTACCAGGAAAACGCAATGGCGGAGCGACCTCCTAGCTGCGTACGGACAGTAAGCAATACACGAGATTTTAATTAAATAATTGAAATAGTTTTGTAGTAGAAACATTTGAATTGGTGCAATTTTAGGTATAGAAGAAGTTGAAGTGATGTTAGATATTGTTCCGACAGACAACGAATTACTTAATAATCAAAGAAAAAATGAATATTTCGAACATGCACATCAATGAAACACAAAAGTCAATGGATTGGAGTGAAACTCTGCGAAGAAAGAAGCGATTGAAGTTGATTAACTTTAATTATTTCACGAATGTGAGTGAAATATTCACGAATAAATCGAATAAATTGAATAAATATTTTGAACAATTGAGGGAAATCGTAAAGGATTTAAGGAATTTTCTCATTTGATTTGATTTATCCGTTAATGTTTTATTGTTTGTTTATTGTAAAAGTCGTGAGGGGCTGTAAATAATTAATTTAAGTTTAGTTATTTGTTACGTTGATGACATTGATGAGTTGCGATCACCGGAAGTTCATGTTTTGACGAGACAATTTATTGTAAACGTCTTAACTCTTTCAAGGACAGGAAAGGTCATTCAAAAATAGACTTAGAAGGGTAGACAAATTTTATTTGAAATTTTTAACACTGTGGAGTGCACTCCACGTACGAATCGGTTATTTTGTAAATTCACAATTACGTATTTAATGTAGGTGGAGAATAAATCGTGTACCACCGCCCAAATAGATGCATTTTTTGGTGGTAGGTACATATTTTAAACCACCGCGCCCTTGAAAGAGGTATGACGTTTTAAGACGATTTTCAAAATATTTAGGATGAATTTTCACAATTTATATAACGGATTTAGATAATCACAAACATCTCGACGATTCAATGCTTTAGCCAAATCTAACGCTGTTCTACCGAAGTCATCCTTGATATAAATATCAGCCCCGTGATCTACTAAAAGCTTAACAATGGACAAATGACCTTCAGAAGCGGCCCAATGTAAAGGTGTTTTATTAATATCACCTCTAACATTCACGTCCGCTCCGCAATTCAACAATGCAATCGCTAGATCTAGATGTCCATTAATACTCGCATAATGTAATGCAGTCAAACCCCCAAATTGTTTAATTATAATTCGTTTGAATGATTCAGAGTTTTTATGATTAACTAAATTATTTAATATAAATGTAAAGAAATTATTGTAAGCATATAAATAATAATAATGTAAATATATCTCTAGATTGTTGATGTCAATAATTACTATTTCATCGTTAAATTTTGTTGTAATTTTGTCGGCAATTCCAAACGAATTTGTTTTTATTGCGTAATCCAAAGGATAAAACAATAATAAATTGTCTCTAACATGTTTTGCATCTGCAGATAACAAAAGTTCAACAATTTCTTCCATGACAAAGTTAGGATTACGATCTAATTTATGTTTATCCTCATCTATTTCTTCCCCCCGTTCTGGCACGGGATGTCTAAGACCCCACGAAGCTGCCAAATGCAAAGGCGACCTCCCGCCCTCATCAACGTCATTAACAATAATTTCAGGACGTGATGAGATCATCGATTTAACCACATCGATTTTCCTATTGACTATGGCGAGGTGTAATTTATGATTTTTTGCCAAAATTCTATCAAAAACGTTATGAACAACATTGTAGTTGGGTTTTAATATTTCTTCGATCAACTTGAGGGCGACATTTCGATACCGACGACTTTCCTGATAATTTTGACTAAGCCACTTAGCCACGAAATACTCCGCGAACGTCCGGTGCACGAAATTTATATTAAAGTCGCTGCCAACAACTACGATTCCGTCCTTCTGAACTAATTTAGTTAAATTTTTAAGGGTGTCGTTAAAATGTGATAATTTGGTTTCGACGTTCAGTTCGTTTATTAAGTCACTGGGAAATATGATTTTTAGCGCGTACAAATGTTGATACTCGTTGATTAAATCACCAATTTCTTTATTGTAATGACCAAATTTGGATTTCAATATTTCCAATTTCGCGCTAACAAAATTTTTATACAAATAAAGCAAATCGAAACTTTCGCTTAAATGAAGTTCTCCCGTTTGTGCATACTTTTTACAATCATCACTAAAAACCTCCGCTAATAGTCTACACTGTAATGGGACGCCAGTGAATTCGTTATCCCAATCGCTTAAATTTCTTTCAGTCAATTCCAACAATTTATCAACAAATATTTGTACTCTATCGCGATAATCGTCTTGCAGATTATCAATTTCTTGTGTGAAATATTTGTTCAAAAACGTTATTTGATCGTCTTTACTAAACGGATCTAACGCGATACTCAAAGTGTCAAACTTATTCTCGACATACGCCTGCATTACCGGTGTAGTGGTGAGAATCATCTTAAAATTGTTATTGTACAAAGATCTGATCATATCAGTCACCTCGCTTTCATACGTTGTCGCAATTTCTTCGTCAAATCCATCGAAAATAATGAAAACGCGATTGTGAGCCAACAAATAATTAAATATTAATTCATTAGTTTCTGTGCCGCACGAATTCTCGGCCACGATGGCTTTATTAAAATGAATTAAATGTTGAGACGGATTTGCATGATTTGTTTTAAATTCTTTACTGCAGTAATAATCTAAGTAAAGTTTCAAATCTACGTTTAACACCCAAATAACTAATGGTACTGTTTGTGCAATGTAATCCATGAGAGTGGATTTTCCCATCCCTGGACCTGAACTAATAATACAAAGTTTGTTATAAAGATGATCAATTTCTTGTGTGAAATGTTTATTCAGAAACGTGATTTGATCATTTTTACTAAACGGATTCAATGCGATACTAAAAGTGTCAAACTTATCCTCGACATACGCCTGCATTACCGGTCTAGTGGTGAGAATCATCTTATAATTGTTATCGTACAAAGACCTGATCATGTCAGTCACTTCACTTTCATACGTTGTCGCAATTTCGTCAAACCCATCTAAAATAATGAAAATACGATTATGAGCCAACAAACAATTAAATATTAATTCATTAATTTCTGTGCCGCACGAATTCTTGGCCATGATGGCTTTATTAAAATGTATTAAATGTTGAGACGGATTTGCATGATTTGTTTTAAATTCGTCACTGTAGTAATAATCTAAGTAAAGTTTTAAATCAACGTTTAATACCCAAATATCTGATGGTATTTTGTGAGCTATATAATCCATGAGAGTGGATTTTCCCATACCTGGACCTGCGCTAATAATACAAAGTTTGTTTTGAAGATTATCAACCAAATTAATTGAAGACGTACTAACATTAGAATTTGTTCTATATTTTTTGATATTGTTGATACCACGTTCTGTCATAATCAATTCAAAATTGCTTTCATTTTCATTCAAACGCAACGCATGAATGCACTTACTTTGATTTTCTTTAACAATTAATTGAAAACAATCACTTTGTGATAAAATGACATTATAGTTGCGAATTATTTCTTTAATATTACAATTAGCCGAATATTTAACAAAGTTTATTTGTTTAATATGAATATTATATTTTTTTACACAATCTTTATAAATATTTTCATTCTCAACGATAACTACAAATATGTCGTTTTTACATTCACTCAGTGCCTTAGGATGAATTATTATTTTAGTTAAAGTTTGAGGTACGTAAGAAGGGAGCAACGCATTTAACTCATTTCCTACACAAAATTTATTTATCAAAATGTAAATTATATCTTTTATTAGAATTTTATTGGCAAATTGTTCAATATTAGGTATTTGTTCTAATGTTATTAATTTACCCTGCCATTTAACATTTTCCTTTAATAAATTTGCTTTCAAATCCTCCTTTAAAGCCGATAACTTATAAAATACGTTTTGGTTTTTATCTAATTGCATATCATCAACAATCTTATTCACTAAAATTATGACTCCTAATTTACATTCAGTGTTTTGTAACACATTTAATATCGCTTGATATTCTACGATGTTTTTGGCCCGTAATACTAAAGGTATTTCACCGACTAACCACATACCTTTAAAAATATCCAACAGTGTAATGTTACCTGTGACACCAAATGACTGTCGAATAGCGATATTTATTTTTGTTTTCTTTAAAGTACCCATAATTTCGTCATTACCCATAATCTTGTTATTATCGTCAGACGTAAAGTTTGTAATCCAATATTTGATATAACCAATTTTGCTTACATCTATATTACATCTCTTATTAATTTTATCAAGCACATACGTAACAATAAAATCATCGATTACATTATTATCGGTTTCAACTAGAGTGATTTTCTGAGTTTGCACAATGTCATGCCATGATCCTGTTTTAATATATTCATGATACTTAAACGCTGTTGGATAATATTTGTGTATAAATGGATCTAATAACAATTCAATCAATTTATTTAATACTAAGGATCTTGTGATTGTGTAAGGAAGAGAAGCCAACATGCAACTTTTTATAAAACTTAAATAAAGTTTTGTAATTTTTGTCAAGTCACAAGGACCATCACAAAATTTTTTTATTTCATCGCTGACTAATTGGTTTATTTCATTTTGGTCAGGTTGATCACAAAATAACGTCAGTTTGTTTAAAAATTGATAAAAATGCCAATCTTGGAACTGTTGCCCTTGCCTATTAACTTCATTTCTTATTCTGTTAAAATCTTTGTTATACTGCTCTTTAACTATTTGGTAATCTACAGTATACACTGGCTTTTTTCTGATGTTGCAATATGTTAAATTGGGATTTGTAATTTCTTTCAAGAGAGCCGTTTCCGGGGCTTTCCTGTTTGTGAATATTATTGGAAAGACATTATCGACATTTTCAAACATAAAATTGACGTTAATATCCTTACATCTTTCAACAGTTTTATCTAGTATCTTCAAATAACCCAAATAATATTTTGATAGCGAAAAATCTTTCTTTGGCAACCAAAATTCATTGACGTAGATAATTCTACTGTTAATTTGATGTTTCAGCTGAATCATAAACATTATGGTCTCACCACTATAATTTTTTTTTCTGATAACGATGTCGTCAAAAGGCTTACAGTCGTCCATATTACACGCCACTACAAAATCTTCCGTATCTTGATCTATACATTGTAATATCATGAGAGCTGTCATTTTGTACTCGTATTCTCGTCCAACATCTACAGTGCCAGGGCCCGTTGAATATTCCTGAAATACAATTATTAATCAGTTCCTTAGAGATTTAAAATAAACCAGGGTTAGCAAATATGGCTTGATTCAAAGAGTTTAGGCGTATTTTATTTAAGTAAGAAGATCTTAAAAATTTCAAAAACCATTTTTATTTACTACCTACTACCATGTGGTGAACCATACGTTTTTTCGTTTTTTCATATATTGCGTTGATACTACTATGGACAGTTAAATGAAAACGGGTCACCAGGCACAGAACTCAAGCCGCACAAAGTTTGGTGATACGGCTGTTTGTTTATAGGGTACCTCTACACAGGGTTGCACAAAAGTATGGAAACAGACAAATATATAGAATACTATTGCAGACTTAACAACGAAATTTTGTAACTAAACGTTATGGTACTTTTCGGATTCGATGAAAATATTAAGGTTGAAATGCGACTTCCGGTTCAACCGGAAACGGACTCAAACTTTAAAATTTTAAATGGTACACCCTGTATATTTTTACATATTTGGATTTCTCTTAAAATTTACTTTAAAAAATGAATGAATGTACACGGGTCTTCAATCAACCGTTTTCGTAAAATTTACGTTTTTATGAAAATTTTAAGCGATACAGACGCAGCACTTCCAATTTTTTTTAACATTCAAGTTATTTAAGGGTCAACTCACTGGCGCGGTGGCGATCGCAACCTTAAAAAGGCAGTAAAATTTCGTTTGAAAATTAGATTGACAATAGATAAATTAACACTTTGAGCTAGCTACCTTTTAAAAACATTATACAGGGTGTTTTTTACGTTTGGTCAAACTTGTGGAAGTTTAAACATCGATAACTCAATTTTCTTAAATACAACACGCTATTTGTTTTTACATAGTCTTGTAGAAAATTTGATTATCTTTCAAAAACATTTACCATGTTTCATACCTAAAACTAATATTTTTCGAGATATGGCGATTTTATATTTTATAGTAAATTATTAGGGCAACGTAATACTTTCGAGTAGGCTATGAAGGTAGACGGCGGTAATTTTGGAACAATTGAAAGATAAAAACAAAAACGTTATTATATTATCTTTTCCTCACTTATTTTCAACATTTTTTATAATGTTTATGTAATTTTTAGGTTTTTACCTTTAAATCGAGGTTTCTTAAAATTATGCATTTATTCATTAGACCAGTGTGATGGGACAATAATTATTAAATCCTATAAACTAATTTTTCGTGTTTCTACAGTATGATTTTTGGTTCAACCGAAAACCGTTTTAACCCTACCCGTTTTTTTTATATTTAAAGATAAGACTTTTGTTTAATCAGCGTTGTTTTGGCGTAGGTACTCGATACATTATCAACCGGTTTTTAAGAATTTGCAAACGATCAAAATTAATTATATAAAAAATATTGTAGCCCTGATAAGAAACCTCGATATCAACGTAAGATTGGTAAAATTACTAATTACTTACTACATTATAACAGATTACGAGCATTCTTAAAGGGAAGAAAATATTACAACTTTCTTGTTTTTATCTTTCAATTGTTTCAAAATTACCGCTGCCTACCTTCATAGCCTACTTGAAAATATTACGTTGCCTTAATAATTTACAATAAAATCGCGATATCTCGAAAAATATTAGTTTTAGGTTTGAAACATGGTGAATGTTTTTGAAAGACAATCAAATGTTCTACAAGACTATGTAAAAAAAAATAGCATGTTGTATTTAAGAAAAATGAACAATTGATGTTTGAAGTTTTACGAGTTTGACCAAGCGTAAAAAAACACCCTGGATAATATTTTTAAAAAGCAGCTAGCGCAAATTGTTACTTATTCCATTGTTAATCAAATTTTCAAACGAAATTTTACTGCTTGCTAAATAACTTAAATGTTAAAAAAAATTCCAAGTGCTGTATCTGTATCGCTCAAAATTTTCATAAAAATGTAAATTTTACGAAACCGGTTGACTTAGGACTCATGTAAATTTATACATTTTTTAAAGTAAATTTTAAGAGGAACCCAAATATGTAAAAACATACAGGGTGCTCTATTTAAAATTTCAAAGTTTGAGTCCGTTTGCGGTTGAACCGGAAGTCGTATTGCAACCTTAACATTTTCATCGAATCCGAAAAGTACCATAACGCTCAAATACAAAATTTCATTGTTATATCAGCAATAGTATTTTAGATATTTGTCGGTTTCCATACTTTTGCGCATCCCTATATAACAGGGTATGACCAAGCAAGCAAAACAGAAGTAAGTCTTCCAATTTCCCCACAGGCTTTATATAGGATTTCTTTTAATAACCTAATTATTAAATGAAATTTGAAAGCAAAAACTCAATTGGCATGCCTGTTATTCGCTGAACTCGGCGTTCCACAGTTATTACTCGATCGACACCTTCATGCGCAAGGTCAAAAAACGCCATAGTAAAGTGCCCAAGTGCCACATAAATTGACGGCTACCCAAGCTTTACGCCTTGTGGAGTGTGGACACCTTTCAAAAGCTGCTCCAAAATCCTCGTGACAATCGCTTCATCCGTTGAATTGAAACCTGCGATGAGAAATGGGTTTGTTTTTGTAA
The DNA here is from genome assembly GCA_947652605.1 of Elmis aenea. Classification (NCBI taxonomy): domain Eukaryota; kingdom Metazoa; phylum Arthropoda; class Insecta; order Coleoptera; family Elmidae; genus Elmis; species Elmis aenea. The sequence continues at coordinate 5,147,413 of OX393579.1, read as the reverse complement.
CCCAAACAAAGAAAATTAAAGATTGGACACCTGGCAAATGCCTGAAGCTGTGAGCAAACTAAACAGGTACTCGAGAGAGGCAATGTCGTGTGTCTGGTGGAATATTGAAGGCATAATCCACTTTAAGCTATTCCAAACAACCGAGTCATTGACGCCAACCTTTATTTTGCACAACTCGAATGTTGCAGAGTTAAGCTAAAAATTCCACCCGGTTATGATCAACAGAAAGCATATGTTGCTGCAGGATAAGGCTCCTCCGCATACTGCCAGGCAGATGAATAAAAATCCGAAAACTCGACTCCACAAACTTTTGTCCGCATATAGTCCGGACTTTGCGCCATTCATTTTTATCTTTTCAGGGCGATGGCACATTTCTTGCGTAGCCGCAACTTCGAGACATTAGAGAGAATGCTGAGTGCCGCGAGTCATGGTACGTCAGCGGAATCAAACAACACGCAAAAGAAGAGTTTGTATCATAAATCGAATAGTCTTTACTTTAAATTATTTGTTGTTTTTATATTAACATTAAAGTTTCAATTTTAAAAAAAAAACTAAAAAACCTATGGTTCACCCCTTTATTTTCCGATATATTGCACCACTATCCATTTTCGGATATACATATTTACAATAAGAATCATATTATGTGAATAATATGATATACAGTGGAATTTCTATATTCGTCATTAAACCGTTTCTAATGGACAGACGAATGCTGAATCAGACAAGTATGGAATCCATTTTTTTCAAAGGAATTAACTAAAATTGAAATAATCCGTTTACAGATCCGAATCTGATCCATAAATAAATAAAATTTAACCAGAACTTTATATTTACTGGAGAGCGATGATGGCAAAAGCTTATAAGGAAGAAAGAAATTATTATTAAGGAGATTCACCTTCCATTAAAAAATCTGGCCCCCCGGTTAAGAATCACTGCGTCTAATATATGTAACTTTTAGCTAATTTATACGAATCTTTATCACTTACATTAAACAAGATTCTCATAGTGGCCTGAAATTTGGGGAAAATGTGACACATTTTTTGTGAAAAGAGGGACAACGGTACATAAAGATTAAAAAGTACCTGTAATATATTGACATTTTAAAAATTTGACAGCCTTTATATAGCAAAACTTTTTAATATTTGCAGTCAAATTAATACCTACACTAAAATTAAATAAATCAATAAAATTAAAATCATTAAAACTTCACTCTATAATAATGTGCAACACATTTTTTTTTTAAATGATTTTAAAATATAATCTAACTTTCCATATTCGAGCAAAAACACAAATATACCTTAAATATCATAGCAGTGTGTAAAATCTATGACATTTTGAAAGTTCTCTATTCGAAATCCCTGTGGTTTGTTATTGTATTATGCATAAATAACAAATAATGAGTGTACAATGACAAATACCCGTCTTGGTCAAGCGCTTCAAGTCGGCTGTCAAAGTTAACCTCTGCGGGTGTAGCACTGATTTTTCGCTGCTAACCTTTAGGTTAACTTTTTAACATGCTATGTGAAGCGCCTTATAAAGCTAAGACAACATTTTAATAAGTTTTATACATGTGCTTCAATTTTAAAACGTTGGATTCCAAATTTGTAGTTTGAGATAACAAAAGTTATTTTATCAAACTGCGGGATTGGCCAACTTAAGGATTGAATTATTTCTGACACCATGGCAGCTTTATTAACCAGTTACTCCGTAAACTGGGAGTTCACAGCTTTCAGATACACTCACGTGATTTGTAGCTCGTCAATAAAAGAACTGATCGGGTTGATTAGTTTATTGAATGTTTTAATCCCACACATAAAAAATGACTAGTGCTTACATTCCGGAATTATTGACTAGGTTAATAACAATGAGTAAAACTTTAATACATTCAAGTATCATATAGAACTTTAGATGTCATTAAACACTGTAAAATTGTAGAACTGTCAGAACTGTAGAACTAAAAATAAAAGCATGGCAACTTCTATTTATAAATTTAGATAAAGGGTATGCTTGGATTTTACGTTAAACAATAGGAGCTTTCATGAACAATTAGAATATTATTTTAATAAAGGGATAATTGAATTATATTTTAATTTAAGAAACGTTAAATTAACAATTTAAGAAGTTATTACGCATCATTGCACAATGTTATGAATTATTACTTAAATGGAAAAATTTCAATATTAAATGGTTATTGGTATGAATACTGTTAAAACAATGGTTTCATTGTGTGGAAGTTGCAACAAAATAACTAAATAAAATACTAACTCTAGGTTGCCAGTTTGATGGCATATCATCATCAGCTTCTCTTCCACTCTCAACATTACGACTTGCAGAAGTAGTTTGCGTCATCCCACGAACTTCCGTCTCCACTTCGTCGTTTTTGTTAGCAATATAAATGGGGGTGAGCTGGGGTGAGCATAATTTCGTTGACACCTGTATACAGGGTGTTTGAAATTCGAGTTTAAGCATGTGGTTCTCGCTTATTATAATAGCTAGAGTATAGGTTTAAATTTGGCAAAGTTGGTAAATTTGGTGCTCATTAATAATCCAAAGAGAAATTGGAAATATCTCAAACGGTGTCCGAGAAAATTGGGAAAAACTGGAAAATACGATTTTTGAAAATCGTCTATAACTCCTTTGGAGTATGAAATATTTCAAATGTGTAAAAACATTGCCCAAGCAACTTTTTAAGCCGAATCGGATGGTAGTCACAAATTTTTCTTAGATCGATTCGTTTTTGTTTTATGACAACCAACTTTGTTTTTGCTTATGGGCGCAAGTTTTGCTATTTACATTATCAAATAGCATTTATTTTTCTAAATCCATTGATGTATTACACATGGTATTTTACTTTTTCTTTTATTGTCAAATTTCAAAAAATACGTTTTAAACAATAACCATTATAAATCAGGTTGGCCGGTCATTGTAGTTTATGTTGTTTCCATGACAACCGATCAAAAAACTGAAAGTTTTAAAGGCCTGTTAGTCGTAAAAATTAACTTTAATAACGAAGAAAAACGCGATATGCTGCCATCAGAAAAAACAAAGTTGGTTGTCTAAAACAAAAACGAATCGACCTAGGAAAAATTTGTGACCACCATCCGATTCGGCTTAAAAAGTTGCTTGATTTAAAATATTTCAAACTCCAAAGGAGTTATAAACGATTTACAAAAATCGTATTTTCCAGTTTTTCCTAATTTTCTCGGATACTGTTTGAGATATTTCCAATTTCTCATTGGATTATTAATGAGCACCAAATTTAGCAACTTTGCCAAATTTAAACCTATACTCTAGCTATTATAATAAGCGAGATCGCCATGCTTAAGCTTAAACTCGAATTTCAAACACCCTGTATAAAAAACAATGACTGTAAAATGACAAAGATCCGTCTTGGTCAAGCGCTTCACGTCACCTATCAAAGTTAACCAGGGGATGTAGCAATGATTTCTCGCGGCTACCCTTTAGGTTAACTTTTTTAACATGCGATGTGAAGACAACATTTTAATACGTTTTATACATGTGCTTCAATTTTAATACATATCTAAATACTAACTGTAGGTTGCCGGATTGATGTCGATGTTGAAGGCACATCAACAGCTTTTCGTGTTCTAGAAGTTTTCTTTAAGTCTGCCATTTCTTTTCCGACTGTGGTAATCTTCACCGTGCTTCTACGCTACGCCTATCTGCACAGAACACCATGACTTGAGTGAAGCCAGAAATGAGCATAGCTAGAAACGAGGCAATCGAACTACTAATTACAGCGGACCATTGGAGTGGCGCTAGGTCAACGAGTTACGCCTAATAACATATATATATATTTATATATATATATCTATTTTATATTAAAACAATTTATTTACTATTTTCAAATTTGACAATTTCGTTAGGTTTACTATTAACGTATTAACACTTTCAGTGTCCGCTTGTGGCGAAAGATAATTTACAAGATGAACATTAATTTTTATTGTCACTTACACTTATTTTGTAGCATTTTATTTAATACTCAACAATCGAATTGAGCCCTGTAAAAATGTGTACTGGATTATCAAAGTAATCTAAAGTACCTATCTAAAATCTAAAGTATACGCCAGAACATACATTACACGTAATTTTAATTGTTGCAAGGGATTTTACACTGAAGGGATTATCTGATTGTATTAACTATTCGTTCATTAGATTACTTAAAAATTCGTACGCCATTCACAAATTGATTTATTATATTGTAGGAAACCACGTTGTACATCGGCTTGTGGTGTTAAGATAGGTTAAGTTCATGGCCCAATTGTCGCAAGCTCGCAAGATTTGTGTCCATGTGGCTTTTTTTGGTGTTTTGTTGTCGTCCTTTTCTATAATAACATATTGTGCGATTAGTGTGTCCCAGTCCATAATGTATAAACCTATCAACACATCGTTGGCTGATAAGACATTACCTAAACATAAAAGTGATGATCATCAATATCATCATATTTAAACATAAACAGGTCCCTTAGAAGTGTTGCAAGTTTTACTAAATGATGCGTCAGAACGTTGTTCATTTAAAATTTAAATAAAATAACATTGATGTCCATTGTTTACTATTTTTCAATTTGTATTGGAAGTCACAGTATTTTGATAAAGAAAAGCTGGAATTAGCAGTGGCGTAACATAATATTTATGCAATATCATTAGAATATATTATTTAGTAATAATATAGCTGCATTTGGACATTTTTATATTCCAAAGACAACATCATTCCGCAGTTCCGAATACGCTACGACCATCCACAAGTACGAGGGTGATAAAATAAAAAAAATCATAACTCGTTTCCCAAGGGGTTACATTGAAATTCGACTACGGTCCCTGTATTTGATCGACATGGGACACTTACCCTGAAAATTTGGTTGCGAGCCGAATCCGCATAAGGGCGCTACGACCATCCACAAGTACGAGGGTGATAAAATAAAAAAAATCATAACTCGTTTCCCAAGGGGTTAAATTTAAATTCGACTACGGTCCCTGTATTTGATCGACATGGTACACTTACCCTAAGAATTTGGTCGCGAGCCGAATCCGCATAAGGGCGCTACGACCATCCACAAGTACGAGGGTGATAAAATTAAAAAAATCATAACTCGTTTCCCAAGGGGTTACATTGAAATTCGACTACGGTCCCTTTATTTGATCGACATGGTACACTTACCCTGAAAATTTGGTCGCGAGCCGAATCCGCATAAGGGCGCTACGACCATCCACAAGTACAGGGGTGATAAAATTAAAAAAATCATAACTCGTTTCCCAAGGGGTTACATTGAAATTCGATCACGGCGCTTGTATTTGATCGACATGGGACACTTACCCTGAAAATTTGGTTGCGAGCCGAATCCGCATAAGGGCGCTACGACCATCCACAAGTACGAGGGTGATAAAATAAAAAAAATCATAACTCGTTTCCCAAGGGGTTACATTGAAATTCGACTACGGTCCCTGTATTTGATCGACATGGTACACTTACCCTGAAAATTTGGTCGCGAGCCGAATCCGCATAAGGGCGCTACGACCATCCACAAGTACGAGGGTGATAAAATAAAAAAAATCATAACTCGTTTCCCAAGGGGTTACATTGAAATTCGACTACGGTCCCTGTATTTGATCGACATGGTACACTTACCCTGAGAATTTGGTCGCGAGCCGAATCCGCATAAGGGCGCTACGACCATCCACAAGTACGAGGGTGATAAAATAAAAAAAATCATAACTCGTTTCCCAAGGGGTTACATTGAAATTCGACTACGGTCCCTGTATTTGATCGACATGGTACACTTACCCTGAGAATTTGGTCGCGAGCCGAATCCGCATAAGGGCGCTACGACCATCCACAAGTACGAGGGTGATAAAATAAAAAAAATCATAACTCGTTTCCCAAGGGGTTACATTGAAATTCGATCACGGCCCTTGTATTTGATCGATATGGGACACTTACCCTGAAAATTTGGTCGCGAGCCGAATCCGCATAAGGGCGCTACGACCATCCACAAGTACGAGGGTGATAAAATTAAAAAAATCATAACTCGTTTCCCAAGGGGTTACATTGAAATTCGATCACGGCGCTTGTATTTGATCGACATGGGACACTTACCCTGAAAATTTGGTTGCGAGCCGAATCCGCATAAAGGCGCTACGACCATCCACAAGTACGAGGGTGATAAAATAAAAAAAATCATAACTCGTTTCCCAAGGGGTTACATTGAAATTCGACTACGGTCCCTGTATTTGATCGACATGGTACATTTACCCTGAAAATTTGGTCGCGAGCCGAATCCGCATAAGGGCGCTACGACCATCCACAAGTACGAGGGTGATAAAATAAAAAAATCGTAACTCGTTTCCCAAGGGGTTACATTGAAATTCGACTACGGTCCCTGTATTTGATCGACATGGTACATTTACCCTGAAAATTTGGTCGCGAGCCGAATCCGCATAAGGGCGCTACGACCATCCACAAGTACGAGGGTGATAAAATTAAAAAAATCGTAACTCGTTTCCCAAGGGGTTACATTGAAATTCGATCACGGCCCTTGTATTTGATCGACATGGTACACTTACCCTGAAAATTTGGTCGCGAGCCGAATCCGCATAAGGGCGCTACGACCATCCACAAGTACGAGGGTGATAAAATAAAAAAAATCATAACTCGTTTCCCAAGGGGTTACATTGAAATTCGACTACGGTCCCTGTATTTGATCGACATGGTACACTTACCCTGAGAATTTGGTCGCGAGCCGAATCCGCATAAGGGCGCTACGACCATCCACAAGTACGAGGGTGATAAAATAAAAAAAATCATAACTCGTTTCCCAAGGGGTTACATTGAAATTCGACTACGGTCCCTGTATTTGATCGACATGGTACACTTACCCTGAGAATTTGGTCGCGAGCCGAATCCGCATAAGGGCGCTACGACCATCCACAAGTACGAGGGTGATAAAATAAAAAAAATCATAACTCGTTTCCCAAGGGGTTACATTGAAATTCGATCACGGCCCTTGTATTTGATCGATATGGGACACTTACCCTGAAAATTTGGTCGCGAGCCGAATCCGCATAAGGGCGCTACGACCATCCACAAGTACGAGGGTGATAAAATTAAAAAAATCATAACTCGTTTCCCAAGGGGTTACATTGAAATTCGATCACGGCGCTTGTATTTGATCGACATGGGACACTTACCCTGAAAATTTGGTTGCGAGCCGAATCCGCATAAAGGCGCTACGACCATCCACAAGTACGAGGGTGATAAAATAAAAAAAATCATAACTCGTTTCCCAAGGGGTTACATTGAAATTCGACTACGGTCCCTGTATTTGATCGACATGGTACATTTACCCTGAAAATTTGGTCGCGAGCCGAATCCGCATAAGGGCGCTACGACCATCCACAAGTACGAGGGTGATAAAATAAAAAAATCGTAACTCGTTTCCCAAGGGGTTACATTGAAATTCGACTACGGTCCCTGTATTTGATCGACATGGTACATTTACCCTGAAAATTTGGTCGCGAGCCGAATCCGCATAAGGGCGCTACGACCATCCACAAGTACGAGGGTGATAAAATTAAAAAAATCGTAACTCGTTTCCCAAGGGGTTACATTGAAATTCGATCACGGCCCTTGTATTTGATCGACATGGTACACTTACCCTGAAAATTTGGTCGCGAGTTGAATCCGCATAAGGGCGCTACGATCATCCACAAGTACGAGGGTGATAAAATAAAAAAAAATCATAACTCGTTTCCCAAGGGGTTACATTGAAATTCGATCAAGGCGCTTGTATTTGATCGACATGGGACACTTACCCTGAAAATTTGGTCGCGAGCCGAATCCGCATAAGGGCGCTACGACCATCCACAAGTACGAGGGTAATAAAATAAAAAAAATTATAACTGGTTTCCCAAGGGGTTACATTGAAATTCGACTACGGTCCCTATATTTGATCGACATGGGACACTTACCCTAAAAATTTGGTCACGAGCCGAATCCGCATAAGGGCGCTATGACCAGCTATGTATTTGAGGGTGATAACTGTTAAACTAAAATAATTCGTATCTCGTTTTCTACGGAAAAACTTAATATTTGACTATTAGAATGACATCGAACACCTATCTAGATTTAGGTCGAGTTATTTTTATAAATATATGAACGGGGTAGTTTGTTACATTTATGTTATTATGCGTAACTCGTTGACCTAGCGCCACTCCAATGGTCCACTGTAATTAGTAGTTCGATAGCCTCGTTGCCAGCTACGCGCGTTGCTGGCTTCACGCCGACAACACCATGTGGGTTTCTATGTCGACAATTCCCAATATGTCTAAATCTCATATCATACTACAATACTTACAATATAGTATAATAAATCGCATCTTAGCCTATTGGTATCGATGGATTCGTTAGAAGATGCTCTATTTAAATAACCGCTGGTACCACCAAAGTACCATTTAAAAAAATTGACTTTTTGCCATAAAACCGATTCCGCAACCTTCAAAGCCGATTAAAGTATCCTAAATGTCAATTAAAATTTACAAAAACGTTTTTTGGACAATTGTTGACATAATTAAAATCAATTTGTGCAGGTCACGGCACCCTTAACCTTTCAGGGCTAACGTTTTTAATTTGAACATAAAGGCTAACGTCGGTCTCACAGACCGAAAATAAAATATAACAGTAAAATATGTTTTTTAAATAATTTTAATCTGAAATTTATAAGACATGTAGTAGACTGTATATAAAAACAATTTAAATTTTAAAAAAAATTATTTCGCTCGTTTTTTACAAAAAAAAAACTTTGTAAAAAAACCCTTACCAAAACGTATACATATTTTTTAAATGAAACAAAAACAAACAAAAAATTAAAAAAATAAAGAAAAAACATCTGAAATAGGTTATTTACATTATAAATTAAGTAAAATTCAGGTTTAGCACAAAAAAGTATTTGTAGTATAATGTAACTTTTCACTATAAAAAGTACTATATATTTGCAGAGCATTCTACACATAATATGCCTTTTATGTGTTCCATACACCTAAACTTATTGCATATATGTATAGCACTTATATTTGGTTTTTCTACTACTGCAGTAAAAGCAGCGTCCATGTGCTTGTTCATTATTTGAAACATTCAGTGTTATTTGTAAAATTTCTTGAAGGCGTCGTGGGTAGATGTTTTGCAAGACATTTTGTAAAGAACTGGGTTGAAAAAAATTGAATTCGTGATGGTTGCCTAAATCAAATACTGACACTACTAAGTCTCAATAATTTTTTTGCATGAAATTTTGTGCGCCGATTATTCAGGATTTTTAAATTTTTGCTAATTGCCCATAAGTCTATTGGTTGTATAATAAAAGCTTCACATATACCAAATACCGCGATGCTAAGAATTCTAAATTAACTTTGAGTCCAAGCCAAACATTTAATTTTTTTTTGATTACCCAATTCGCTTTGTACGGAAATCCTGAGTAATGACTTTTGAAGTGTGAAACACAGCTTGGGTAATTACTTTTTTTCTAATATTTGAAACCATATCGACGAACACAATGCCACTTTGTGGCGATATTTCGTTTAGGAACAATCAGCTTGCGTTCCAATGAAACGTGAAAATAATTCCGATGGCTGCTTTAATTTATCCTGCAAGAAAGAAAGTTTTTAATCGTTCAGAATTAAACTGTTTTATTTTTGTTGGAAACTCTTGTCTTCAGAAGCGAACACTCGGTGATTTCCTTGTTAAGGAAATCGGTTAAAACTAAACATGTACCAACACAACTTAACCCTAATTTAGTTATTAACATAAATATACAGGGTGGTGCATTTTTTGATGCTCACCATTGCGATCTTGGAAACGGTAAGAGATACCAGGTCGGTTAAATTAGAGAAAAGTTGCACATTTTTATGACCATTGAGAATCTGAAAACAAAATCCTAAATTTATTGATTTGTGTTTGATTTATTACAAAAAAAAATTAAAAATGTGATTTAAAAAAAATATTTTTATCTTCCCTACCACTGACGCTATAAAATTTAAACTTGCTAACCTCGTGTTTTTGACCATCCTGGGTTTGATGACGTCAACAGAAATTTTCTAAGCCTTCTAGATTTCATGTTGCGATAGTCAACTTTTTCATTTCTTGAGACCGCCATATTGGATTTTTGCACCATCAGAAAGGCAAAAAAATCAGCTTTTCAGATTGGTTGCCAACATAATCTTTTTCTTTTAAAAAACTTGTTGAAATTTTAAAATTTGTACATATAATTTATAAAATCGAGAATGCTCTGAAAAACAATTGAAACTATGAGATAAATAAAAGACGGAACATTTTATTGGGCAAAAAATACACATGTATATGTAATTAAATTTTACTTTTAATTTTTGATAAATAATCCCGTACATAAATTATATATACATAGAAGAATTGCAAGACTCTAGTTTTATTTATTAGAAGTATTATTTATTTTATAACTCATAAAAGAGGAGAGCCTCGTAACTGGTCTGGCATTTCTACAAGAAATTCTTCATAAAAATATAAACAATTTTTACATACACTTATTTATACTAACAAATAAACGACTTAAATTGTTTAAGCATTTATCAAATACGAATTTCGCTTATATTTTAAATCTCTAGCTAAAAACCTATACAAGGAAATCAATATTTAAAAATTATAAATGTGTTTAATCTAAAACTGATGTGTTATGCATTGTTTTTTTATACTTTGCGCATTAAATAAATTTATGATTAGTATCACATTTAATATTTTAGTTACTGCAATTTTAAATTATTTGTTTTTTATTTAAAGAACGATATATTTTACAAATCTCAGTTTAAAAGTTAATTGTTTAATAATTTTAATGATCCGGCTCTTTTTATTCTAGTTTTTGCAAAATACGTGCAAAATATCAATAAACGAATACTTCAAGACAAGAAAAACGTAAATTAAAACTTGTAATTCTGAAAAATTACTATAAAAATGTTAAATTAGGTAACACTGATTGTAGGTCACTTCGCAAGGTTTTGTCATGGTCAAGGTTGGTGTCCTTGGGTGCCAAACACAATAAAAGTTACATGGATACAGTAAAGATCGATTCCTGTAACAAAATGTACAGGAAACTAAAATTATATGTTGCGTTTAAGTCGAATTCTGTAGAAAATGTATAGAATTCCTAACTTAGATACTTGCGATTTCGTGGTTTCTCGTTAGATGGCGCTAAGCGACTTATTACGTAAAATTTTATTGAAAATATCACTGATTTCAAGGACTTTTTATGCTTAAATAATTTGCAACGACTTTTGCGCAATATAATCTAAAAATTTTTATTTACAAACTCCTATTGGAATTTCCTAAATTTATGTTTACTTTAAGCATTTATTATTATTCGGTATAAATTTTTTTGACCAACAAATTCGCTTAAATCTTACATACTTCAGCCTTTATCTATTAATGTAATACATACATTATAATTATTAAAACACTTATCATAATAGCATCCTATACATGTTATCTGTTTTGAGCGTAAACTACTAGTGCCATCTTTTAGTTTTGCGGGCGCAGCAAGTACTAGTGAACTGTATTTTACGTAGATCCGTAGCTAAAATTATTTTTTAAATTTCGGTTTACGATTCGGTTTATATTTAAGTAGAAAAGGCTTTGATAAAGAGTAAAATTTAATAAAACCAACGTTAATTTTTAATATTTGTGCCTGTCCGGCGCCTCCGCCATAAGATACAGGTAATAATCAGTGAAGAATGTAGCAACACAATTTTTAAAACGTTATAATATATTAATACAAAAACAACGAATTACAGTACAAATTAATTAATTAACAAAATGGTCTATAAAAAAGTCAAACTGTAGGTACGTAACGTAAACAAGCTTTATTAAAAATTATCTTGTATTATATAAGTTGAAAATGAGACTTTTTTACCTGGTGGAGGATTGATTTGTTTAAAGGTAATGAAAGCTTGATAATAAGGCTTTGGTAGTAGATTAATTTGTTTGTTAAGCTATAAATGTGTTAAAAGCTACCAAATCGTCTATCAACTGCAAAAAGAAAAGTTCTTTGAAGAGTCCATTCAATGGGATATTTTTTTTCGAAATTTTAATTTGTACAACTAGGTAATAGAATTATACAGTATCTAAGAAGTTTTGGTAACAGACCTACTAAAAATTATTATTTTGCATACCTAGCCCAGAAGAGTGCGATTATGTATTGAAAATGATGGAGGTCATTTTAAACCCTTATTGAATTAATTTTGTAGTTATATGTTAATTTTGTTGTGTCAAGATGGATTTGCATTGTATCTTTTTTTTCACCTTTTTCACTATTATAAAAAAAATGTATGATAGGTTTGGTTTTATTGAACAACATACTTACCAAAGTTGTAGTCCGTTAAATGTCTTATCAGCAATAGGCATCGGTTTTGCTCTACGACGTTTCGTTAAAAAGATGCGGCGTTTTTAAAAATTTATATAACTTATTTATATGCAAGTTAACAATTTTTTGTTAAATTTGTTCGTTAGCTCCTTAAGAAAATGACAAGGGCTGGTTTTCTGAAGAATTTCATAAAAAGCTTTGAAACTGATGAGATATATGAATGGTTCCGATGTTAAGGCATTTTTAAATACAAAACATTACTATTCCTCGGATATTTTTTTTCTTCAAGAACGATATAATGCAAACAATGCAAATCCATCTTAACACAATAAAATTAACATGTAACCACAAAATTACTTTAATAGGTGTTCAAAATAACCTCCATCATTTTCAATACATAATCGCACTATCTTTAAAAGAAAGCATTTTTAAATAGAAGTACAAAACATTATTGATTTTTTTTTTACACTCTGTTCTTTATTTTCAGCATTTTCTGAAAATCGGTTTAATTTTGCGAAAACTTTACTGGACCAAAGTTGTAGCCCATAAAATTTGCTATCCGGATTGGGCCGTCCGTTTTTTTTGTACAACCTTTCGTTTTAAAGATACAGCGGTTGCAAAGTCTAAGAAACAATTAAAGTTTTAAAGGTTTAACATTTTTTTGTACAAACAGCTTTATAACTTTTAAACCATTGCCTGTACACAAAAAATAAATATAACCAATTTTGTAGAGAATTTCATGCTCTATTAAAAAGCTGCACGTAGTTTACGATAAAATTGATATTTTTGGCGACAGATCCTTTTAAATGTAGAAGTTTAAATAAATCAAGTAAATGTTGATATGTGCTTAGCGTTTGATTTTAGGAAAAAAATGTTACTTAAACTTTTTTCTTAGAAAAAGGTCCTCTATCACCAATTAAAATATTTGCGGTGATAACGGGGACACCCTGTATATCAATTTCCATTCTTTTGGAATATTATTTTCATTGACAAACTTATTCAGTAGTTTCCTTAAGCTTCCTTTTACCATTTTTTAACATTTCTGCTACCATCCCGCCTGGTCCACTTGCTTTTCTGTTCTTCATGTTTTTTATTGCTTTTTCTACCATATTTGTTTGTATTTCTATATAATAATATTAGGTTTGTCGCTACATTGGGACCTATCTGCGGTAGTAGTTTTCCATAATATTCTTCCCATTTTTTGGCAGATATTCGTTCCAACGGTATTTGCTTCTTGTCAGCTCGTACATTCTCCACAAATAAATAAATTAAACTTTTAATATAAACCAACTCAACCTCAACAATTTAAGAAAACATTATCGAATTAGAACAAATATCTAAGCATATATGTAAAGTTATACACTATGACATCAATGAACAATTCTTTTAAAAACATATTTAAATTTTTAAGTGCCCATAACACGTTTTTTAACAAAACAATAACACAATTTTTTATTTAAACTACTGTTTATTTACATACTGTTTACTAACTGTATTCAAACATAAGTTGTAGTGTACAATCTGGAAAGATACTAGAACAAATTAATATTCAGGCGTTGTTGCTGAATCATTGTACATTCTACAAGCGATTGGCGACAGGCAGTCTCCTGTTACTAAGCAAGTTAACTAATTCACTCATTGCATCATCGTAGCCATGAATAATTTTAATTTGCCATTTATCTATCAACTAACGCAAGGTGCTTATTACAAACCTACAATTTCGAACGTATTATTGAATATTACATACGTCTTTTTTTATTAGATTTTCAGTTGCTAACTGCTTTGTTTTGTCATAGATTTCTGAAGGTTGTGGAGATGCAACCTTTCGATTAATCGAAAAAGGTCGTACAGATTTGATAGTATAACGAAAAATATAATAGATAAACCGATGTGTGTAAACTTAGCGCGTTAGTTTTTTTCAAGATAACGTTCTGAAAACTTTCCGTAGCGCAAGAACTATTATAACGCGAAACAGGTAACAACATATTAACTATTTTGTTTATTGTTATGCCTGACGTCATGTTGTACACTTGTTAGTCAACAATTTTTTGTTATAAAGTTTTTTATCTGGCTTTTTAAAGCATTGCAATATATTATGGTGTTATTTTATTACATAATAAGTGTTAGCTGTTATTTTTAGTGCATGTTCATAGCAAAAAATCTAAACAGCATGGAGTATTTATTGTAACGCCCTAATTACACGGAAAGCCTATTTTACAAGTAGGTATATGTTAGCACCTGAAGCGAGTAATAGCCTTTCGTATCGAAAGAAAAAGTGAGACTTATACGAACAGTTTAAACGTAAATACAAGACTTGTAACAATGTTCTTTGCGGACGATCAAGTCGTTATAACTAATAGCAAGGACTCCCTATAATACTCGTTAATTAAATTGAGCCAAACAGTAAAGGAATAAAAGATGACTATATCAGTAAATAAGACAATGTGATAGCCTTTAAAGGGTACAAACAAATTAGATCCAAAATTATGCTTATGAAATAATTTAACTCGTTCTAAATAATATGTTGCCACGATTTAAATGTTTTGTTAAGCTCTCATACTTATACATGTTACTTAAAAATTGTGTTATTTTGTTCTTAGAAAAATTAGATCTGATTGGCCTTTTTTGTGCTAAATTGTAGCATTTATAGAACAGGCATTTAATTTTTTTTTACATAAGCTCTCCAGGTTAGTCCATTGCTTTGTAACATCTGTACCTCTATTCATTTTTATTATTTGTCACTTTTTCCATTCGTTAACTCCTGCTTCCTTCAGGTCCTTCTCCACCGCCTCTAACCATTTTGTCCGGGTCTAAATTGTTTCCAGATTTTACACATTCTAAAATCAACACCTTGTATTGTTTATTTTAACTAACTCTCAAAATTCTTTAGTCTTCAAGCATATGAGGCAAAAATATTGCCATAATTACACCGCAAAACAAATATTAGCAAATCTTAATTATGCAAATTAAACGTTTACACAGAGACTAGATAGTAAAATATATATACAGACAACAAAACCAACTAATCTATATTAGTTAGCAAATATTTTATTTCATAATTATTATTACCAAGGGGGCTCGACAGCGTTATATTTGTTTTTATGTAAAACAGCTTTTATATCGTTGATAATTGATGATGACAAGTACATAAATAAATTGGTAACATTTAGTAATTTAATTACAAAAGATTTGCACTTAGAATCTGAAAACGAAAACAGCTACTAACGTAATGCTGATCGCTAACTTGTTGATAAGTTTTAAGTAGATTATTATTGTTTAAATTTCGTTTGACCTTTAATATTTCACTTTAAAACAATCAGTAGTTTGAAAATAGTAACAAAAAACCACATCGAAATCCAAAATTAAGATTAATGTTTTAAGTTTCTATTTGATCTTGGGCAAATTGTAAGCTACAATTTTGGGTAAAAATCACACTGTAATGACTTCAAAACTATATAGTAAACATCGACTGTATTTAACCTGATGCTAGGAGGTGTCCAAAAGTTTATGGAAATGCTTATTAGTTAACATAGAGAAATAGTTATATTACCGAAGATGTGTAATATATTCAAGACATTCACAAAAAAATTTTCGTTTGATTAAGTACCTGTCGAAAAATATTTTATTATTACACATAGGTACAGGGTGCACCACGACCCTGAGATTCTTCGATAGCTCCTTTATTAATGAAAATATCAAAAAATGTTTTATACAAATATTGTGCGAACCTATATTTTACATAACCTAAAATTATTTTTAACTATACAGGGTGTTTCGTTTGACCGGCACATATAAAAATTTAATTTTTTTAAATAGAACACCCTGTATATTTTTACATTTTTGGATTCATCCTCAAATTTACTTTAAAAAATGTGAAAGGTTATATGGGTCTTAAGTCAACCGTTTTCGTAAAATTTACATTTTTATGAAATTTTTGAGCAATACAGCACTTTAATGTTAAAAAAAATTGAAAGTTGTTTAAAAAAGCGGTAAAATTTCGTTTAAAATTTAGATTGACAATAGATTAATTAACACTTTGCGCTAGCTACATTTTAAAAATATTACACAGGGTGTTTTTTACGCTTGGTCAAACTTGTGAAA
This sequence comes from Elmis aenea, assembly GCA_947652605.1. Lineage (NCBI taxonomy): Eukaryota > Metazoa > Arthropoda > Insecta > Coleoptera > Elmidae > Elmis > Elmis aenea. Next base: position 5,130,917 of record OX393579.1, on the reverse strand, counting down.
CTTTAAACATCGAAAAGTCATTTTTCTTAAACACAACACCCTGTATATTTTTACATTTTCTTGTAGAGAATTTGATTGTCTTTCGAAATTATTAAGCATGTCCTATACCTAAAGTTAATATTTTTCGAGCTATCTCGATTTTTATTAGTATTACTAAGGCAATTAAAATATTTTAAAGTGGGCCATGGACGTAAGTCGTAATTTTTCAAAGAATTTTTAAACAAAAGAATAAAAAGAGCTCCAATTTTAATTTTAGTCCAATAATGTACCCCTTTTCCCCGAAATTTATCGTATAGATTGTTTAAAATTATATCCTTGTTCATGTTCTACGCACAGTCGTAGATGTTGTCTCAAAGACTCTAGCACTTTTGATAACATTTCGGGGGTTATACCATTAAAAGCAACACAGGAAGTAATGCAGTTGCCGAACACAGAATATCCTAATAGATGGATAGGGCGAAGTAGACCAATCTCCTGGCCACCTAGGTCACCTGATCTTACCCCTATAGATTTATTTTTGTGGGGACCCATAAAACAGGTGTATCAAGACACCCCAACAACTGCTGAAGATGTGCAGAACAGGATTCGTGTTGCTTTTGATGGTATAACCCCCGAAATGTTATAAAGGGAGCTAGAGTCTTTCAGACAAGGTCTACGTGCGTAGAACAAGGACATAATCTTGAACAATTTATACGATAATTTTCGGTAAAATGGGGTACATTTTTAGCCTAAAATTAAAGTTGCAGCTCTTTTTATTCTTTTGTTTAAAAATTCTTTGAAAAATTACGACTTACGTCCATGGCCCACTTTAAAATATTTTAATTGCCTTAGTAATACTAATAAAAATCGAGATAGCTCGAAAAATATTAACTTTAGGTATAGGACATGCTTAATAATTTCGAAAGACAATCAAATTCTCTACAAGAAAATGTAAAAATATACAGGGTGTTGTGTTTAAGAAAAATGACTTATTGATGTTTAAAGTTTCACAAGTTTGACCAAGCGTAAAAAACACCCTGTATAATATTTTTAAAATGTAGCTAGCGCAAAGTGTTAATTAATTTATTGTCAATCTAAATTTTAAACGAAATATTACCGCTTCTTTAAATAACTTTAATGTAAAAAAAAAATGACAGTGCTGTATCGCTCAAAATTTTCACAAAAATGTAAATTTTACGAAAACGGTTGACTTAAGACCCATATAACTTTAAACATTTTTTAAAGTAAATTTTAAGAGGAATCCAAAAATGTAAAAATATACAGGATGTTCTATTTAAAAAAATTAAATTGTTATATGTGCCGGTCAAACGAAACACCCTGTATATTTGAAAATAATTTTAGGTTATGTAGAAAATAGGTTCGCACAATATTTGTATTAAACATTTTTTGATATTTTCATTAATAAAGGAGCTATCGAAGAATCTCAGGGTCGTGGTGCACCCTGTATAATCAATTTCCTAAATTCTGAAATATTTTAATAATGTATTACTACTCCCATTTAAAAATTTTGATTTCGACAGTTACGTTAAACATACTGTCATTTAAAAAAACAGCTCCCAAATGATTCCAATTTCTTTGTATGTTCTATTCCCAACATTAGTTCTTCTTCTTACTCGGGTTCCCTTGTTGAGGTATTTTTATTGGTTCTTGATTTTATGTTCATCCATCTTTCCCTATCTGCTGACTGCTTTTTTTTCTAGTCTGTCTCACTTAGTTTACCCATTTTGTTCTTGGTCTCCCTCTACTTCTTTTTCCCTAAAACTTTTTTTCCATGCCATTTTTGCGTACCTGCTTTCTGGCGTGCATAGTAGATGTCCCAGCCATCATCTTAATTGGTCTGTTTCCATCTTTTTCTTTATGTCTTCTACTCCTAGGCTTTTCTTATTTTATCTTTGCTTATCTTGTCAGTTGGTCTACATCTTTCTATTCTTCTCAAAATTCTTATCTCTGCATTAAATACTCGCTTCTTCGTTTCTTTTGAGATCTCCTTCTTACCTATCAAACATTTATTAGTGACGTGATAAAATTTCGTCGCTGCAACTATTCTGTTATTCAGCTCTTCTTCCAATTTACCATTCTCTGCAATTATCGTTTTTGTATAAAGGTTGACTGGTGTTATAATGTTCCTTAAATAGGCATTCGGTGACTTTGTTAACAATTTTACTGAAGACTGCCAGGACTATTCAGAAATATGATTTTTTTGTGTATGTAATTGTTCTTCTAGTAGTGCAAATGTATTAGGGAGTCAATAGACAATTTTTAGACACAAAAATTCTTGTGTTATAAATAAAAATGAAGGTTATACTCTGAACAAAATATAAAGACGTGATTTTCATGAGAGACTCTTGCAATCCCATCAAATTGGGCTCACCCTGTACATTCCTGGTGCTCTAAAATAATTTGGATTGTTTGATCAGAACGCAAATATATCCACAGGTTTCAACTGCGCTGTAACAGAATGTGTAAATCTTTATACGCTACAGGAACGGCATTGCACAAAGTGTGGTTGAACAACCAACAAGTCCTTTGTTAGGTACGTGGTAATCTTATAAATAAAACTTTAAAGAAAAAGATTAGTTTGCACTAACTTCAACATGAAATTTGGTGTGTATACCATGTATTATTTTTACGATGCTACCCAAGCAAATAATTAGAGCAAACACAGTTTGTTTTTGTGTATAAAAATGTGTGATTAAAATAATTAATTAGCAATTTTAGACAATCTAAGACTATTTTATTGCATTTTAATTATAAATTAATGCTGTTTCGTAGCATATGAGCGCTTTTTTGTCTTTTATGTTAAGTAATGTTCTGTGTTATTGATATATAAAGTCGATGTAAAACTTTCTTTGTTTTAAAGTTTGTTGTTTTGCGAAATGTGCAGTAGATTAGAGTGGAAACTTTTCGCACCATTACAGATAAGCAGTTTTTATTATCAATAAATTGCACTAGTTAAACATCCTATTTCAAAACAATTGTATAGATTATATGAATTTATGTATGCATACTAATATATGGATGTTTTGAGTGCATGTGTTGTGATAAATTATAATAACTGAATTTCATTTGGCTTAAAGAAGGTCTCTTTTTGAAATTTGTGCTATTTAATAAAAATTTAAGCAATACTTTTTTTTTCTTGACAAGCTATTCAAAAGTCCAAAATATCGTGATTCGATCGGCATTTATGCATTTTATTGCAAATTTTCTTAAGTGTGTTATACATTCTGTTATTAGGTTATTACTATTACACTTCACTGATCTGTCGCTAAGTAACTCTTTGTTGTCCCGGGAAAAACATTTAAATCCATCAATAGAAAACTGTTTGATTATTCTGTTATGAATAGATTAAATTGAAAATTACTCATCTTTTGTTATGAAGCATGCCTTGTAGAAATGCTTGACTAGTGTGAAGACTGAAGTCTCTTTTTATATGATTTTGTTTTAAACGTAATTGTTTTACATCCATGGATAACTCAAGCATTCAAGTCTTTGTCTGGTTTTGTAATACATGGATTTTTTTAAAAATTAATTGTTATTTAAAATTCGTCGCTAGCAATTTGTTTACACAAAAATAGTTTTTAACAACGACTTGAAAGGGTTATTTTTGCTTAGGTCTAGTTTTCGAAAAATAATTTTTAGTTGTTTCGCATGAAATCTTTCTATATTTGTTGTTTAAAAATTATGATTTCTTGGAGAAGTAATAAAAATACTGTTTTTTTGTTCCACTCTGGCATATTTCAAGTATGTAAGATAATTAACAAAAATTATAACTAATTGTACTAGAATATGGTACGGAAATATAATTTTTCTACTGTTTTTATTTTTTTCTGGAGATGTCAAGAAACCTGCAAAACGCTTTTCGAAAAAATTATCTCACTATTAAAACTAGAGATAAGGAAAAAATTAATTACAAGAACGAGTACACGTTTTACAACATCAAGATTTTATTTTGGGCAAAAATTTTAAATCGTATTTTTATAGCTCTTTTTCGATAAAATTCAATAATATCGGTGGATATCCAACCGTGTAAGCTATTTTCGATAAGTATTGCATTATTAAATTATAGACGGCTAAATAAAGTTCAACGAATGTAACATATCACTGTCTGGGTTGATGACATATTTCAAAAGATTATTCACATTTTTACCCGCGACAATAAAGTAAGAAACAAAAGATGTTAGATCATTAAGGTTATCTGTATTTGCTCTTTACTTAAACGAATTGTTAAGAACCCTTGAGTTACTTTTTAGAGGTAAGGAGTACAACGATTAATAAAAATATCAAACGACGACGATAAATTCTCGGGAACTCACGTGATAAATCATTTTAAAAAGGATACATGTGACAAACTAACTTAAACAAATTTGTAATTGGTTTTTATTATATACTTGCGTCATGAATTGAGAGTAATTTGCAACGCTTATACATCATACGATATTAAACGGATTTAGTTGTGTTTGGTCCCTTTTACCTTGATTTGAAAAGCGCTTTGTTTTTTTTCCAAACTGAATTCTCAGGAATTTCCAAGTACGTTCGTTCCGATTCGTAAGTTAATTAATCAAATTAAAAAATTCATTAAACTCTTTTGAGCGACAAAACAATAGCCTTACTGTTCAAACAAATCCATTTGTGTGCGAGTTTTTGTTATGGTTTTCATCACGGCCAAATTTTGTTTTACTGAAACAACGGTACATACACAATTATATAAATTTAGAACAACTTTTTTTGTTCTTTGTTAAAAAATGAACGCGGTGGTTGTTGAGACAAAAGAAAACCTACGAAAGGTTCATAAATGTTTTATAAGTCAAATATGCTCGCGAAACAGGGCACTCAAGTGGGCCGAGACGGCCTAGAACATCACAAGAATGAGGAACCAGTTCCTCAAAAACCGTTATTTGTGTATTTGATATACCATCAAGCATGCTAATTTAGCGCCATTAATTTTTGCACCCATAACTGTCTTCTAAGAAACGAATCAATAGGAAACAATTTTGTTGATGTCGGTGAAGGTAATTACCTCAATTTTCTGGTAATTTTCAACCGTCAGATTTTCCCAGATTCGCATTGAACAGCTTGGATTTTTCCAACGTTTTCTTTTATTGTATTATTGAAAAACATCGATGATTCACAGTATATTCCGTGGTACTGCCAAATCAATTTTCTTTTGTTCAGAAAACCATTGTGGAGGTACAACAAAGAAGTGTTGATGCGAATAACAGTTTTATTGGTAAGTTCTAGATCCGTCTGTAACAAACCAAATTACATCTTTGCTAAAGTTTTTTTTTTTAATGAAAGCTTGTAAGGTCTTTCTTCTGCTAAAAACTAAGGCAGCTAAAAAGCTCTGTCTTCTTTTTTGTGTTTTTTACACAACAACTGTAGGTCAAAGTTGCGAATAGGCTAATTGGCCAGGCAATATAGGTGGTCTGTCCCAAAAGTAATGAGAATGATTTGAATTTTTTTTTTTCATTGGACATACATGCTATTACAGTTTATCCCCTTTAAAATAGACTCTCTGTGATTGAATATAGCGATTGCAGCGTAGCTACCACTCCGTGGAGGGAGTCTTTGCTTGAGATGTTGCTTAAAGCCCTCGTCGCAGCTGTATGGATGTTTTCAACTGTCCCAAAATGATGTCTTTTTAGGTGGGTTTTAAGCTTGGGGAATAAAAAGAAATCGCACGAAGCCAAGTCAGGGCTGTACGCTGTACGGTGGCTGGGGAAGCATTGTAATATAATTTTGTGTCAGCGATTGATGTGTGACTTGCTTGACTAGCTTCGCACAAATTTTTCTCATGTGCAGATCTTCAGTAATGATTCTGTGGACGTCCGTTATCGGTAGTCCTACCTCCTCTGCAATTAAACGCATATTCAAACGTAGGTCCCTATCCAGAAAAATCTTCACACGAGCCACATTGTTCTCAGTTCTTGAACTTGAAAGACGTCCTGCACGCTGTTCGTCCTCAACGCTTTTCCTTTCGCTCTTGAACGCTTTGTGCCACCTGAAGATTTGGGCTGAAGATAAAATAGCATCCCCATAAGCTGTTCTCAACAACTGTAACGTTACGGAACCAAATTTTCCGAGTTTCACGCAGAACTTGATCGCGTAGCGCTGCTCCAGACTGCTCTGCATTTGCGCCCCTGACAAGACACAAAAACTACTGCGCACTTTGCTAACGTTCCAACTTGTAAAAAGGCGCGGACTCAACCAAGTATGGTCTAACTGTATAACTGGGTTCCCCCTACACCAGCCTAAACCGCCAAGTTTCTTTCCTGGTCGTTCTAAGGTACGTATTAAAATCATTCTCATTACTTTTGGGACAGACCACGTACGCTGCTCAAAACAACTAAGGGATATCTAATAGTTTGAAATTAACATCCAAAGTATAACTATGGGCTATGGGTGCAACAAATAAAAACTTGATCCAGACGAAAAGTTGAAACACAGTTTAAATAACTTACGCATGCAGGCATAGTTTCTACTATTAAAAGTTATTTGTTAAAAATAATCTCAATAACTTTTTGGGTTATAGATATCGTCATCTAAGTCTGCAATAAACATCTAAAATATCCCTGAATTGTTTTGAGCAGTATAGTTGCCTGGCATGACAACTTTTATTTGTCTATCGCCATGCACATGCACATGCTTTTGTTCTAAATACGTCTGCCCAAAGCAATTTTTTCAATTGTATACACCTTCTCTTTTTTAAACAACTTATCCATTGGCGTACCTATAAATTACTTTTCGGCGGTGCAATACTCTGGTAAAAAAAAATAAATCATGTTTTAAAAAAATATGTAGTGCAACAATAATTGACGAATGTTGTCTCCTTGAAGAGGCAATTTCCATGAGCGGGGAAAAGGGGGTGAAATGGGGGTTTTCTTATTGACCTTAAAACTTTTTTAAAATGTTTCATTTCAGATCACATAAAAAGAAAATTACGTGGCCAATAAAATTGGAGTTTATTTGTGACACGTGTTGGGGATTCCCCAGGACACCCACCATAAAAATTTTTACATTATAACGAACTGCCCTTTTTAATTTAAAAATGTTGTTTATTTTCTTGCTGGTATTAAATGAATGTAATCGTTGTGAACCGATAAAACGAGAGATAATTTCATTATATTGCCAGATTGCGAAGTATCATTATGTAATCGACAACTGCAGATGTGTGCTCAGCTGATTGGTCAAATATTTGCTATCGAAGAATATTATAAAAATAAACGCATTCTGCTAAACGTTCGTTTATTTATTCACGCCATTTTTTTCGAGATCACGTCCTGCAAACTATAAACAATCAATACATATGACTAACTCATTCAAAGTTAACGGCCAACAAAAAAAAAACATTCAGTAAGGTCACACGATAATCAGCTGTGCAGTAATTTACGGTGGGAGCTCGGCCAAAACCGGATCGTTCCGTCCGATTGTGACATTTCATGTTCTCGATTTAACCTGCATACTTCCCAGTTGTAGCAGTGGCTTTTATGTGTTGGACGTTAAGACGTAGCCTTCTATTTATTAAATAATTATTAATTGACATCGAAACGTTACACATTTGCTCCCACTGAAACTGTATTTAACTGTGTCTGTTATATATATATAAATGAGCAGTCAGAATTTTATTACTATTGCTCAACTTTCACCCATTGTTCGTTATTTATGATGAATTAGGTTTTGCTATGTGACATACTAACTGTACAAGGTGTAAATTTTTGTTTAGTGATCATTTTTAATATTATAGTGCTGTGGTAATACCCCAAGGGGTGTGATTGTGCTAGCTCAGTGATATTTTCTTCAATCAATAGACGTATTGGCGACGTTGCCGTTCGGTATTACGACATCTGGCAACGCAGCACAGCTGAGCAAGACAGTGACGTAGTGACTGTAAGTAAATCAGTAAACGCCATTGCACCTGTAGCTATTTAATTATGACCATTAAATTAGTCTGACGTTTTAGACATCTGAAATAAAGGGCCAAATAATATAATAATATTAGAATCTTATTAAATGCTAATAGGTGCCCAATTTTGTAAATATTTTGTCGAATTAAATTTTTTATTGTATTTTTTAGGTCTAATGCTCACATTTTTTTTTGCTTATAATTTTCTGTCAAGTTTTGCTTTGTTGAATATAAATAACGTTTTCCATGAAAACAATTATTTTTTCGTAAACATTTGTAAAAGAAATTTGTAAATTAAAGTCGTAAAGTTGGCCAAAAATTTCCTGTTTTAAACTTTTTCCATCAATCATAGTTAAAAACATATTCGAGTTTAATAATTTTTTCTGTTTTTTTTGCTATTTTTTGGAAACTTGGCAACACTGGTTTAACTTTTTTAACGCCATTTAATTGCTTCTGTAATTTTGCTCAACTTTGCCCATTTAACCGAATCTCTGTCTTTTATAATAACGAAATTATCGACGTAACCCTCAAGAAAATGGTAACTCAACTTTTTAAAATCAAATACCAAACAATTAAGGGACATATAAAAGTTTGCAATAAAACTCTGCTCAACCGATTAAGGGATATCTAAAAGTTTGCAATTAACCTCTATGTTATCCCAATTATTGTTTTGATTAAGGGATATCTAAAAGTTTGCAATAAACATCTAAAATATTACGATAGGGGAAAAAAAATAAGGGATGTCCCTTAATTGTTTTCAGGAGTGTTAAGTTATGACACTCTTCCCAGTGACTCTACGTTAGTACATAAAAGCGTCACAAAAAAATTATATCACTACCATTTAATTTATAAGCAAATTTTTGTAGCTCGTCTTTTATGTCAACTATTTATTAATATTGAATCATTATTTGCTTGCGATTTACAAAAGGAATGGTTATTTTTCCATCAGGCTAATAAACAATGCCACAATTAACTTCTCAAAGGTGATCCGTGTAGTTCATCGCGTGATTTGCTATTTTTAAACGTGAGATTAAGGCTTTATTCCAAAATAGGTCATAAATTTGTGTGTTATCAGTTGACCCACACAGAAATTTTAACTACTTAATTTTGCACTGTAACCAAATGCAAATCTCATAAATGAGTGAGTGGGTGTTTAATGCGATAGTTCGAAGTTTATTTTAAGACGAATTGATTTACGCTAAAATGACAAATTTTGGAAATGTTGTCTCCGAAACAGGGTCACAGGTACAAAACGAACCTTATTCACTGTGGGGGACTAACAACCCAGGTACTTGATTTAAAAACTTGTTATAGTACTCGGAAATTTTTACAAATTTCATCGAACATACTGTCTACTCGGTATTTTGTAATGCCAGATAAAAGTTGGAGTTCTTTGAAATATAATTAATTCATTACTAATATGTTGTATTGATCTAACGTGTAATTATCCCTTTTCGTTACAAATTAATAGTTCTATGGAAATTTGTCTTCACTTTTAGTAATAAATAAAAGGCTTCTAATAATTATTGCAGTTGTTTTAAATGTCAAACTAAAATAGAAAGATAACTCTTGAATAATGCACCTGTTAGGTTATATAATTTTTTCCAATAAGAAAAATCCTGTTGCATAATATTATGCAATTGATTCTCTTTGATCCTTTTATTTAAATATGAAGTTATCCATTAATTTCATGGTATTTTAAAGGTTTTAGTCAATACATAATATACTTTGAAAGGACCTAATGCATAATGCTAAAGATCTGCAGTAAAATCTTTCAAGATTTGGTTATTTTTTCACCCGACTTTTTCATCAGAGCTTAATTTTTGCTGCGCCTCCATTTTTAATGCTAATGCTTTCTGCCCAAATATTTATAAATATTCCCCCATGCGGCGAAAACCATCGGTAACACTTTTTGTAAATTTTAATTTAAATTTAAATAAAATTATAAAGTGCAGTTTAAAAAATTGCATGTGTTAATTCTGAGAAAATATCTTCTTGTAGAATTACTAGATCAGTTTCGAGACTCTAGACTCTTCGTCTGTAGATAATTTTTGCCCATAGTAGGTATTCTCCAACAATATATCCTTTATTCGAACATGATGTCTTTATTTAACCAAACTCATAATATTTATAACATAATATCCGCACAGAAAAACACAAGATGCAAATAATGCAAATTCGGTAATAAAATATGCTAATACATTCATGTATATCGCATTAATATACAAGAGATTTGCTATTTTATCTTTGGTAATCTGCCATACACTTTTCTACTACATACAGTACCAAATTTGGTCTGTAATATAATACCTACTTTAAACCGATAAATTAATATTTTTATGCAAAACGTGATCGGAGAAAACTGAATTCAATTCAAATTAAATAAAAAGATTTTCTGTACAATATGCTAGAGAATACGACAATAATTGATGTAATCTCTAATATAAAATATTGTTAAACTGGTTAAACCTGTCATAAATGTGAACCAAACGTCATTACTACTGATTATTTTTCCTTCCAGGGTTTGCTAAGATTTACTCGTTTAGTAGCGTCTGTGTTATTAACAAGTGTTCGTTGTTTGTTCATCAAAAAAGTTTTGCGAAATATTTTGTGTGTATCCGCCGTCCCAAAAAGCAAGTAAACTCTTTTGGATGTTAATTAAATTACTGTAAAAAAATATTTAATGTTGTTCTTGGTTAATAATTCTCTTGTTGCGAACCTGCAAACTTTTATTTATTTAATGATTTTTGTTGTATCATATTACACATACCATTTTGTGTTTTCCTGTTTTATATTTTATGAGGCTTTCTATAAACCAGCAAAACTCTCTTATTGTTACACATACCTGCAGAAATAAACTTAATACATTTAAAGATTTTTAATAACACTTCTCTTTATAAACTTTGGCTAATGAAAATTATTTTAAAGGTTGCAAAACCTAACTAGAATGTACAGTTAAAACATTAGTGCACTACCGAGTAGGTATCTATGTAATGATAATGAAGTTTTTATAGGTAATAATTTTGATATTTAGTTTAAAAATTTACCCAAAACTTACTTGCATTACCATAAAAATATTACTGTGTTTTAAATAATTTTGTTAAGTAATTGGGGCAGTATTTGGTGAAAGGTTATTGGAATTTTCCCAGTGTATAAGACCGTGTCCTAAATGACGAGATTTGTGACACAATTTTCGCTAATTTTTCCATGGTTTGTTACGCAAAAATCAATTTCATTTAACACACTTAAACAAGCAAACGTCCTTATGCAAAAAAAATCAAGTACCTTTAAATTAAAATTGGTGTTGAACTTATTACCCCACTACTGAAGTGAAGTGTTATTGTCTCATTATCGTCCATCTAGAACAACACAGTCACTTGTTTTCTACCGACTCAATTCCTATCAGGGACAATCTCAAATCAATCCAATATTGACACTTGTATTAGAGAGTGAAGATTATTTTACATTCACTTGAGAATAATATGGTTTAAATAAGTGAATGAGTACATTTTACTTTAAAATGATAAATGGCAGTATATCTTAAGTTATGATGGAATACATGATGTAGTGTAGCTCCACTCCAAACGAAGTTTTAAGTAGAGTTAGTTGATTGGATAAAACAGCTTGATAGAGGTGTGTTCGCCACTTTATATTTTTGATAAGTTGTGATAGCCTAATATATGTGACCTTTTGATGAATTTTAGAATTTAATTTCAATATTTTGGCAATTTTTAGCCCTGCAGTGTACAAATTTTGGGGGTGGTCCATTTGTACTCCAATTTCCACACAGTTCAACAATGATTTAATTTATTCTTGTGAATATACTTTATAAATCTAAACGAAGACTGCATCTCTTAATCTTGAGACGATTCTGTAGATACCTAATATTTCTGAAAAATTAGACTAAAAGTTTTGATTTTTCATTGCTTCATCGTTGTTATTCCAAAACATCATCACATACATATCAGTAGCGATGTTTTACAATAAAGAACTTTGTTAGTAAAACCAAGATTACGTTATTATACAGGGTGGTCCACATAGACTACAATCCACAGTTCACAAATAAACGTCCTCATTTGGCCAAAGATAGAAATCGAGGAAAAGTAAATTTATCATTTTCATGTCGCTTGTCGTTAATTTTTCCATTCGCAAAACAGAATACCTTGCATAAAGGAAGCGCACGGTGCGAATATATTTAGCCCATCAAGATCAGAACATAAAAGATCTATTCATGTACCTTCTCATTACTTTCTTCGCGATATTTTTGTCTGCTCGGTTTATTGACTCCGCTTGCTTTAGACAACGGTGGCTTGGAACAAAACCGCATTAGGGTGAGCATTTGCTACGACCAAGGCATAATGCCAAAGAGCAACGACACAGCATGTGTTTTTATTTAAAGGCGAATATTATTTAAATGTAGAACACAGTAAAGTTTTTTAGTATCGGCATAAGCATAAAAGTAATGGATTCTGTGGGTGAGCCAGAAATGCGTTATGGAATGTTTAAATATGTTATTGGTGTTCAAAAACTACTTCGCCAAGCATATTATGTAACTGATTTATTGTCAACAGACATAATAGAAAATAAAAGTACTTGAAACCAGCTTTGGGTTACTTTCACTGGCCGCCATTAAAATAGTAAAGTAAAAATTGTTATGTGCTTGACATGTACAGTTAGTTATTGAGAGATAAGCAGTGTTTTCTAAGCTCCCTTGTGGATGATTTGATTATTTAGCTTTTTAACATTAGGTCAAACGCCCACTGAAGTAAAATGAAGCGCGTCACTGACGATGATCTAAGTTGTTTCGCACATATTTTGTTATTAAAGAAAAAATGAACTATTAGGTTTTGTTAGTCGTTGCAATGATAATGATAAAGAAAAGTGGTTAATACGTTGGTTTTGTTTGACTTGCATCGCCTTATAATGACGCAAACTGTCATCACTGGCGTATGGCTGCGGTGGGCGCTCAGCCTTAGCGCAATAATGATGTTAATTAATTTTTTTTGCCTTTTTTTACGCTTTAAACTATTGTAATAAATAAAGTTTCAACTTATTTATTTCATCGTCAAAATTTTATCTAGATGTTCTGTAAGTGATATCATAATATTAGTAAATTTCAAAGTGATAGTAATTAAATATGTTAACTCGTACATTTACCTCCCCACTTTATTTATTTATCTTTTAGTCGTAAGTCCCTCTACCGCCAGGTGTAGGACCCTTCATACTTTAACTAAATTAAAAGCTAAAGATGTAGGAAATGAGTCAGCTGAGCCAAAATTGTATGATAATATTTTCAAATATCTGGCGACATAACTATTAATTACAAACTAATATAAGTATTAAGATTGCTAAAAGTTATCTACAGAACATACTTTTTGTAGTTCATTTATAAAAACTACGTTATAAAGAAACTCGTAGTGGCACCCAGGGCCTATCACAGGTGGGGGGGGGGGAGACGGGACTAATGCCGGGGGCCCGGATTCGACCTAATTAGCTAATACACAATATTTTGTTTACAAATATTGTAAAAAAATCGTATTTTTAATACAGAATTACATTGTCTATAGTCTATATCAAAATGCGAGTCTTAAATTTATACCTTTCTAAGAGGAAAGGGGGGGGGGGTGGCGTTGTCTATTGCTTCCCCGGGGCCCGAATTTTTTGTGAACGGCCCTTGTGGCACCAGTGGATCATACGTACTTATAACAGTCCACAAATAAATTTGACTGACCATTGTTGTATAAAAAATTGTGCCACAGTAACTCAGCGTAGTAAAAAAGTATAAACACATAAAAATATAAACCGAACCTATACGCAGAAGCTTTTAATGCGTAGCCTATTTTGAAGATAATTTAGTAGCCACGTGTGCTGACACAACGCTGTAACACAAAGGGAAATATATTAATACATTGCTTATACTTATAACGCGGAATTTTAAGATTTAACACGGAGATTTATCGTGTAACTAAAAAAGCTTCGGTAGCTTAACCTAAAAAGTATGTTTACATGTCTTAAATAAGAACGAAAATTAACCACATTTTACAAAAAGTGGTATAGTGTGCTGAATTCACCCCAAACGCGAATATCTGGGGTAGATTTTCCTTAAAACAATAGTATTGTTTTCGAAAATATATATCTGCACATAATTATAGACGCAAGTATGATTAACACAAATAAATTGTGGTGGCCTTGAAATCCCAATACGCGACAATAATAATAATATTTACACACATTTATTTGTTCCTTGACAATTTTCACACGTGTATAAGTCTGTGGCATGAATCACCGAAATAATACTTCTCGAAAAATCGGAAATATGGTTAATTATTTCAGTAGAATTGTAGTAGATTGTGGGAATTCCATGATTACGGAATATAGTTAGCTGTTGTTTTTATCAGATAACGACCAAACAGGCGACTGGAGATAAATAAATGATATATGTGTGTCATGACTTCATGAGGATGTAAAGTTTTATTGACGTACAAGTTTTTTTGCTGCAGAGCCTGATAATATGTAATTTTGAGTGCTGGACCGCTGTAATTTTCCGTGCTGGTTTGTATTAATCTGGGATTAAAATATTCATACGGTCACAAATTGAGTATTAGAATACTAATGACATCATTGCGTACCTTGTAAAATGTGTTCCGTGAATGTAAAAAAAATGTATGTACATTTTGTCCGTCTCTCTCAGTTGATATCAACTTTTTTGTATTACTCACCCTACTATTTATCTTCCTACCTTAATTTTGTAAATATGTTTTCAAAGTCGCATTAAGTTAATGTTATAGCAGTTAGTGTTGGCTTTAGTTATTGCATCAACGTTTTTTTGATTTCCGTGCAAGTGTAAACGAGATTAATTTTCTGTAGATAACTGAAATTCGTGGAATGCTATAGATATGTGAGTTATATTATATAGGAAATGTACTACAAGGATATGTGAGTAATGCTACTATGTATATTTTCCTGTTTTACTGTTGTATTTTCAACCGGTTACGTTATGCTTGAAGCTTTTTCTAAATATCGTTTTTGTGATTTTTAATCGCTTCTACAGTGTAATTTTCGCGTGAATTGGGTCTTTGCCAAATTTAAAATCAATGTATGAGGTAAAGTGATTCAAATATTAGGTTTTCTTAGTAAACCACTGTAGTTAAATAAATATTATTATATGGAGCCTTTATTATGGAAATGGCGTACATAAGTCCACTGTTGGAAAACATTTAGAAGAATTTACGCAAAATTTAATGTTGAATTTTGATTTGTAGAAAATTTCCTTGTTTGTCGCCGCGTTAACGTCAAAATAAATTACACCCGTCAATTCTACCCAATATGAACATAAACAAACCATGCCAACCACCAAAATGAATCGTTTTATATTGGAATATTTGATGGTTCATATTTACTTATTTAATTTTTTCTCAAAAACTGTAGGTTTTACGAGAAAAACTAATGAATAAAAAAAGTTTCTAAATAAATCAAGCTTTCAAAAGTTATTTTTGAATTGCAAAATTTCAACAAACCAAAAAGTTTTGATAAAAAAACCAACAAGCGTCGCACTTTTTAGCCCCCTGTGAAAGTGGGAGATGATTAAAAATATTACTATGGGAAACCTTTTAATAAGTATTAAACATCTACCTATCATTCTCGTACATTTATCCAAATTTGAGAAATAAAATAAAAACCCAATTTTACCGCTCCCCTTTAGTAGGGTGTAACTCCGAAAGGAGACGTCTAAGGAAAACAATTATATGAAAGACCCCCCCTTAATTTTCAATGAGTAATCACCTGTCGATTTTTTTTGCAATACTTGAGAAACACCCTGTATAATAATTATGTAATGGTTTAGCCCATTTATGGCTCAAAAATATTGGTTTAGTGAATTCTAAAAAAACAGTATTTGCCCATTATATTTTAATTTAAATTAAAAGAAACGTGAGCAAAGTTAGTAGACTTTATCAGTATTTTCAATCGACAAAAATGTAAACCCGAAAATATCTTGAAACAAAGAACAATGGGCTACATTTATAATAATTGATCCATATGTTGATAACTGTAAATCTATGAAAGATTGAGCCATTATACTACAGCTAAATACAAGATTGGAAGCACGTCCTCATATCTATTTTTGCTTTTTTGTTGCTAATTTCGACGACACTTTTCCTGACAGCTGCTTCAAACAGATGCTGTAATACATTTGGTTTATGTTAAGTAATTCCGTTTTAATGCATTCACAAAAAATCTCGTTTATGAAGTGCCAATTCGTGCATTAAAATAATTAAACCTTAACAAAACACAATACTTGTACATTAACGTGATCCAACTGAAATATTGGGTCAGTTTATTATGTGCATCGCTTTTTAAAACGGAGTTTTATGCATCATAACATGGTGCAAACAGCAACACCAAACAATAGCAATTTTAATGTTGGTTATGGTGTTAATAGTGACGATAAATATTGACTTGGCTGTGATGCATTTAGCGAACGTGGAAGGTTTCATAAACGATAACGACAAACGCTTGAATAGTTTGTATTGTCGTATGCATTGTGCGGTGTTTTATTGTTGAACCATTTTTTAAGACCTTTTGTTAGAATTGTTTACGATGTTTATGTAAGTTTTGTTAACCTTGTCAACAATAAACACGTAGCAACAAAACTTGTGATCTATTTCTTGCTAGAATACGCTGCTTTGAGTAAGTACACTAACACTGAGAAACTAAAAGAAAATTGTAAACATATAATAGTACACTGATTTAAGGTATATGAGGTATATGGTGTGCTGTTATAAGTCTTAGTGTGTACAATAAATTTTACATGGTTTCTTCTTGCTAAATTATGAGTTTAATATTATTTTTTGCCTTAAAATATTTACAGAAGTATCTGTTTATACAATAATAATCGAGTAAAATAAGTCGCCAATTTTTCATCTAGGATGAATTTTTCTTTAGTTCTTTAGTTAATTAAAATTAACGTTCGCCCTATTGTGAATAATAATATTAATATTTGTGACTAATTCTACATAATTTATATCCTGCTTATATCTAGATTTATCTGTAAAAATTCTTTTATAATAGTAATATTTAACATTACTTTTCGTATGTTCCTTGCATAATTTTTTAAAACTTTTGAAGTATACACTGTTAGTTTAATTTTCAAAGGTAATTGATTAAAAATCTTGAACCCTTTGTAGTACAAGGCGTTCTTTGTACGTGTTTTCGTTAGTTTAGGTAGTCTAAAGTCGTTTTTGGTCTGATATCCTTGAATATTAGTTTTCTAATAAATTTCTAATCGTGTAACGTGGCAAAAAAATTATTTCTTTCTTTGGATGTTAATAAAAGGTTATTAAACATAGTGTTTCTGACACTAAGCCAATTTATTCAACATTTCGCTAATTCTAGTGTAAGCATTTCAATATTAATGCTGTATTTACTTTATAAACCTTGGTTTATAAATTAACGTATGAAAACTGCCTACTTTTAGAATGGCAAGTCCTTTAAATTTCCCTATATTTTTTATTAAAATAGGAAATCACCTATTGATGTGATGCCCAGTAAATATACGAAACTAGCTTGAGAAAGTATTGTGATAAACAAAATTGTGTGTTAATTTTCCTGCGTCCAAATTTGTTACATATTTATAAACTAATGCTATAAAATACACTCTAGTTTGATAAAAAAAAAGTAAATTGTCTTTTTTTGAAAAACAGCTATATGAGACCAGTTTCGAGACTTTCTTTACTTCATCCGCAGCAATCTTGTTGATAATCAAACAAATAAAACCGACAGAAAGACGGGAGTCTTGAAACTACTTAAGCATTTCTACTGGAGGCGATTAAAAAAGACCATTAAGTTTTTTTTTTAAATAAACTTTTTTATATTACACTTATGAGCCACTTAAATAATTATTGGATTTGTTAAATCATTGTAATTAATCTGCTTACAGAAACACACTAACAAGTGTTCTCCTGTATTTTCTGAATATCTAGATTTTTTATCACAGCTGTCTTTATGTAAATGTATTCTTGTTTTTTGATCAGCAGAATAAGTAAAATTCTCAAAATAGAATTGTGACTAATGATTGCAAAACTTACTCACAAAAAAATCGCAGGATGTTAAGATTTTCGTTTACAATTTTTAACTTATCTGTACGTTTTATCAAAATTTTGGGTGCCAAATTGCATAGGTTTACTGTTTTAACTGATCTCAAGTAAGATTAAATCCGTGCATTGGTTTTACTTGCCAAGAAAAAAGTACTTTTGTTGGTTAATACCTAAATAGCTTTTTTTTCTGTTTCTGAGAACAAATAACTAACTGAAATAAAAATATCACTTAACTCCTTTGAATTAATCAATGAAAATAAACTGCCGAAATTTTTAAAATAAACACCGTCTGTCTTATTACATTGAGGTCATTAAAACCGATTGATAATTGCAAGAAGTGCTGATGAGTTGACTTTAATTCAAATTTTGCTTCTTAAAAATCTCGATTCAAAAATTGGATTTCGTTGTATGTTTATTTAATTTTTTTTAAATAAATTAACAAGTAAATTTCCCAATTAATCTATTCCGTTGAATAACCAAATGTTTAATTATCGGGCATTCTACATATTGAGACAGCCCGATAAAAATAATAAAGCATAACCTCGAATGTTTGCGATAACGATGAACATATGTTACCAAAATTGTGTTGAGGGCCTATAATTGATAACAATAACTATCTTCCACTGATAGGAATAACCGGTGATAACGTTTAACGCGACTTCTACAATAATCTTCACCACAAAAATATCTTTTAGGTATTATGTTGTGGTTTTATTCTTCTGCTGTAGTACTGGGTATAAGTACCTACTTTTAAAAAATGATTAGGGTTAGTTTTGTAGAGCATTTCAAACTTCATAAAAAGCTTTGAAACTGACGATATACATAATATTATGATTGTGCCCATGCTATGGCATTTTTAAAAACATTATTTATCGGAATTTTTTTACACTCTGTTCCTTATTTTCGGCTTTTCCGGAAAATCAGTTTGATTTTCCGAAACTTTCACTGGACCTAAGTTGTAGTCCATACAATTTGCTATCCGGAATGGGCGGTCCGTTGTTTTTTTTTGTACAGCCTTTCGTTTTAAAGATGCAGCGGTTGAAAACCCTAAGAAAATTTAAAATTTTTAACATTTTTATTTTTTGTAAAAACTGCTTTATAACTTTTAAACCATTGCCTGTAGACAAAAAACAATCAGAACCAATTTTGTAGAGAATTTCATTAAGAATATTTTACGATAAAATTCATATTTGCACCGATAACGGCCACACCCTGTATATGTAGCTAAAAAACAAAATAAACCTACAAATAATAGTTCTATAAAACATTTATGATTTTTACAAAGTAAACTAACAGTAATCGATTTAGGTGTAATACATTAATATCAATCAACTCTATACTTTTCGTAGACTTCTAAGATTTATGCCAGCTGATTACTGAATCTAGGTCCGATTTATGCAACTAGTCTGAGAATATCTATAATTATTTTAATTGCCAATATCCAATACACTAATCTAGTTCTGCACATGGACCATTAAACGAGACGTTGCTTTGTTCGGCCACGTTTTATATGTAATTTTATCGACTGTGCTTTAAGTTCAATTAATTTTCCATCATTAGGAAAATTTCCATTAAAACCGACGCATAAACGACTCCAGAAATAGTCGGGCAATAAATCATTATTGTGTATAAAAGCTGTACTTCAAAAATATTCATGAATAAAATAGTAATAAACTTGGTGCCAACTAATTTATCAGTGATAAAAATAGAAAAACATTTTATGAGCCGTTCAGTGGGTAATTTATAAAATGTTTCGAACGGAATTTCGTTGACACTCAGATTTATAACAAAAATTAATAAACGCTTTGTAAAATGTTTAGCAAGTATTAACTATAGTGCTCAAAACAATTAAGGGATATCTTAAAGTTTGCAATGAACATCTAAGATATCCTTAAATTGTTTTGAGCAGTGTAAAAGCTAGAATTATTTTAATGTTTTCTTTATCTAATTTATGTCATTAAAGTTGCTTGCATTTTTTATAAAGGATTGGTTGTAGAAATGCTTAAATCAATTATCGCCAATATTTAATTTTTAAAAAACCCAAGATTAAATTATGGATATCTTGATCTACTCTTATTAATACTCAATTAAAGTATTTTGTTAATTATTAGTTCGTTAAAAAACTCAACGCGAAAATGTGCTTCACGTCCAACCACGCCTTGGCGATGAAAATCAGAATGAGTCAGGGAATGACGTAGTTCGCTGAAGAAAGACGAGCCCTGCTGAAGGACGAAAGTTATCGACCACCGAAAACTCAGGGTCAATGTTTGTGGCCCACCAGGGCTAACCCTTAAGACGCAATTATCGTGATATCGTTCAGAAGTACAGATCATTTATCGTTTTCCATTACTGTTTTTTTTGTATTGTACAATCGGGTCACCTTGGAATCGAGCGCTTTATGGCAATTTGATTGAAAAATATTTAAACGGTGAATGGAAGAGATGTTTTCGAGACGTGAAACTTGCTCGTTAAGGAGGAATGTACCGTTAAATAATTCGAGTATTGAATAGTTAATTCGTTTGCGTGATATTTGTTGAGGTCTTTGCGTTTAACTTTTGAAATTGGGTACATGATACGAATTACTGTGGAGCAAGAATTGGGTCAGGGGTGCGACCTACACGCGCGCTGCATCATCTGATGTTTTCCGGGGCGCCACGACGCCCCTAAGTGGCTACAAGCTTACACAATCGATTATTTATTGATACGTTAACAATGAAGTCACAGCAAAATTGCTTTGTTATTGAATCTATTAGATATTTGTATTAGTCAAAAGTACTTAAGGGTTTTCTTTTGATTCATATATTTAACAAAAATAATCATTAAATATAGAAATGTTCAATTTAAGAGGTGATTTTCTGTGTCAACCCCTTAAGGCAGGCACGGCTCTTTTTAAAATCTGGTACATTTCTCGGTGGTTGATACTTAAATACCTAAAGCGCGACCTTCCCAAGGTTTTGAGTTCTTGTCATCCTCTTGTCTTTGCAGTTATATCCTTGTCATTCTTTCCTATAAGAACATATTTTACGAGAAGTGTGTTCTATTTATGATGTATAAATTTATCAACAAATCGTTTATTGATAGACAAAATTCAAACACTCAACGCTATGGCCGTAATATTTTAACGTTAGTGTGTTTTACTAGAGTTGGAAACCTCTTAACGTGGCCCTTTTGAAGTCTTACATGTTTTAGTAACTGATGCGTCAGTATTTGTTTCATGTCATTCGTTTAAAAGTAAATGAAATAACACTGAAGTTAAATAAAAACAATTGATGCCAGGCGGGATGTCATAATACCAACTTTCAAAGCAAAATCGTTTGGCATTAACTGATGTTTTTTTTTCGTCTAGTCGTTCCTGCAAATTTCATTTTAATCAGCTGTGACCTATAAATTATTCTTTTTGTAGTCCTACCAGTGACCAGAAATAGATTGCATTTGAAAGTCATTTACTACCGCTCATCATTACAAAGCAAATTGTTTTTAAAACTATGATTTTCCAAACACTTGACTATGACTTATTGATTTATTTTGTGTTTTTAATACAAGGTTTGTTCCAACAAGCCATTTAAAACCAATTCATGGGTTAGTACATGAACTGGTTTATTCGCATGCATGAAGTATATGTACTAATAAATGTATTGGCCAGTATTACAAATATAACCTAAATAAATACCAAGTATTTCTACCCTTGAGTGAAAAAAAAGTTGTCGTTATCATGAAACAAAGCCTATCTGATAACAGCAAACACAATCGAGGCAAACCAGGCTAAACCGTTATGTGGAGTGGCCACTTTAAACGCTATTTAGCGATACAATTACTTTTGCTAATCTCTCTTGTTAATCGGCGTGCTTGATAAATACCGCAATTGGGACTAGTTAAAGCTTGCCCAACATACACCAAAACATAAATGGGCCCATTCTTCAGCGTAATTAATTGAACGCGTGCTTATATTTAGCAGGAATCGACCCACTTGAATTCATTGTGCATGCACAGACGTTAAAATGTTAGGGGCGACCCTGAAATGTCTAATTGGGGCATGAACCCTAGAGGAGGAGTCCTAAAGTTTCCAAGACCAACGGAACTGCTTCTTATTTTTGGAAATTCCAAGTTTTAAACGCGCAATTTAAAAAGGAAAACGTAAAGAATTTCTAGGAAAGACGTCGACACCAATGGAATTAAGATAAATTGAAACTCTGGGGAAAAAAATTGGCAAATAGTTTATTTGTAGACCCAGAGTAACTTTGGCTTTTAAAAGCTTCTTTTGGTACCCCTGAAAGAGTTCTGCTTAACCAAGAATTTCGTGGAATCCAGTTTGATTGCCACCTCCTGAATAATTAACGTTTTTAATTTAATGAACATTCATTGTCGTCTAAGGGTAGTCCGTTAGCATTGAAAAAGTTCGTGTTTCATCAATTTTGTAGCTTTATTTAGCATAACACAACACTATTTCAAATATTCCACGTTCAGTTTAATTCTCGCTATGTAGTAGGAAGCCAAATAATGTCGGTTGTATAAAAAATCACCGATTTAAGAGGTTCAATAAACTCGTAAAATTGCAAAGAAATATAAGGAGCACGTGAACACATCGATTATATTTGTGCCGGTCTGTAACTAACGTATAAATTAGGAAAAAGACAGGCAGTCTGCGAAGTAACAATAAAGTTATGGCTTTAATTTTAAATGGTTTTCATTCGATACAAGTTTTAAGGCCGGTACGGTATCAAGTTCTCGTGCAGCGACTAGCAAAAGACGAGTGAGTCCTAGAATGTTTATTAATTTCGTTTTAAGTAGATGATTATTTCTATTAGGCTTTATTGGGTTTGAAGAAAACGCAATTAAAATTTGTCTACATAATTCACGGGGGTTATTAAGCCATGAAAAATGAGAGTGGTAGTTCCTATTTTGTATTGTCACGTAGCTGCCCCATTTGTAAACTTGATTGCCAAACGAAGTTAGAATTGAGTGATTATTAACATTTTTGTTGCGATTTTGTGTTGTGAATATGAGGGAAATCCATCTCGAGTGTTACAAAATTTTTAAAAAAATTATGCAATGGGCCTAAACTTCTAGACAAAAGGATGGAACATCTTTTTCAGTAAAATGCTCGTCAAAATAGTTTAAATGGAACAGATAATCAATCTAAGATTACTCAAAGCCTGGTTTACATTTCGAGGCAAGGACAGAAGCAACGATAAGAAATATTGAGAAATTAGAATTAGATAATCGGGGAATGAAAGTTCCCATTATCGCTTAGGAAGCTTATGCACCCAAAAAGATAGTTCAGGATATTTTAAACGATGATTTGGGCGCGAAAAATTGTCTGCTCGTTGGATATTGATATTTAGTGCAAACATTTTTGGTTTTTGCTTTCCACCACTAAAATTTTCCGGTCATTGTATTTGACTCCCTGTAGAAGTTTCACGTACCTCTTGGGAATCCATGGACCCCTGGTTTAGTACCCCTGCACTAGGCTGTCAGATCTTCGGAAAAATTATTTCCAAAAAAATCCTCGTCGCCGTTATCTGCATTTCTCTGCTCGCGTACCCGATATCAACCACCATTGTTGTCTCTTGTCACTGTTATTTGTGCTATCTCGTTACTTTTACGTTCGTGTCGGTGAAGGTTCATGCCGTATCGGCCCCAGTACGTGCCGTATCGTTGTCGGTACGCCGTGTCGTGTCCTAAGCCAACCTCTGTTTTACTGTGTCACCCGAATGCCTCATAATTTTATTTGGATCTAAAAAATTGCCTTTTTATAGCCGCAGTTGTTAATATCCCGACCCGACATGAGTTTCTTGCAAATTTTTAAGATTCTAGCACGGCTCCAGAGCTCCTATGATTTATGTGTATCGCGTTTTATTTTTGGCCGTGCATCGAGTTGGCCTTGTACACCACAACGACGACTCCTAGATAATACAATTGTTTTATTATTTGTGTTCGTAGCTAGTTTTTTTTTTGGTAGCAAAATAGTTATTGTTTATCGTGATTTGGTTGTCGCGGTTACGTAAGTTGTTGATGCTAAAATTATTGTTGGCGCTAGCGAAAAAGAAAAGAAATTGAGTGAAACATGAAGTCATTAGGTTTAGCATTCTAAATTTAAGGAATATATTTTTGTAATATCTATTTATAAGCAAATATAACGCAAAACTGACGTAATTTGGTGTGATTTTGTGGACCATTTAAAACGTGATAAGAAATGTTTCCAAATTTTAATACAAGCTTATTAACTATTAACGTAATATAATTATATTTGGTTGTTAATAAATAAGTTTGTCGTTAAACCGCAACATATTATCGCAGTACTTATTTGCAAAACGAGATTACATTATCAAATGTAATGACATACATTATAAATAATTATTTGCGCCTTTAGTTTGATATACAAGGTGGTCGAAATTCGATGAGATTACATGGGTATCTCGCCTAATATTCAAGATAACGAAACTGTTAAATTACCTAAAATGTGCATGGTTTATTTGAGGCAAAGTCGTTTTCAAAAAGTATTCTATCATTTCCGGTTTTGAGTTATTAGAAAAAAGTGTTTCTTTGTCATATTAATAATATGTCGTATCTCCGTTATTGTTGTAAGGAGATTTTTTACATGTTTATGTAAACTTCGATGATACTAAAAAAAATTTTTCGCTCGCTGTTAACAGTAGGCTGGAAAAAAAAACAAAGTGTAAACCTTTTAAAACTCATTTGGTACAAGTTACGAAGGTTTTTTAATTTGTTGTTGAGATGAACATTATAAAGATTTAAACATAATATAACAGCAATATAGTCGGAATCAGCAGTTATGTAGTATAGCAAAGAAAATAAAACGTTAGGCAGAAGGTCAAATACTTAACATTGTAAGAATTTTTATGTTCAAAATTTGTTTAAATTTTTTCGAAACACTTACACAAATCGTAAGCAACATTGAAGGACAAAAATAATTTTTATTTTGTTATCAAGACTATTGATATGGTCTATTGTACATTGTAGTGGTATTAAATGGTACTATCAACATCATTCAAATTAATTTTTTCATATAAGTGACACTTAACAAATGCAATAACTATTAAATATTATTTATGAAGCACAAATCTCTATAATACTAATTCCAATAAAACATATAATTAAAATGATAGACTAGGAACTTTATAAAAACAGTTCTCTAGAGTTTTGCTAGCCGCAATCTGAAAAATACAGAATTAACTAAATTTATCCTTTAACCCTTTCCCACGGATATTATTTGGGCAGTTATATGTGTAAAACAAAGCATTGTTCTTGCTAAATAAAATTAACATTTAAATTATTTGTTTGAAAATTTATAAGTTAACATTAACTATTCTAATTTTCACATAACAATAACAACATCATGAACTTTATATAAAAAAATATTCAACCACCTAGAACTCCCTTCTCTCCATGATACCTACTGGAGAACACCCAATTCGACACAGTGTTAGCTTGCATTGTAGGCATTTAAAAGCACTCTGAACAGTCTGAACTGCTCTTCCTACTGGTGTTCTTTTTTTTTTATTCACGCAGAATACGCAGGACTTCACCCTTCCCTCCATTTTTGAAATACGAAAATTTTTTGGTTGAGGGCAAGATGAAGATAGAGAATGTTTTCTTCCCCGGCGTTTCAGAGATGTGTAATTGCCTACATTTGAAAGTGGTACGCTTTACTACGCTATCCGTGGGAAAGGGTTGAAATGGGAACAACTATATCAGTATTATTTGATAGATAATTAAATTATTCCAGTGATATTTTTAAATAATAATGTAAATTAGAAATGTCTTTGCATTCGTCTTAGAGAATCTCTTGTAGAATTGTCCTATTGTCATTTTGGCAGTAGTAATGCTACAAAGTTTAAATTGAAGTCATTTTTTGTAAAAAAAATTTAGTGTTTTAACAAAACAGGATTTAAATATTGTATTACGTCGACGTATGTAACGTTTCGTTTAATTTAATTACATGAACACATTGGATATACAGTGGAAAATGTCTAAATATATCCACGATTCTCAAACTTATAAACACATTTGTCGGTATGTTCCAGTGTAAATAATTTTTTTATCGCCAAAAAATTCCACCAATCGCACGGATAAAAATAGGATTTCGCATATTTTAATTATGTAAATATGTAGATCAAATAATTAAAAATTTATTTCTTGAACAAACCTGTCAGTGTTCTGCTATAACCAACGCGTGCCAATGATCCAAATATAAAACCAAATTGACTTTTATCATTACCGGTTTATTTACGTAACCAATTTTGAATTTTTAGCACATTCCTTATAATATTTTTTAAGACCTGCTTTTAAAAATAGCTCGGATCTCTCTGCAAATAAATATTTATTTCATTTAAAATTATTCAAGTGCACCGTGTTATTGACTTGTTTTTTTTTCCACTTTTGAAATGTAATTGAACATGCCACTTATGTCATTACATGACATACCACGATGTTAATGAGTCGAGAAAGCGTATCTTTAGTCTACTTTGTTGCAGAAAAATGGGGAAGTCTGGTACATGTGCCAAAGGTTATGTTGCATAATTGGGACATTTGAAAGGTTGTGGAAAGCTCTTTCTTATGTGTGCTCATGCTTATAGGGTGTATTTAATCAAATATGAGGTAGTTTTACACTTTTTAACGCAACATATGTTAATTTAACCCGTATAACATCAAATTTATACAGTTTAAAAATAAATGTTATGTTTTTTAAGTCATATTTTTGACTGTTTATAGTTTTTTTAGTCGAATTTTAACTATTGTTAAGTTATACAATGAACTTTAACATTTTAAATTACGCATATTTTGAATTACTTTTCTTTTATATTCCGTATAAATTTCCCGGAAAAACTGATGTAATAAAATAATGACGCATCGCCCACGTCAATTGTTAGCCAATGCGGTTAGATTTTTTTTAACCCTTTACGTGTTTTCATAACTCCTTTATTCAAGTATCGATTTACGAAAATGCACTTGTTTTTTGCTTATTTTATATAAGCTAATGGTTGATTTATAGCTAAGATTGCATCAAGTTAAAGTTATACTTGAAATAAAATTAGCAGTTAAAGTGTTTCCCAGAAAACAATAAAAAATAATTGCTTTTCTGATATGCTAACATTTATTTCATGTACCTTCAATTATTATTCAACGGTTTACTAGTCGATGTTATTTTATTTTTACTGTTGCAATTTTTTAATTATTATAAGTTATACTTTATGAAGTTTTATTTAATGGTCCACTAGAAATATTTAAGGGGTTTGTACAGTGACGGATTACCGCACAGGCGCATGAGGCGCGCGCCTCGGGCCTCGGCAAAAAGGGCCCCAGAATCGTTGGGTTCATCATCCTCAAAAACCAAAATTAAATTTTTATTGTCTGTTAATATGAGAATTATAAAATAATAATTGTAGGCAAATTGTAATATCTTCTAAAACCTATTTTCATAGTGGGTATTGTGTAATAGTCATTGATGCCAATTTAAAAAAAATAACATGTTAAATTAAACAAAAATGATAGCCAATTTGGTTCCAAATCGCCAAAACTTGCAACCCTGCTTGCATCTGATTACAGTGCACTGCAAGCCGATGTACAGGGTGGTCCAAATTCGATGGGATACATGGGCATCTCGCTTAATAGTCAAGATAGAGAAACGGTTAATGTACCAAAAATGTGCAGTTTTTTGGGACAAACTCAGAATTGTTGTCAAATATATTCTTTTCCGATTTTCCTTTGTTTTCACAACCTGCTTTTTGTTTCTCATCTTTAAAAATTTTTAAAAACCTTTGTAACTTGCGTATTATTGAAAATAAACGGCGAGCGTAATTTTTTTTTTAGTACCTTCTATAAAAATCTACATAAAAATATCTAAAAATAATCTTTATAAACTTTTTTTATATTTAAAACAATAAGCGAGATATGACACATTATAAATATAACAAAAAAACAGTTTTTCATTAATAATTCAAAAACCGGAAATGATAGAATACTTTTGAAAACTGTTATGAGTTTGTTCTAAAAAAAACTGCACATTTTTAGTAATTTAACCGTTTCCTATCTTGACGATTAAGCGAGATGCCCATTGTAGTCCATCGAATTTGGACCACCTGTACTGTATGATGCAGAATTTTACTGTGATTTTTTTACCTGAGATGGGATTTTTTCTTTTAAATAGGCATGTGATTTTTTTTTCTGGTACCTGAAATATTTTTTTGTTTCCTTATTTGATTTTTGTGTTTATGTTTTTGTTGGTTCTAAAAATAAAAAACGTTATGATTTTTCTGCATTGTTCATTTTAGTGAACCATCTTAATAGGGGGCCTCCAGATCAGGTTGCGCCTGGGGCCCCACAAAATCAAGATCCGCCACTGGGTTTGTATGGTAAACCATTTAAAAGTATATTTAGTCGTATGTGTATTGAAAATTTGGACATATTGGAGTACTTTTGTGATGAGGTCGTAAGACAGTTTTATAATGTCAATTTTTTTATCGCAAGTGTGCTTACAACACTAAATTACGGATCTTCTTACGTTCCCTTTTTTGTAAAATATTTTACTGGTGCATTAAGATCCATGTAGCTCATCTACAGTATCTTTAACGCAATGTACAGTTTCTCCATTATTTTTTTTTGAGGCAGCGTCTTCTGCAATTATAAACATCTAAACTTCTATAGACATACCTACCCAGGGATATTTTAATATATTTACTGTAATATTATAAACAGTAAAAAATACAGCTAGCCCCAACTAATTTTATTTGTTGTGCTTCAAATATGTTTCCATGAATATTTTATTAGGTATGTGTGTACGTATATTGTACTCCTTGAAAATACTTTTTATAACCATGAATGAAAATCAGAAAATGCGCAAAAGCTCCTTTTCCTGCTTGATTATCCTTTACTACTGCGCGCTTAATTCGCGACGTTTTAAAAATATATTAGCTTTTACGCTGGCATGTACTAAATTATTTCCGTACCTTGCTATTTAAGTCCACTAGTGACTAATTATAGTACGTTTACACGAGTGTTGGCCTTTTAAAAAATAGTGTTACGCTATGTAGGTTAACAAAAGTATTCCCGAAAACACTTATACTGAATGAATTTCAAAAATAACAGCGCCGATCACTGTAAAATTAGAACATTTACGAAAATAGCTGTCGTTCCAAACGCCTGAGTAGGGAAATTATTGTTATTTATAGCAAAATTTTCAGGAAAGGGCTATTAGTTATGGTTAAAAAAATTATGAGTTAATTCTAGCAATGGGTAAGTACTGAGAATTCAGTGTAACTCTAGCCCTTTTTTTCTTTAGAATATTACTCATTACTGCGTAATTTTGTAAAACAACATTGATTTAAAAAACAAGAAATTGTAGAATATGGCTTATATTTTGTGTGAATAAAAAAAATGTTTTACAGAGTATTGTAAAAGGTTGCAGCTGACCGAACATGGGCTGATTTTTTGCACGTTTTTGTACGTTTGAGTATCTATACCAATTTCCCAATGCATATCAAGTAGGGTTTCTTTCCCGGGATCCCGGGATCCCGGTCCATTTTAAGCTATTTTATATTTCCCGGGAAATGCTTTTTGTCCCGGGAATTCCCGGGATTTTAAAAAAGTGTTGTTTTCGGTTATTTTGTGCTAAGATCTTTGTAATACTATTACAAATTATCAGAATTTTATGCTTAAAATGTCTTTACTAACAGTAAATTATGGAAAAACTTCAAAATAATGTTTCTCTTTTAGTATGGCGCAAAGAAGCCCGGTCTCCATTACAAAGTTAATATCTTCAAATTACTTTTACAGTTTTATTTTTGTGTACCCTGATAATTCAAAGCAAAATAGCTTATTAATGAAATTTTATTGATGATAACGATGTTTCTTTGCTGCTAGATGCTCTCAAGACAATTTCACCTACATCAATAGAGACTTAGAGCGCATTTTATGCAGCAGGACTTTTTGTTAATAGATTAAGAAAAAGACTAATTGACTGAAGAACAGACCACCTTTGTTTTCTTAAATCACATTACAAAAATTCATTGTAAAAATTATATTATTGTATTCATAAATATGAAATTGCAATAGAAAGGTTATAATTCCCAAATGTATGTTTCTCTCACGAATATTATTGAATTATTTGTAATAATCATGGGGCAAAATGTATTACATATATGACTGGGAGTTGTTTTTAAGTAATAAACCGCTCCCTTAATTTTTTGGGTTATTTATTTAAAAATATTGACATAATTTATTACATCCCGGGATCCCGGGAAATCCCGGGACAGAGGCCGATTTCTTCCCGGAATCCCGGGACAAGCAAAATTGTCAAATATGAGAAACCCTAATATCAAGTATACCTATACAATAAAAGGTTTTGTTTTCCACAACACACTATGCTCTTAATACTATTTTAATAAGTACAAAACATCTACCAAATATCATTCTCCTACATCTATCCAAATTTGAGAAATAAAATAAATATCTAATTTTACCGCTCCCCTTTAGGGGGGTGTAACTCCGAAATGCGACGTCTAAGGAAAACAATATATATAAAAGTCCCCCCTTAATCTTCAATAAGTAATCACCTGATTTTTTTCGCAATATTTAAGAAACACCCTGTATATTTATGTTATTAAGCCTAATTAAAAGCTTTTTATTAGGCATTAGGATCGACCTGACGCAAGCAATTTTTTTACTGCAAAACTTTTGTTTACAAAAAAGGCGTGCTGCTTGCACCATCTACAAAGATAGTGATACAAAAATATTATTAAATAAATATTAACTTTGCCAGCAATTTAAACATTTGGTGCTAACAAACATGCGTCCGCGCAGTAAATTACAAAATTTTCATATTTTTGTTTAAACTCGTGCGTTGAAAGTTTGTGTTGTAAGATGCTAAATTAATTTTTATCTTTTATGCAATAAATTTTTGACGACAATAACCTTTTAAGATATTGAAATACTAAACAATTCTGTTACACATTTCAATCATTTTGGAATTTTGTTGTGTTTTAGTACGCGTTGCTTATTGTCAGCAATCGTGGCATGGCTATACGTACGTTAAATTGTTATTTCTTTTACAAAAATACACTTGAACGTAAAATAATTTAGTTTTTTCAACATTTGTTTTTTGACAAAAAGCCAATTTTT
Source organism: Elmis aenea (assembly GCA_947652605.1). NCBI lineage: Eukaryota > Metazoa > Arthropoda > Insecta > Coleoptera > Elmidae > Elmis > Elmis aenea. The sequence goes on along the minus strand of OX393579.1, from coordinate 5,099,786 downwards.
TTAAATGGAACGATGGTGGCTCATACGGTTATTTAAATAGAGTATTTTCTGGCGAATTCAACAATACCAATAACTTGGTATTTTTATTAGGAGCATGCATTAAAATTTCAAATTATTGGAAGATTTTGGTAAGATTTTGGTAAGATATCCTAATAATCATAGTTGACTATGCCAGATGGCAACAAAACAAATGCTTTTTTTTTGTGTTTTTTTATAAAACCGTTTTATGGACACTTGTTGACATAATAAAATTTAATTTATACGGGGTCACGGCACACTTGATAAAAAAATTAATTTTCGTCCAAAAATTATTTGAGGTTATATAAATTAACCAAAATGATGCAATTGTATTCAAAATTGATTCCTCTTTCCGAAAATGTAAAAATATACAGGGTGTTCCATTTAAAATAAAAAGTTGGGGTCATTTCCGGCGAAACCGGAAGTGAAACAAAAGTGTACCTATGTTCAACTAATCCAGTTTTTTGCACATATTACATGTCTAAAATTTCATTTGTCTAAGTTCAAAACTAAAGAAAAAAAGGGGGTGAGCCTGATTTCAGTTACACCCGGTATAATACTTGTATAAACTTCAACTAAACAATCTGAAACCTTGCAGTTTCCCTCTGATTAAAATACGTTTCGTTATCAAAGCATTTTATGTTCTCCAGGTGTTGCTTACGGCGATAAAAATATTTTTTTTTTGCACGCGCGTGTTTTTATTGTTACTTGCCCAATATTTTTCATTTCTACGCTTCAAAATTGCGCGCTTTATGCGTATCATTACACGCTCCGTGCATATAGGGTCATGTAATGCATTTATTAGTTATTAATAGCGCTGTATTTAATAATTTTAACCATATATATGCTTGTTTATTTATCTAGAAGGTCGTGTTTTTGTAATTTGTGTAATAAATTATGTGCACCAACGTATTTTGACGACAAATACGTCATGGATTGTGTGTACCAAGCCATAATATAAGTAGATAGTTGTAAATTTTTTTATCATGTGAATGTGCTTGCTCCATTCAGTATTTTGTATTTGGCTACAAGTAATCGTAAACACTTGTATCAAAAGTAGTTTGTGATTAAAGTTGAAAACGGTGAAGGTATGTAACTATACTTTTTTTTATGTGTGTAAGGTCAGTCCTACTGCCTATTGTTGCTGATTGCAAGTAGCTACACGTGCAGGTACTTTATCGTTTTGTACTTTTTGTGGATTACCATCAACCAGTGCCATAAACAGGCAGGTTTAAAAGGGGAAACATAGATGCCAAGCGAGGGGTGCAGATTGAAAAAATATAATAAACGTTTTATTTTTTGTTAAAGGCACTTTTATTAGAGACTTTGAGGTTTAACCACTTTCTAATTTTATGAAGTGTTGGCTGATATCAGAGCATTGTAAATGTTTACACAAAAGTGGCTGGTAACTGCACTGCATAAAGCGGTAAATTCTACAACTTTCTCCATTGTTGGTCACTGAAAAATTCTCTCCAGACTTTTTTCATAATACTTGTACAATTTTTACTAATATTTGAATTGTAACTACCGATATAAAAACACCGATATCACTTTAATTGAAACACAGAAGAACCTTGAACAGTTAGTTTGGCCCTTGAAGTGGAGTGTTCTATTTTGAATCAGTTTTTTTCGTTTCCTCTATTCTATTTTCACCACCAAGCTTTTGTTTGCGAATTCATCAATTTACCATTAAGCAGCTTGTATTTTAAACCAACTGTACTTGCACGATCGAACGAATTGCTTTGTTTAACCCACTATACGACGCAATTCTCTTTCGAGTCTTGATGCTTGAATCGCAGTAGTTGAGTTGTGGAGTGCTTTTGTTTGAGAGGAGACAATAGAAGAGATATGTGTTTTGGTTCATTATTTTAATAACACGTTTGTGTATAGTATACAAGTTTATCAGTAAGTTTTGACGTAGTGATTCATAAGGTTTAATTAATAATTGAACGTCTTCAATAACGTATCTAACATAATCGTGATTTAACAAAGTAATATAACATTCGAATGGTCTTTATTTCTCTATTTTATTTTTCTGAAATGTACCATAATGATAAATAAATCATTGTGAGTGCATGAAAATAGTCGCTCAGTTTTTAAATGCGAATTCCACAGTAAAATATTTTTTTAAATTTTATAAACCGGAATTTTTGCTGAGTAACAAATGAAACACAAAACAAATGGAACGAAAACAACGAAACGAAAAACAAATGACTGATATCTAACAAATTATTCTATTATACTCGAATGACGTACCATTATCGTTTTTGAACGTCGAACTTATAATTATAGAGAAGTTTTGGGAGTTCTATTGGGTTAGAGAAGAATGGAGATGATTAAAAAATTTCGTTATTTCAAAATTGCATACTTATAGAATTTCTAGTAACGTAATTGGTCACTGGGACGACAAAAGGTCATAAAGTGCATTGCATCAGCGTGTACAGTTTTAAATAGCTGCCCCAGTTATTCACTTAACCTGATTTTGTCTCAATAATATAATTGTTGCCACCAGACCGCCTTGGATTATAATTTGCAAACGCGAATGATTCTAGTACGAACTGCCGAATAGTATCAAAGTTAACTGTGCCCAATTAGTGTGTACGTCAAACAAATTCAAAGAACAATATTGCTTAACATCACAGTGTTTTGTTTCAATATTTTTCAAATTTTATCGTTGTTTTTTTAATCACCCATTGATATCGAATTAATTTGTTTAATTATAGAAAACTGGATCTAGTCGGTATAAAATTATTTTAAAATTTCCAAGGCTGTTTAATAAAATTTAATCTTGATATAAAAACTTTTAAAACTCAAGATAATTTCGCTTACAGTTCACAGAGTGCTATATAGCAGTATTTTTTTATTTTATGGCCCAGTGCCTATCAGTTTCATTTTTTATAGCTCTTAATCGGCTTTAATACAAAATTTAATGCATTTAATTAAATCAATTTTTTTGCCCGAGATGTTTTAGATGAAGTTATCATTCATTTTTTGCTAGTAGGTACTTTTAACTTAACGTTTTAGTGCATTTTAAAATTCCAAAAAAATTTGGATCTTAAGTTTGAAATCGACTGTAAATTACTGATTTTAAATTGATTAAATCAATGGTGGCTGTTTGAAACCAAAATTCACCTGTAGCTAGATTCGAAACGATTAATTTTTGACCAATATAAATTTAAAAATTCCCAAAAAACTTTTTGTGCTAAACCCATGTTACATTTAACAATTTTTCAAATACGTTTGACTGTCTATTTACAACAAATTACTAAGCCTGTGGAGGGTACTTATATCATTAGTAAATGGTTTTTTCTTTAATATCATCAACATTTTCTGTACGACAGGGTATTATTTTACGTCCTTGGTTCAGAATTGCTTTGCAATCCAATCTTCATACCTTATTAATTTAATAATGTGTATAATGACCGTCTGAAATGTGACACTATTTAGTCTCGAGATATTGGATACAACACAATTTTTTTCTCGTGTATCTAGCTACCAGCAGGTCTTGTTGCCATGGTTAGATTTACATAAATACTGTTACCAAAACCGTAGTAATTTTAAATTATAATTTAGTTTTTTTTGTTCTAGTTTGTTTTGTTTTTCAAAAGAATGTTTAACGTTTAGTGATTGTTCCAAACAACAAATTAAAATAAACAACTTAATTTAAAAATATTTAATGATTTAAAATTTAAAGTATGCATTTTTTTAAACTGAACTATTTAACCGTTTAATTATTTTTTTATTTCGACGTACACAAGCTTAAAGCCAGGATTATTTTCATGAATATGAGTATATCAAAAAGTAGCCTTATTCATATCAAAGATAAGGTAATTTTTGTTATTATTATATTATTATAAAAATACACGGAGTATTTCATATTTTGAAGCAGAAATTTGACCAAAAGAAATTTGTTCTAACAAAACTTGTCATACTATTTTAATTGCCATACTTGTGGATGTCGTCTTGCAGCAAATTTGGGCATCTTTTTTGCTGTAGTACTTCAATAAACCTTCCTTGGTGCAAGCAACGCGTTAAGAAATTGCTTAGCAGAAACATCTCAATCTGATAATCTGCTGATCACTTCAGAAAGCCGGGTTAAGCCCTACTTACAAGAAACACATACCTGACATCGCGAAATACTTAAACATTAGGCATATTCAGACTACTAGAGCCCCCCCCCGCAAAAGGGACAGTTGCCCCCCTGAAAACAATTCAAGAAAGCGAGTCACACCGCCCCGGACCTCGTGTTAGACAAAACGGCTCAAAATTATTGCAAATATATCCAGTGCTTGTAGCTTTTAATCGAAACCTTAGAACTGTGCTCGTCAATGGAGATAGGAGAAGAAGTTAATTTTGGGTTGGATCTTGACCTTCTCAACATATTTGTATGCGACCAAAAATAAGTCACCCGATGTGTTTACATTGATTTTTATTGTACCATAGTACAACGTTTACAACTAAAATCCATTTACCTACATGTTCTGTGTGGGTTTCATGAAAACCTGTTCGCAAACTCCTGTACACTGGGTCAAATACTCGAGTCGGCAGAGTATTGGTAGGTGTGTGTGTACAATCATCCCATTTAAACTAGTCTTTTACGTCTGGTGATGATCCGAGACGGTTATATTGTCCGTCGGGCAGCGTCAACTGTGATTAACGAAGCTACATTTAAAACCGTTTCGGTTAATTGAATACAATAGCCGTTGGGTTAGTTATATTTCCGTTTTATTGCATGTCCTATAACGCGTCTTGCACTAAATTGCTTATGGTATAGTCAAAAGTTGTTTCGTGTCATTGTCTAACGATTTACATTAAAGCAATTTGATGTGACGGTTTTCCAATTTCCTGACAATTCTAGACGATTTTGCCTCGTCGCCTTGTTGGATATAAAATCGAATGAAACCAATAAAAATTTATAAGTATAAAAGTCAAAAAAAGCAAGGAACAAGCTACGTCTAAAAAATTAAATGTGACACTTCTAATTTCTTAGAAATCCGATCTGGGTTCCTTTCGATTCGACTTAACTTGAACGAAACCAATAGGAATAAGAAATATATGTATCACAGCCTTAAACGAAGAAAAATGCTTTAATCCTCGTTTCAAGAAGCGAATGAATTGATGTACTTTGTAAAAGTTCCAAGCTTTGAAACAGATAAACATGAAATAGACACAAAATTGTTCCTCAATAAGCAAAAAAAGAAAAACAAATCTTGCTAGATGATTTAATCATTTAATACTAATTTTTAAGGGTAGCCTTTTAACTTCTATGGCTCATTATGCTCAAAAACGAAAGTAATGTTAAATTTTAAAATGCTTCTGTCGCAATTCGCTATCTATTAATGCCCAAAACCATCGAAAAATAGCAGAGAAATCCTTATAAAGATTTAATTAAAGTTTTTTTTTAATGGTGAACATCTTGTGGAAATGCTAGAACAGTTTGACTCTCATTGAGGTATTGAAAGCACCGCGACAAGTTCTAGCAACATTTTGGGTTAATTTCCGTTCAGTATTCTAGCCACGTATCTTCTGAATCCGATGAACGAAGATCTGTTCATGCTTTTTTTATCCTTTTTGTGTCGTTCAGTGACTTCTGCAATCGCCTTAAAGTGGATCTTGCCGCACCATAGCTGGTTAGCACTAACTTTATTGCATAAATTTTCACTGTTGACGTCAGTGCCTATCACATTTTATTATTTATAGGTATCAAGTAGTTGTGTCGCGACAGTTCACTGAGCATATAATTCTTTTACTTTCTATTATCTGTAGCTCTAGATAGAGCCAGCAAATACACATTATATTGAACGATATACCGGAGCAAAGTATGGAGGTTGTGCATAAGATTATAAAAGAATACGAACGGATTGAGAGAAAATTGTTTTAAGGCAGAGTGCTCTTTGAATGTATATTGTTTTAAAGTGATTAAGTAACCAAAAACTTAAGCTTAAGGATTTACCATAAGATATATTCTTCATCATTAGAGGAGTACATTGTGATAATTACCAACCCTTAGTTTTATATATATATATATATGATCTAACCCTATTTACCCGAAGGTGTAGGGTGTGAAATTCTATCCTAATGTTCTTTACTACTATGAATAAATTTTCTCCACTCTTATTGATTTCTCTCCATATTTCTAGCCTGTGACAGGTTCATCCCTCTTTTTGTCCAATTTTTTTCACACTGTCGTCCCACGTATTCCTAGGTCTTCCTCTGAGTCTCTCCTCATGTCTTCTTGCTTCCCATGTTTTTTAGCGGTTCTTTCGTTTCCTAACCTGGTTAGATGTCCAAACCATTTAAGCTGCCGGTCTTCGATTATTTTTAATACAGGCTCGACACTCAGTCGTTTTCTTATTTCCGTGTTTCTTATTTTGTGGTGACCCCAGCTACTTTGCGGAGATATTTCATCTCCATGGCCTGTATTTTGCTCTTCATGGTCGGCGTTAGAACCCAGGTTTCACATCCGAAAGTGAGTGTTGGTAGGAACACAGTTTTGTATACTCTTACGTTAGTCTTCTCTGCGATCTCGCTTTTTCCTATGAATGACTTTCTTAGGCTGCGATATAGCTTAGATGTGTTTTCCAGTCTTAATAAGTATTGATTACCTACCTAATAAGTTTTTCTGTTGTTTTTACATTCGCATTTTAATAATATTCATTTCCCTTAAGGAATTACTTTAAAAATTCCTTTTGCAAACTAATTAAGTTGAAGTATTTCAATACCGTTTGAAGTATTTGCCATGTTTGTGTTTATTTTCCAGTCACATGTTGCAAAGCGTCATCTTTCATCATGTAAAATCGATGGCATGGAAATTGCTTTGCTGTGTACGTGTGAGCGGTTTCGTAGCTCACTCAATTTCCTTGAAATTTCATCAGTTTAACGCATACCCGCGTTCCTCCGCGCCGTAAGCAAATTAAAGACTCGTCCCGTAAGTTCGTAGTAATTTTAAGGCGCATGCCAAATCTTTTTAAACTTTTTTTCTCCGCTCATATTGGTTCGTGAATTATTGATTATTGTGCGGTAGGATGGCAATCGAAATTAACATACGTTTCCTCATTTTTGTTTGAAAAGGCGGTTAGGTTGGGTTGTGATTGGATCGTATACCTACAGTGAGTTTTTACAATTTTTATTCACCACTTATTTCTCTTGGATAAGTTTCATAATAATTAAGGTAAATAATACAGGATCACTTATCTGTTTTTGAAGCAATTCTTATAGAAATCTTAGAACAGTTTTAAGACTGATCTGTTCATTGCTAGCAATCTTATTTATTTTGTTTTAGCGAAGTTATTTGTAATTAAACTTCTTTATATCATTAAATGAATCACTTCTTAGTCTCTAATGGTAACTTGCCTTTAATAAAATCATAAATAACGAAATTAATTTACTGTGTATTAATATTAAACTATCAAGTAAGTAAGTTCATTAATATTTATGCCATTTTCTGACGGAACCCCTTCTATTGCTTCGCGGAACTCTGAGGAACTGGGAATCTCTGTTCTACCTCCCTACTAAACGTCAAAAACCTAGTATATCAGCAATGTTTATTAAAGTTGTAATTAATTCTCATTAAATTTAAAACAACAATGATTCTGACATAAGGCACAAATAAAAAATTTTAAAAACACTTTATGCATCGACCCTGAACCCAGTTCATGTTCATCCATCACTTGACCCTAAACGTACCGGAAAATTCATACCGGCCACAATGAACATTACGAGCTTCAAGACCTTACTAATCTAATAAAATCACCGGCCTAACACGTCCCCGTTCAAGGTGGATTTTAAATTTTCATTAGCAATTTTCGCTTATCATTTCCTGCCGAGATTAATATCACTTGCATTGAATGATAAAGTTCCCCGTTTGACCTATCTCAAACGACCCGTTTAGCCTTTCAAATCGCGCCATAAATATTAAAAAGCCTGGCAAAACCGAATCGAGAATTTTGTTTCGATATTTATCTCGCCGTTGCGTGTGGAATTTTATTGGAAACGAAAAAATTTCATCTCGGTTAGGATAATTAACGGTTGAATAACTTTAGGGATTTGTGTGTTTGGATTACTATTTATAAGCGAAGTATATATGGAAATAATAATATTTGCTAAGTGATTATATTTGCGGAACTAGTTCTACAAACAGTGATATAAATTGTGCTAACAAAAGAAGTAAACGTTAGGACGCCTCCTAGTTACAGCGTTTTATATACTATATCGAAAAGACACGATCGTCGGCTGTTTTATAGTGCCTCTATTGTTTTAGAACGTGTGATTATTGTTTAAATATAACTTTTTAGGGCATCAAAAGTATGTTTTAATTATTTTTTTTTTCTTGAATTACACGATTTGTATCAAATCGTTTACCAATCAAATTTTTCTTATGATGCTTTCACATCAAGACTGCCTGTTGCATGTGGTGATTTGTGTATAAGCATATCCTCGGAACCATTTAAGATTTTTTCAAAAACTTTGCACCAATTTACTTGCAAAGGATGTCCGAATTGGTAAATAGAAAAGTTTCGAATTTATCTCTGACGGTTTCATGGCCAACGCGATCGCAAAAATTACCTTTATTATTCAACTTTTCAGTTTTTCCCCTGTTTTTCCGAAGGAAATGGCCAGTGGCACTCTTATAACTCTGCATAATTTAGTTTTGATGTTCTTGATGCAATAAACACAGCCTTGATCAAATTCTAGCGACAACATATCGTAACCTTCCCTGGATAGCTTTTTTTTAAAATATCTAATACATTATCTGTTGTTTGGTACCAGAATAGATAAAATTAAGCCAAATTTGTACCAATTAACCCAGAAATTAGGCTGTTAAAATTGCATAACCTCCAAGTTCCAAAAATTACCAATTAATCCCAAAAATTATCAAACCGGTACAACAAAATTACAAGGTGGTTGACCCTTTGGATCCGAAACACTGGCGGCATCTTCAAAACTACCGGAAATTGCTCCTGATTTGAATTTGCTCGTCTTTCGTCGTTGCCCGGTACAGGCATTTCCGGAGTCATTTTGTAGGAATTTTTCCATGCAGGTAGCGTACAGAATATACGAGATTGCGCCGTCCGAAATAGTATTTCAATAATCTGTTATGAATTAAAACCAGTTTGACTGTCGATAACACAAGTTTATATATGGCTTTAGTGTTTGGCCCTGCAAGTACGCAAATTTGTCTTTCTATCTCTATTGATTTGCGTAATTTACAAGATGCAAATCTTGTTTTTTAAGGTTTGCATAAAAATTACTTGATTTCATTAATTTTTGCAGCATGTTCGTTCCTTATGCTTACAAAATATGTTCTAGGTGATGAACTTAATAAATCCAAACTGTTTATGGTTTGTTTTTCTAGTTTGGTTAATTCTATTTCTTCGTGTGCATACCTTTTACCTTCTAACTAAGCCTAGTTCACGCAAAGTAAAAATTGTTTTAAAGCGTGACCGAACGGCAAGGTACTAACTTTGTTGTGATCATGATGTCGGTATCTGCCATGGCCTTAATCAGTTATATTTAATGTTTACACTGCCTTGAACTTGTGACGATCAAGGTGCTGAAGGAAGTGGACGTTACCACGTTTGAACCCAGTTTACGGGGTGAACGACTCTATCAAAAACCGCCCGTCCCCCAAGCTTATATTTATATAACAATAACAAGCTTAGGTTAAACATGGGCTGCTACTTAAAATAGTATATATTTTGAATAAAACGTCCCCTATTAACGTCACACAGCAGATAAATATTAATCTTTGGAATATCTTTTACATAATTTCTTGGCTAAAACAGCAATAACAAAGTACAAATCAAACTCGACAGGCTAAATTAATGTGTGCTTGTACTATTTTCGACGTGTTGGCGGTGTATTGCTGTTCTGGCACCTGTAACTACGTTGTCAGTTGGTGTCCGAAGGTTTTGCTGACATCACAGCGGGTGTGCGAACGCGTCTTTGTCGATAAAGTTTACCCAAGGAGCTTGTTATCTAAAGCAAGCCCCCCATTTATTGCGCGATTGTTTAACTAATGCTGGCTATCGCGATAATGCTAGCAATTATCTTATATACTATGTTTGAGCGGATTTTTCCTGAGACTGTAAGTAGCAGTGCAGCAGAACACAACCCGACACATCGGTAAGTTTTTCCGTTTTGGTCTTTAAGTTCGGCATTAATTTCTGGAACTGGTTAATAGTTTAAGCAATACCAAATCAAAAATCATGTAAATTGCGGGCCCTTTTCGAAGAGGTTCATTTGTTTGTTTCATGTTTTGTTTTTGCAAAAAATACTTCTGCAAAAAATAGTTTTTAAGTATTCCGTAATATAATTTTGCACCACTTATGCGTTAGATTCTTATCGCAACTTCTCGACCATTATTTCAAGTAACAATAAACAATAGATGTATTTTGCACTTAATTTTATTTATATGTGAACTTTATTCCGCGCTTAAAACTTATCTTCCAAGCAGCCTCTGTTTAAAAAGGTCGATATAGAAATAAACTATTATACAATCTTTGGATTATGTGACTGATACGTTTATTAATATAATTAGGTTTAGATTTTTTATATTACTTGTTTCATTTGATAAATTTAATTATATAAATAGGCCCCATTAAAGCAGGGGTTCGGAGCAGTCCAATTTTTTAATTGCTCCGCTCCAGCTCCGCTCCTGCATCAATATGCCGGCTCCAGCTCCGCTCCAAATATTGTTAACATTTTTTTAAAAAGTTTTTTCATTTAAAAAAATTGTTTTTAAAAACAAAGTTTTAATTTTATCGGATAGGTAAAAGTTGGTAAAAAAAACAATATTTGACCCTAACAAACAAGCGAAATTAAATAAATGTTTGAACAAAAAAACAAATTATTGATCTTCAAACGTTGAAAAAAAGGGAAAAAGTAGTTCTTTTTTTTTTAAATTGTACATAATAAACTGGAGCCGTGGAGCAATCAAAATTATTTGCTCCGGGCTCCGCTCCTGCTCCGGGCAAAAACCCATTGCTCCACTGCTCCGCGCTCCAGCTCCGAGCTCCGCTGCAAACCCCTGCATTAAAGTCACTTTTTTGAAGTATTTCTAGTATAAATACAAAACCATTTTCAAGACTTCTCTTTGTCAGTTGCAATTTTATTTATACTTAGACAAAACATACTTTAAAAAACAGATGAGTGATTTTAATTTAATCTTATTTATATTACTTATTTTATTGTGTATGACGACTGTCTTGTAGAAATACTGGATCAGTTTCGAGATTCTCATCTCTTTGTCAGTAGCAAACTTGTTTATTAATAAATAGGGTTGCTACTGACCCGGAAAAGAAAGTCAGGAAATTAATAGCGCATTTTTACAAACGATTGTTCGTAAAAAAAACATAGGCGTTTTTTGATTAAATTTTTTTATACAGGGTCCCAGTTATCGAGAACAGCATCATTTTTTTGTTTTTTATCAGTAGCGAATTTTCTTCAAGAATATTTTTCATGGAATAGTTGCTCTTAAACCACAGATCTAAAATACTCATTTAACCAACTCTGTATCTCTTACCGTTTACGAGATCCTCATGCTGTTCTCGATAACTGGGACCCTGTATAGTAAAATATGGGTAATTTAAAAATTCCAGGGATCAGTGCAAAACTTTCCTGATAACATAAAAGCTTTGCGATAACTCAAAGTTGGAAAAATAACTTCGTTATTCCATAGCATCGAGACAGTAGCTATACACACTATCTTGTTAATGTACACTTTTAATGAATCCACAAACCCTGTCATTTGTTGTACTTATGCCAAACAGTACTTGGAATAAGTTTTTTTTTTTTTACATGATTCACCAAATTAACAGTATTCTTCTCTGAAAACCGTTTCACGTAACTGTGCTAGACCAGCGAGTTAGTTGGTAATTTTCAAGGTTTTCGGGAAGTAACATCAGACCACTCTTTAAATTACTCGTTTCCGGTTGGATGTGGTACAACTAACTCTCTTGTCTAATTAAATTAACTTTCTCCTGCCCTGCAATAGTTTGAAAGAACAATACAAACTTAGCTATTTGTTTTCTTAGTTCTGGTGTTACTACACATGCCAAATTTCATTTATGGTGTGTCATTTGTAGTTGTGAGTATTTTTGCAGATTATAGTTGTGTGTTACATGTTTTAAATTGTTGTCGTTTCCTTGTGGTAATATTAAGAAATAAAACTGATCATGGGGTATCTGCAAATTGCTGAATCACCGAAGGATATTGCATTGTCCGCACCTAAAATTTCGTCAAATATTTTTTTATTATTTCGAAATTACAATCATTGTGTAATTAATGACTTTTCTGGATTAACTTTTTATCAGAAATCAATCTAGAACATTGAAATCGTTTTATATGCACCAATAAAAAACGTATGTTGTTGGTAACCTCAGTTATTAATACGTGATATCTTTCTTATCAATTATTTTAATATAAAATATAGAGCAGTATCTCTAGTATTAGTTTATGAGCCACGTTTTAAACCAAGCTAAGCTATTTTTTATACACCCCGAAGCAGTTAGAAAGTTTAATTATACTTAATTTTTTTAATACCCTTTCGGACTGCCTAAACTTAGTCGCGACACGTGGTGGTAAGTTTTGCTATTCTTAAAATAAAGTTGAGTTACTTTCGTAATTGTTTACGGTATTGTTTTGACGTCAAAACGAACGCACGCCCTCGGGAGCTTTTTTAAATTTTCGCTATTTACTTGCATACTCACTCATTTTTGGATCATCACCTGATCTTGGCTGCATTTTCTCATAACATGTTTACTCAGACGGGTAATGACATTTTGGCAGATTCCTGTCGGGGCGGTGTTAACAGACGTTAATAGCCTATTTAAGTGTGGATATGTTCATTAAAATACAACTACATTGTTAGTGTCTTCGCCAATGCTAATCAGTATAGGTTTGTAAATATCCGAATGTTAAACTTTTCCAAAACCCATCGATTTTGAATTAACAATATCAATTTCAAATGTAAAAAGTGGGGCTATAACGTGACCTTAAACTAACAAACTGATTAATTAAATTAGCCTAAACTTGGAAGAGCTTACTACATTGGCATTTTTTAATTATGTCTTAAACATAACTGTCCTGTAATTGTGTAAGTTTTTTGTGTTTAAAATTGTTGAAGGTTTATGATTTTTTTTTTTGCATAATGCTGCTATTATGTAGAAGTCTGCTAAGTGTTTAGTATTAAAAGTGTGTTCAGAAGTTTCTATTCGGTTTGATTTTGAGTACTTTAAGGTCAGTTTAATCGTGCTTAAAGCTTTATTAATAATTTGTAATTTTTCTCTTTGCAATATACTGCAGTTTTGTCTGTCTTTCAAGTAATTAGTATTAAAAATTAGTTCACAAATGTTTCTTTGGTTTAGTTTTTGGTACTGTGTGGTTACTTCAGTCGTGTGCTGAAGTTTTCTTGGCTTGTACAGGGTGGGGTAATTTTTCATATTTCATTTTGTTTTTAGTAGCAGGATTATGTCATTAAGAATATAACTGATTGAATGTGTCAAATTATCGTTAAAACAACAGAATGACAGTTTGTTTTACCAGTTATGTTCTTAATGACACAAGCCTACCACTAGAAAAATGTGAAAAATTAACAAATTTTTGCTATAATGTAAGAAAAATGAATAAATCGACCCCACTCAAAGAGTTTTACTATTCAAAGTCATCGTTATTGTATGAGCTTTGCAAGGATCCTCAAGTGAGGTCCTTGCTATTGGTCAATGTTCACGGACAACTTATGCGTATTTTCTAATTTAAAAATAGCAAAAATCTATAATTATAGCGTCATGTCGAGGTCTCGTTTCTGTTGTGGTCGTGACAATTGTGTTTCATAGTTGTGTGCGGTTTGAAATTCAGGGTTTACCTCGGCGTTTACAACTGTCAGGAAATTAATTATTATTTGTTGCATGTTACGGTTACATTTGTCGACATTTTGATGATTTATAGGGATTTTACTCCGTTTTCCTTGAATAAAAGAACCGATATTGTACAGTTAGTAACTGTAATTTGATTCAAGAGTCCATGGGAAAAGTAATTTTAAGAGTGTTTTTAAGTTGAAAATATTTCTTTACCAAGTTCCATCATTCTTAATTGCAGATTATCGCATAAGAATTTTAGTTTGTAATTTAAAAAAGACTTTCGTTAGGAACATAATTGAAATCTGATTTGAGTGCGTGCCGAAATCAAAATTTCGTTTGCCTGCATTGTAAATGGTTCGTTTGAATCTTGGCGTATTAATTTTTGTAAAGTTGCACTGAACACGTCATAAAAAAGATTCCCTTTAACTGAAATTCAAATGTCATTTATTCCCGTCAAACATGACGGGAATATCCTTGTACTTTCTAGACGTTCTTACAAAACTTCTCATCAGAAATTTTTTGTGTTTGTCAACAATCTCGAAGCAAATCAACTAAGCATAATTTTTTAAATCAGTTACGTGTTTAATTTTCTCATTTCCTTTCAGAGAAATTAAGCCACACTTGCCCCACGAATATTTCAGAACCGAAACTCATTAGAGACTAATTCTTTGAGACCCCGTGTAAATAATTTTGCTGTATTATGCCCTGGGAGGTTATTCTCTAACGAAAATTGCGTTTCATTGAAACTAATTCTGTGTTTTTTTTTGCAGGAATTTAAGATACCAGTTCTTGTAGACAGCGTGAGAAACTTATCTCCTGTTGGAATATTTTCAGAAGCGGTGACAAAAGGCACGATTAGTGTGAATAAGCCCGAACGTGGGGATGGTTTACTTGTTAGCGGACTGGGGTATGGGAGATTCTGAAACACGAAGTCGACATTATGCGGAACAGTCACGTGATCTCCTTCGCCTTGACCAACATCTTGATGACACCGATGAAATTGACCTTCACCCCTTAAGTAACCAGGTAAGAACATAATCACAGTTGTCAAGTTTGCGCACTCATAATTCTTCATTTCCAAATCACAAAGGTTTTTCTCCCTTGATGCTGTTTTATTCTCGATTCTGTTCGTCAAATTGTAATGCACAGAGTCAAAAGATTCGGTTTTCTTTTAACATTCCAAATCGGTAATTTTTGTGGCCAGTTTAAATATTTTGGGGTTTAGTTTGTGAACACGCGCTACGGAAAACCGTCGCCTTAAAATTAAAATAATGGGCTACGCGTGGAAAAGCTCCGGCTACGCCACTGTCCCGTGCTGTGCATTTCTATTGTATCCATTCAGATTTCGCTAGAACGTGTTCGAATGGTCCCAGCGCATGCGTTCCTATCCTTTTACGTTCCTGTTGAAAGATTATTTTGATTGCACGTATCTGGTTAGCCAGACTGCATATTTTTATCAAATCAATTATGGACGTGCAGTATTAATTTAGTTACTTTACTGTACAGGGTGGTCCAAATTCGATGGGATTACATGGGTATCTCGCTCAATATTCTAGATAGAGAAACGGTTAAATTACCAAAAAAGTGTTTTTTTGAGACAAACTCAGAGCAGTTTACAATTTTCATTTCCGGTTTTTGAGTTATTGGAAAAAAAGTTTTGTTTTTATCATATTAATAATGTGTCATATCTCCCTTGTTGTAAATATCAAAAAAAAAATTACAAGGATTGTTTTTAGATATTTTTATGTAGAATTCGATTATATTTTTATAAAAAATATTTTACACTCGCCGTTAAAAAGTTATGACACAAACTTACATTTTTTTAAACTGAAGTTGGATATGACCTATTTAAATTCCTTATTTTTTTTGTCATTCCAAATATATAAGGGTTGATGTAGTTATCCTTCATGAATATTTGGCATATCACTAGTAATCGCACTTAATACACAGCTAAAAATCGATCGGTATCGAAAACTTTGAACAAAATTTTGGTGTAAAGTTTAACTTGGTTTTTGTGTTAATTTGACACTTCTTCGTCCTTAGCCATTTGGACCATTTGGCTTGTTAATTTCCACAAGAATAACACTGAATACTAGATGAATTGCAAGCGACAAAAATCGCAAACAAATTCTGTTGATATTTGTAGCAAAATGTAACTGAATCAAAGACATTTGTCTATGTTATCTGATAATTTAAGCAATTTATCCAGGTTTTTCGTGAAAATGTGTTACGTCATTAGACACTTTGATTCTACAGGGCAAATTCAACACAATTATTTTAACAGATTCACCAAATCCAGAGGTAATTTTTCCAAAGAAATTATTGATAATGGCTAAATATGAATGAAAATGTCTGTTCCAAAAATGTTCAAGTTTGACACTCAATCTAAGGCAAAATCTAATTTTGCTTTAGACAAAATAACATCACTTTAAATCAGGGGTGGGCAATTTATTTCTGCAACGGGCCGGATAAAAACTAGTTGGATCAGAGGGGTGTGAAATTTTTTTGTCGAGTACAAATTTTTTTTAGAATTTAAAAAAATGTAAAAATGACTTATCGGTTATCAAATTTATTAAAATTCGAAAAAAATTTCATGCAGCAAGCCGTATTGGAACTCTAAATTATACCCAATTTCGATGGAAGTTTTAACCTTTTTTTAAGGACCAGAGTATTTGCTTTTTATCAGCTTCTTTGGTCAATTAAAGATAATTTATTTTATTTAATTTCATACATTTTGGTCTTTGTTCTTCGGTCTCAATAACTTATCATGTGCTAATTAATTATAACATTTGCCCTGCTCCAGACAAATTTTTAGTATTTACAGCTTAAATATAACATTTTTTCACTTTAGATTTGCGAATGTAGCAGTGTAGACTTGAAGAAAAAACATGAACTTTGTGTTCGCTTCGAATAGCAATCTGTAAACGAATAATTTGATTACTCATAACCTACAAATGCCTGCTTTTAAAGATTTTTTTGCACTACCAAAGCTTTTATCCAACTTAATACCGTTTAAACTTCCCAATTATGCACCATTTGTCTAGCCCATTGCCAATTGTGGTTGTTCCTGCTACGCTAGCGTGCCAAATTAATGTCGTTTTTGTATGATACAGTTCAATTTTATTTATGTAGGTTATGCTAGTGATGTAATTTCGTTTTAACAGTGGCCTAGAACGTGTCCCATTAACTCGGCCAAGTTTTTAATTTCAATCAATTTTCGATACATAAAATTCTCAAGCTGTTGGCGAAATATTTATATCGCTTCCAGATGAACTTAATAAAACTCTATATTTAGTGCGAAACGCGTGTAGTTGTTGCTATACTTAGACATTCGCTGCTTGTGCATGGATTTAAAACAAATTTGGGGAAACTTTAAGACGAATTTTCGTTTACGTTCGTAATTTGCGCTCATGTTTGACCTTGTTTTAATTTGCTTTAAAAGTTATTGTAGTATCAAAACGGATTGTTTTTAGAACTAATGAATTTAGCACGTGGTCGCTGAACGTGTTCCATTTTTATTACATTATGATGTTGAAAAAGGTTGCAAGGTTTCTCTTGATCCGTCAGTAATTTGGAACTAGAAGGGACATTTATTTACTCAGTCACTCCTAACACATAGTATCTGTCATTAATTTTTGGAACTGTAAAAATTCCATCAAATGCAACCACTAACTGTTGTTATTAATGTCATATTAAATCTGCGATGTGTTGTAAAATAAATTAAGTCTACAGTCAAGATCAAATAAAAATTATAAAAAGTTACTTTCTTGAACTAGTAACTTCTTTGTTAATTTTTGGATAGGAAAGATGCGTTTTGTAGTTCAATTTTCTAGAGATGCTGGAGGGATTCTCTATGTCTCAGTACGTTTAATTTAAAATAGAATATCCATTTTTAGCGCCCTTGCAGTTGCCGTGTGAATGCTGGTCACGACATTTCGTTATATTTACAACACACAATTTTCCTACAACATTTTGCAACACTACAGCACTTACACAATCGGCGAACATACCCTCTGCTACTTTATCGTTGGTGCAACAATAGTAGCAATTTGTATTCACTATATTCTTGAAAAAAAAAACATGACTTATGTCTCGAAACGAATTTAGTTGTATGTAAAGATGATTATTAATTATGGATTCTTAGAGTAACGTTTGTGACGTCTTTTTTTCAGGTTGGAGGACATACAAGACTAATGGTATTAAACCCCAGTACAATTTGCAAACCTCTAAACTACAGAGAACTAGAGTTTTACCAAAATATCCAAGACAAAGACATCAAACTGTTTGTACCAAAATATAAAGGTAAGCTGAATAGATTAGGGCGAAAAAAGTGCACTCCACAGAGACTCTAGAATTAAAAAAGTGATACTTGTTTATAAGACAATCCTTATAATACGAACAAAGCTTTAAATCAACACAATAAAGATTTTAATACTAATAAAACTAATTTAGGAGATCTTCATTGTTCAGTAGTTTCCTGAAATTTAGTGTCTGGTTGATTTAAATCTTGTTTAAACTAGTTTTATGTACTTGTACTTAATAGGTATTTTATGTATGTATATAATAAGGAAGAATTAAATAATCAAACCTTTCAAGTGGTTTTCGATTTTTGCTGTGCACATCATTCGCTGTTTGCTGTAAATTTGTAGAACTTATTTATTTAGTCATAAGTTCCTCTACCGTCAGGTGTAGGACTTATTTGGCCGTTAAATGTGAATACATCTCATCTAACGTAGTCATTTTTAATTTTTGTTTATATTGTTTTTAATTAACTGAATTAATATTTTTGCATTTTGTATGAGTTACGCTTCATTTTTGTTTAAAAAAAAGTGGATTATCGAATCTGACTCTTGATATGTGCTATAATAAACTAATAACGATTATTGTACCACAATAATTATTCTATATAAGCTATTCCTACGTTATGTATGACCTGTTCAGTATAATAAACTGTTTACCTAAGCAAAATAAATCATTTATTTGGGGGATTCATTTGAATAACTTATAGTGGTGTAAATGTGTTGTGTGATTGTTTTACCAGGTTTTTATATTTGCCTTTGAAACTAAAATTACAATTTTACCTTGTACCATTGTGTTTCTTTACTTGTATTATAATGCGGTTAAAATTTGAATTCAGTTAGTAATTACCTTTAAGGTAAGTATAGAAATAATGTTCTAAATTGTTATAAATCATATACACAATGCAAATTTAATTATTAGATTAATATCGAAGGCGACTTGAATACAGTACTAAGCCATAAACTTTTTTTTTGTACGTAGTTGGAGAAAAACTGTTGGAATAAAAAACTGTCTTTGTTAAAAATTTAGTGTGCCGTTTTTTAGCTCCTTAATGCCGCCTTTTATGGCGATGTTATATATTTTGAGTGTGTTGAAATTTTTACCAGCATTATATATAAATCAATTTACTTCAGTGTTGGTTTTCATTCAACCTGTTTCAAATTAAAATGCTTTCTGAGGAGTAAAAAATAAGAACAAGAATTTGGAGCACGATACACGTAAAGTAAAAGGTTACACATTTTGTTAATGCAGTCATTTTTTCAGTTAAAACGGTGTCGAAATTCTATTAATTACTAAAATATTGGTAATCTAATGAAAATAAAACTCTGAACTTTCATTTACTTCAAACTCATCAAATTATTTAAATAAGATTTGGTTACAGCACAATTATATATTTGTATTTTTGATGGTATCTTTCGGGTAGTTCCCTCTTTGAAAAGAACCGAAGAATTCTCTTGTAATTGATTTAGAAATCTCCGCATAAAAGTAAAAATGTTGCTGATGTACATTTTTTAAATTAAGCGAAGCTTTTGAACCTCCAAAACATGATTTTGATGATTTAAATTATCTTGAATTGTACTTTGATAAGTGAACTAGCCAAACTATTAAAGCTGCATACATATTAAAATGAATTGGGCACATTTTAAACGATTTTGTTTGTCTTTTATCATTATGGATCCTAAAGTTTGTTGTTTAGTTGCTGTAATAAGTCTGATATTGTAATGACAATGGGTGAGTTACATTGTAAATCCGATTTTATCAAAGAAAAATTACTGCTCTTTAAAGTTCTTTTAGTTGCTTAAGTTGTTGGATAAAAAAATTTAGTGAAAGTGTCGCTGAATGGCGTCACCATGACGAAGTGATTAAGAAATTGTTTGATTTATAGGACGTTTACTGGTGTAGTTTACCCATTTTCGTTACGAATTTTTTCAAAGCCATTTGCATAACCTTCTTCCTGTGTGCTTGTTGGTATGGTTGCATTGTTAGACTTCGTTATGCCACAATCATTTGTTTTATTGAGGAATTCGTCATCTGGCTGGATCGGGAGACACAGACAGACATACAACTGCCTGCTGCCTGGCCCCCACCTGATTGATCGCTACCTGCGTCCATCGCGGGTTTGTATGGACGTTCTGCATTTATAAAAAGGGTTAAAAATGATATGTTATTCTATTACTACATTAGTAAATTGCAGAAAGTACATTGCACTTTGTGAAACTTTAAATTTTTGCTCTAAAGTTTTGAAACGAAACTTGATAGCTCCCGCGTATTTTTTTTTTATTACATATTATTTACCATTAACCATTTTTTGTTGGGCTGCAGTTAATGTGGCTTGTGTTGAAATCTGTAGCAATCATCCATCTGCTTTTAGCACTTAACTAATTTTTTAATTGGTTCATAGTACTAACAGGAGACAAGTCATAAAGATTATCATTTTTGAAATTTATTTTCAAGATAATTAAAGTTTAGCCTTAATTTATTTAAGATTTATTGTGGGGTTCTATTTCCTGCTTTTGCTAATAGCATGGGCGAATTGTTTCAGGCGTTATGCAAGCAACAATGTGCAGTGATGGAAAACTGGAGAAAAGATACAGCCCAAGCTTTCGCGATGATTCTACCAGATCTAAGAGCGGATCCAAACGCAAACGCGAAGAAGTTATAAAGTAAATATTATTTTTTATCATTCTTTTAACAAAACCTCACCTAATCCTTCCAAATTTCATAGATACAAGTTTGCTAATTTAGCTTGTATAGGTACCTTTAAACATTGTTTCCAGGTCTAAACACTTTCAATCAAGCTTAGATTTTTACAAAAACTTATATTTGCAGTGGATTTGATTTAATAAACATTCACATGATATTAAAATTCGTTCAAACTTAGCAGAAATTTGTTTAAAATATAATTTTTTGCGTAATATTTGTTCTTATTTTTTTTTAAACATTGTTTTCTTATTGTTTTTTTTTTAAATTCACAAATAATTTAATATGAAAGGCATTTCATGTGAAGTGTACTTTTACAAAAAAAAAAATGTTAAACTAGACATTGGTTTTGAATTGTTTGTCTATGTCCTCGAAGATTTTAATATATTTTATTCATAGATTACGTTTCCATGCCAATTTTGCTTGTTAAATAGATAATTGGAAACCTAGATCTGCCAAGACAATGTTGGCCAAATTCCAAAGATCATGATGACTTAGATTTTCTAGAGTTATTGAGCCGAAAATCCTTTTTATTCTGTTGTTAAACAGATGGAACATTTAGGTTTAATTGGAATAAGGTTTTTTAAAAAATACTAAAGATTTATAATTTTAGAAATTCTTGTAATTAATTTCAAGTTTTATAACCGTATGGGAACAAGACAAAACTATAAATAATTTCTTTATAATCTAGCCAACCTGTACTGACGTTTTAAATTACTTACAGAATAAGAGTGCACCACAATGGCAATCCAAAAGACGTCTTAAAAAGCATCTCACAAACCGACAATACAAACAAGCAATACTTCCTCATGTTAGAAAATATTACATCACGTTACACACATCCTTGCATTTTGGATTTGAAAATGGGGACGCGCCAGCACGGCGACGATGCTTCGGCAGAGAAGAAGTGCAAACAGATGGCAAAGTGTGCGGCGAGTACTTCGGCTTCGTTAGGAGTGCGTTTGTGTGGTATGCAAGTATATCAAGCGGAATCTGATCATTACCATAAAAGAGACAAATATTGGGGAAGGGAATTAAACGAGGAAAGCTTTAAAAATGCTCTTTTCCGTTTTTTTCATAACGGTTATGGACTTCGTGTTGGAGTCATAAGAAAAGTGATATCAAAATTAGAACAACTCAGACAAGTGATTGAAAAACAGAGCAGTTATCGATTTTATTCATGGTAAGTACTTAAGAATTAATAATGCCTTACAATGAGTATGTTGAGGTGCTGCCACATGTATATTTTAAATCAAAATTTTACCTTTCAGAGATAAAAAGTTTTTAATCGATTGTTCAAATAAAATAACCTTCATTTCTCCATAAAATGTTTTAGGTATCTGCCAATTTTAGGTGCCAAAATTGTAGAAAGGCTTTAGAAAGTTTTATGCATTTTCCCCTTATGATTCCAATAATTTTTGCTACAAATAAAATGTAACAGAAACAAAGATCTTGAAATAAAATGGTTATTTTCCAATAAAATCTTTTATGAAATTGTAATTTAAAAGTATACTTGTGTCTAAATGTGGAAAACTCATCCATCTCTATAATAAATGAGGAAAATTATAGTAATTTTATTATTTTAAATTATTTTTTTATGTACGTGCATAATTTACTGAATAAAAACTATCACTAATAATTTTAATGACAGTAACTGTGCTAAAAAAAATATTATTTTATCATTTTCCAGCGATAAAATGGCTTTAAACAGATTATTCCTAGTTAAATGTGATATTTAAACATGTTCCATAATAATTTATATGATAATAGACATTATTTTGCATAAATTTCGCCTCCCAAATGCGGTTTATAGCAATAATAGTGTATAAACGCTTATCTCATTATTACTATAGGGTTATGCTGCCCTTTAAAAATTTAAATAACCACAGTTGTAAAATTCGTAGTAAAAAGTTGGAATGAAGTAGGGTCAATAACCTTATTCATTCATAGTTTTCATTCATAATTTACAACAAATGATATTAAAGATACTTGGAATAGACTACTGTCATGCAATATTCACCTAACCCTAAATTATGTTTATTTTGTATAAAATTAGGGTATATTTTGTATTTAAAGCATTAGCACAGTCAAAATCTTCTGTAAACTATTAAGCCTTTTATGCTTTTTAATTCTGTAGCGAAATTTCTTAGTAGATTTGATCAGTAACAATAAAAACTTGAAAAATTATGTGTGCGACTTGGAGATGATCGTCTGTCGTATCGTAAAAATATTAATAGATGCAATTTGGGACTAATTAAAGCTTAATGTAGTTGAAAAATGGTGGATATGCATTGTTTTGAATCTGAAAAAAATTGTTTTTAGTGTATTAGACTCAAATTAAGCTTGTAGACTTTCAATATTACTTTAAAAAAGAGTTATGGAACGGAAATTAGAGATTCCTAACAGTTTTTCGAAAATGACTGAAAAACCGTGAATGGTAGGAAATTTTTGCAAACTGCTTTGGCAAAACTACAATTTTGGTGCTAAATTAGCTCCTCGATCATAAATAATAAGCGAGATATCATAAATCCCATTGAATTTGGACATCACAAAATTCAGTTTTTGGCATAAATCCATAGTTTTATGGCCATACTGTGTTTTAAAATAATTTTTACTGATAGTAAGTTTTTTTTTTCAGTTCTTTACTCATAGTTTATGAAGGAAATGGGGGTATACCGAGAGTTTCCGTAACAAACACAACTCACACCTCCACCGATTTAGTTCCTACATATTGCGATACGTGCACCCACGATTGCGAGGACCCGTGCAGAAGCGTCTGTTACGACGCGGACACGAGCAACTCGTCGATCGACCTAAGTCACGACGAAGTTAGCCAAGATTCTCATCACAGGGGCTTCGGGTTGGCGGCGGCACGGGGGGCCAAAAGTAGCTTCTATCCGATATCCGAAGACACCCTGTTCATGGATTCCCCGCCCACTATTCCAACTATTACAACCACGAGCCCCGTCGATAGTTGGATGATGTACTCTAATAGTAGTAGTGATGAATATTCCCTCTCGGGACAATTTAACGGTGCTAGTTCGAACGACGAAGTATCGGATTTCGAAATAACGTCAGCGAAAAAAAATAAATCTCAACACAACTGCCAGCATTTACAGTACGCGGATTTCGAGCTTGAAGACGAAGACGACGAGGAGTTAACACCGACCGTTTCGCACAATAACGTCCCCAAGAGATTGCGCGTCAAAGAGTCTCATTTATCAGTGGCTTCTTGTAGTACGATAAGTAGATCTAGATCGCCTAGTTTGACCCAGGTCGATGTTCGAATGATAGATTTTGCGCATACTAGTTTCGATGGGAAAAATAGTGGCCCCAGTTCTAGCATGGTCCATCAGGGACCCGACGGGGGATTCCTAACGGGCATAGACAGTCTTAAACGTTTATTACTCCAGATCTTAGCGGAAGGTTAATTTATTTTTGTAATTCCCATGTTGAATAAATATCTTTGGTGCTTCCTTTTAAAGTCCAAGAAGGTTGCAGAATTATTTTAGATTGATATTTTGGCAACACTGCTATTATTCGAATATAATTTCGTTTTAGATGTCCAGAAAAGTTTTTTTTAATTCGATTTGTTGAATGTTATACAGGGTGTCCCATATTCGAGGCCAAATGTCACTTATCTTAATAGCTATAAAGTCGGTTCAGTCAGTGCAAAGTTTGGTACCAAATTCAAATCACAATGGCCCTAATAGCTCCAAAGTTGTTCAGGAAAAATTAAACAAAATTTGTTTAGTTTTTTTAATTAATTTCTTTTATTTTAAGGCCAAATTGCACAAAGAAACAGTTTTAACATCCGTGTTAACCCAACACAAGGGAAAATCGCCGCAAGACGCTGATATTGCCTAGTTTTAGGAATTAAAATGTATGTTAACACTAAAGCCCAATTGCACAAAGCAACAGTTAGTGTTAACACAAATGTTAATCTCTAAATCCAGGCATGAGCACCCATAGTGCTTGGGATTTTGCCTGGTTTTAGTTAACATGGACTGTTGCTTTGTGCAACCGGGCCTTGAAGATGTCAAAAGACTAAAAAAAAACACTGAATTCTCTAAATTATCTGTAAAATCAAAGATCATGAGATTATGATGATCTAATTATAGATTTTTTGTCAAATGTTTACTTTATTTTGGGCCATGCTATGGGCGTCCGCAAAGAGGGGCAAACGGGGCCCGTGCCCCCCCCCCTGGGATCGAGTAAAAAATAGTACTTGTAAAAACAAATCATAAAAATTAAAAAATTTAATTAAAATTTATATATATTCTTATTTATCTCTATGCTTTGCCCCCCTGGAAAATTTTCTGCGGACGCCCATGGGCCATGGTGTCTTAATTTTTGTCTAATAAAAGAAAATTGTTCATAGATTTGTGGCTATGGAAATTTTGTCTTTAAATTGTAATTCAGCACTAGGATTAAGAATTTTTCTCAAATTTAGCCGACTTCACTTAAATGAGTGAGATCCTTGTTGGGCCTTGAATGTGGGACGCCCTGTATATATTCTTAATAGGTAATTAAATTTTTTTTACTCGAATTAAATAAAATATGCTGCCCCTGTAAATAAATATATTGTGGCGTATTTTAAGTCAAAAGTAAGTGACGATAAAAATCTGTTTATTTTTTCATTGTTTCGTTACCAATAATTTTTGTTATTTTAAAGTAATGTGTATAATGAGAGTTGAGTGAGTAATTTTAAAATTATTATTTTTATTTCATCGACAACAGTATTGTTTAAGGTATTTGCACAATTATGTAGCGTTATTGTTAATGACTGATGTTTTTTTTTCTTTGTTTGTATGAAAGCGACGGTCGTAATCCCTGTGATTGTTATGGGAACGGATTACTAGCATAAATGCATACAAATTCTCGCCATTCCAAGTGTACATTACTTCTCAAAACGTGTCTAGTTTCACACTTTTAGTTGTTAGTTGTTGTACATTGACTTTGTACTGTTTTATCTCTTGAATAGCCAACTTGATGGCAAGTTTCTGGTAAGCAACTATGTATGCAATTTCGTAATTGTTATACCGATGAATAAAATATTCCCAACACGGGGACCATTTTCGATAAACGTTTCTGTGTGCTACATTTTGTGAGGTTTTTATGGAATATGATTAAAAATTATGAATGCGTTGTATTTTTTGTGTTCATGTATGTACTACTGTTATTTGAAAATAATATATAATTTAAAATATATGGAATTTTATTTCAAACCATATTACATGAATTTAGTTAAATATAATAAATATTACAACTTAACACTTAAATAAATGCCGTTATATATATTTTAACAATGTTAAAACGTTTATACACATAGATCTTTTAATTTGGAGTGCCTAAACAGTTCATAGAGAAAATTCCCAAATACCACTACATCATTACACCCCCAACTTTAATTTAGTTTGGTTATCTATTATTAATATCAGACAAAGAAATTAATAGGAATATTTTCTACTTATAGTTTAAACACCCAAACTAAAAGTTTATCTTCTGATAGATTATTAACAATTAAACAATAAAATTTGTGCCATTGTAACCATTTTATTTTAAACATTTTATTTACAAAAGATCGTTTAACAAGTTCAAAGTTCAGTTCAAGTTTACGCTTCCTAGTTAAAATAATTACAATGACTCATCTAAATTTCAAAACGATGTACAATATAAAAAATACAAATATAGCAAAGAAAAATAAATATATAATATGATAATTGTGTGAACCTTTGGTAAGTCGCTTGACTCGATTCATCGTGTTCCCTAGAAAACCGCCCGTTCTATCCATGTCATCGTCCACGTCCCTTAGAAGTTTGTCTTGATATTTAACTTCGTTTCCGATATCTATCGACAGTGACTTCAAAGTGTGTATTTTATCCTTCAGTTCATCTGTCAGACGATCGTTTTCATCTTCTACTTCGTTCGAGTTTTGTGATAGAGGTTCATAATAGTTGCCAGCATGAGATCTTCTCATTTTAAACGAATCCAGTTTGTTTATGTGAGGTTATATTTAAAGCTTGGAGGGCCTTATCACTCTAGCACTTTCACTACTATTAAAACCTTCTTGCACGTTGTATTTTATTTGATTTTACTGTAATTACCACAATTTGTTATGATATCTGACGTGTCCAAAACTACGTGTTGTGAACTAGTAAACTGACAGGTGACAGCTGTTAAATGGGGTTATAATTTAATTGTCACAGCACCAATGCCAACGTAATTCGTACCAAATTTATTTACTTAAATAGCTCTAAGAACATTATAACATTACACAAATGTATATTATCTTTGTTTATTAAATTTAAGTGTACTTATTCGTATAAAAAGCTTCTAGGAACATATTTATACAAAAATTTAAGTGCCATTGATATTCTCCATGTTGGTACAAAGTGTGCAAATAGTGGGTAAAGTAGGTTAAGGAAAGCTTGCACAGCTTAAAACTACAGAGCTTAAAATATTTTATTCATTGCTTAAAGGTGTTGAGGAAGTATGGTATTACATGTGGGATGTGTTTGTGTTTATTAGTGTGTTGCAATAACAATTTAACCTGCAAAGTTTCATAGTTCTTTAACAGCAAAACTTGAATCAATGACAGCAAACAATTTTTGCAGTAACAAGGTAAATAAACATTTAATTAATTAGTTGCATGTGATTTATTGATAATTAAATTCAAATATAACCGACTCACAACACAGTTACAGCTGAGGGGTAACTGGTAATACAGTAATTCATGCATGTCAGCTGGTGCTCCATTATAATATTCATTTAGTATGATGTACCTAATTGTTTATGTTTATTCATGTTTAACTACAATGTATGTAAATTTTTTAAATTTATTATTTATGTAATGCATAGAATTAACATTGTTTTAAAACATTTCATTCATAATATATCAAAATTTTGCTAAATGGTTAATGTTTTTATTTGTTTGATATAATTCAGATTACCTAGTTTTCTTTACCATTTTTTAAAAATATTTTGGTTTGCAAAGCTGCATTTTTAAACAAGATTAAACCAAAATTTTGCAACAATTTATTTGTGCTGCATTGCATGTTACCTTTTTTTTTAAATTGAATGGACAGGATTTTTCTGAATCAATACTTCTATACTAATTAATGGGGGTTTACATTAAGGGTAACTGTGTGATAAAAGATTTGTATTGTAATAATTATTATCAATTTCAATTTATTAAATTCCCAGCCTAAAAACACTAAAGGAAGTTCATGGAACTTAAAATTGTAAAAGTTATTCTGAACTGATTTACAGGAAGATAGACAAAACAAAACTTTGCAGAAGTTGGCCTTTTTTGTAAATCTATTTCCTAATCAATTGCAAATTTACTGGTACATACTAAACATTTTTTTATGTAGCTTAGGTATTGTAGAAACAATGGTTTTTAAAACTTTATTATCTTGTTATTAACATCAAACTTATTTAGCCATAATTTATTTTTTAAATGTACGTTTTCCTAACAATTGTTGCGCTTCATTACTTATTAATTTAAATCAAAATGAGCTTCAACAATTACAGAAATTACAAAATCGTGCCAAGCGCACTATTTTAAAGTGTTCAATTCATTCCCCCATCAAGGTTATGTTAAATACACTTCAATTTATGAGTATTAATCAGAGAATAATATTTAGAACATTAGAGCTAGTTTTAAAAATTAAATTACAAAAAACACCAAAATATCTGTATGAAAATGTAAAATTAGTCCATAAGATCCAGTTATAAAACTAGAAATAGGCTTGATTTCGTTATAAAGAAATGTACTAAAAGTCAAACTGCTCGTTCGTTATTTTATCAAGGTTTTAAAATATTTAATAATTTGCCGCAACAAGTCAAAATATGTAGTAATTATAAGAAGGGTATTAAATTAATTAAGGAGTACGTATTAGAACGCTTTTAAACTATTATTTTAGATATTTAGAATTTAGAAGATTTTTAGATTTTTATTTTATTTCATTCTATTTTTATTATATTTACTATTACCTATGTAAATTATGTTACAATGTAATAGCAATTGCTAAATAAAGCCAACTTACTACTATTACTTTATTTTATGTTTTTGCAAATTTATATATTATTAACAATGTTTTGTATAAACGCTTAATTTTTTAACCATCTCTTCATTATCCTTCGTAAACAAAAAAAATAATCGCCATGGTGTTTTAATTAAGAGTCACTTACCAGCTCTATTAATATAGAGGCAATTTCTTAATAATTACAATTATTTTTTTTCAATTGGGAAATGAAAATTGATTTTTAGCAATATTAGTGTAGTAATAACTTCAACCAGAACAAGTTTTAACTAATTAATTTTAATTAAACTCCACTTGTTTTTCGGCCATTAATTTCTTAAACTTACTATGCAAATATAACTTAAAAGAAATTGCCCAATCAAATATAACTCGTACATTAAGCTGTGGTTTTAGATTTGATAATTAAATTAAAACTTATTGCATAACTGTACCCTAATGAAACTTCACAGCATGCAATATATTTTTGTATATTTTTGAAACGTTATCTTCAAAAGGACCGACCACATGGCACATTATAAACGTAAAAATATAATCTCAACACTTTGTGGTGGTATATAGTGCCGGTATACAAACACTGCAAGGTTTATTTATAACTTGTAAATATAACTATGGTAAAATAGCACAGCAACTTCCGTATATAACACAGAAATAACCAAGAACTGCGTTCACAGTCGGCTGTGGATATAATTCTTCTCATTTCCACGTTTACCAGCTCCGGAAGTGGTAATGATGCCTTATCTTTTATAGCAGTTTTATAATATTAAAATTATTGTGATTCTAAAGCTGTCTTTTAGACCTGTTATAAACGCAGATTTTTATTGTCGAAGCTGTTTTATGTCGGTAATTATAATTACTCGTGTTTCCGCTTGATTGTTGGTTTGATTGGATCATACTTGTTCGCGCTAGCTTTATCTATGTAAATGTTTACAATGGTGGAATGGAAAAATCTTGTGTTAAACAAACTTGAGGTTTTGTGCTTAGCACTGATTCACTCTGTTTATGGACATCCTGTCTTGTGTAAACGAACGATAAGTTTAATAGAATCAATTGCGGATTAAGTATGGACGCTAGGTGTACTGTTATCTGTAACTTATATCAAGCAAAAACACCTGTAAAAACGAAGCTTGCGTTGATTAACTTATCTGCACTGGAAGTGAGTGCAAATTTGTTATCATACAAACGTCACCAAATAGTTTAAGTTGAACACTAAACAGTACAAATTGTTTGAAAAAGCATAAGCGAAAGTGTAGAGAAAAATACAGTTTATTACCGATATTTTGGGAAAAACATCATTTTATGATCTTATATTGTCAGATAATTCCATTAAAATTATAGAAATTTGCTTATTAAGTACGTAATCAAGTTGCCTTTCAGGAGTTTCAGGCATCTATAATTAGTCGAAATTAAACATTATTTTTGAAGGAAAACCTAGCTTTTAAGACTTGTTTTACCTACTCTATCAATTTTTTCTTTCTTTCGTTTGCAAGTGGAAAAACGTGGCCATGAATAGTTACCCACACGAGTATCAATTTCCTTTGTACTATCCAATTAGCTACTTCATTCAGTGAAAAAAATTCGTTACTTTATATATCTTCAGAAAATATAGGAACAGGCACCTTATCCCGGTAAATTTTTATTAATCGCATAAGTAGAATATAACAGAGTGGAACAAAATAAACAGTATTTTTTGTTTAGTTTGATGGAAAACAAAATTTTTAATTAATATAAAATGTCAGAAGATTATAAAACGAAAAAAACTAAATTTTGTTTCTGAAGATTTGAATCGAAACGTCTTGCCAGGTCTGCACTTGGTTTTTTAAATTTAATTTTGATAGTTAAAATCTCATCTAGTTAGGTACGGCAGTAGAGAACACAAAACTACTAATACATTTTCTGAAACTTGCGATCTGTGAATCACAAATTTAAGTTCAATAATTTTGTGCAATTGTCATGTGTATTTGTGTAGTTTTTATATTTGCACAGTGGGACAGTTAAGTTCCGGGACTATTCAAATTTAATAAAACTACCGTATTTTCTTCTTTATCGAGTCTTCTTGTATCTTTCGGTGTCAAGGTATTTTTTTAAGTTCTTGATTGTTTCTCCATCTTTGTCAATCATTGGCTATGTGCCACAACTCTCCAGCTGACTCCTTTTTCTTCTAGTCCATGTCTCACTTTGTTTTCCCATTTTCTTGTTGGTCTTCCTCTATTTCTTTTTCCCTCAAACTTCGTTTTTCATCTTCTTTTGCGTACCTATTCTTCTCAAAAATCTCATCTCCTGGAAATGATGGAGGAAGCCTACCGTATTTATAACAAAGCTGTTATTGAAACGACCCTTCAACATGACTCCTTCCTCATTTTGTATTTAATAATGATAAAAATGCCTTTTTTTGGGGGGGTCAATCTTCAATTCACTTGTCATGCTCCTTTAAATTGTAGGTACATAATCGAACCTTCGTCTTTACTACTTCAATTTCAGCTTTGGAAACAAAAAAAAGTTCATAGGTGAGAGTTATGAAGACGTACCACATTAACCTTCTTTGCCAAAAAATGCGACACAGATAAGAAACGCGTGTTCTCGTGAAAATTAGGACACACATGAAAGATTTTTTCGAGTTATAGATCCATGCATAACTTTTTGGCGTGCAGTGTTCATCCTTCGAAAACAAATCCGCGATTAATCCATTCCTAAAGCGTCGAAGAGCGACGCCTGCTTCTTCCATAGTCCTCGAGCGATTTGTTGTTCCCTTTGATGCCCTTGTGCCATTCGAATGTGGACGTTCCCGATTCACTAGTCTCCCTTAACAATTGTTTTAAAAATTCTGAACGATTCTGCTGCAGTTATCTCCATTATAACGCAAAATCCAATCGCGACTTGTGCTCCATCATAGAAGCAATCAAATGATTTGACTCAAATCAACATTATAAAAGATTATGCGTCCTAGTACTTCCACCATTTACCGACCTAACACGCCGGTATTAACAACAAAAATCAGTACCGCAACTTAATTTTCACACTGTACGATCAACAGCAAATTTTTCCAAAAGCAAACCAACGCCTGGGCGTACAATTTTTTACGTCCTAGGTACAAATAAAATCTTGAGCCCCCTTTCTTAAACACATGAAGAAAAACGTTTTCAAAATTATTATTCTTTACACGTATACTTTAACAACAGAAAAAAGTCTGGCCACTGCAGACCAGAACTGATTTAACATCCCCCATGCCAAGCAAATCTTATTAGTGTTTTGTTTTTCTGCACATTTCTCGTTTGTTTTTTTTTTACTCTCCGTTGAACTACTTGATTATTTTCAGCGAATTAGAAACGCTGGAGGCTATTTATAATTTTCTTCTGCTCCAGCAACGTTGTAGCAGATCTTACTTTAATTTCGCGTTTCGGCTCTTCGTTTAATCAAGCGTTACCATCGAGATTTCGGCATCCATTCAGTAACGAGCCGAATTCATTGACGAGTCTGCGAAGGAATCGCAACGTGCACAACCACGGGGGTGTTTTCGTTGTGAGGGGCGGTTCGGCTCGGTCAAAGAATATTGATTTGCAGGCCGTAGCTGCTCAGCTGCGAGCGCGCAACGTACAAACAGCTGGAAGGTACCATTATAAACAAAATCACAAAAACACCGCTGTGTCGTGTTGTGTGTTCTTCGCTATTCCACGTTCGTTCCTTTTAATGAGCCATCCGTCGTCTGGAACATCCGTTCCGAACTTTATTTAAATCCGTTTTTTGTTATTGGTCCGTATTTCGGTCGAATGGTGATTGTATTACTAGACGTGCCTTCTGACGTTTTGATTATTCCTTTTGTGAAGCGCGACGTTGTGTGGTGTTTTCATAATCAACGGATTAATATTTAAAACGACGCTTCGAGACGCTCCGTGCATTATTAATGCGGAGTTTAAAATCATATTTTTGTGTGTGAACTTTGGCAGCATTGAATTTGAAAACGTATGTTTTGCTGCTCGCAATTGTAAGTACAGTTTTTAATCGATTTTTTTTAACATTGTGCAGGCAATTATGCGGATATAATTGTACATGAAACTTGAGCAATTACTGTCCATGTTTCGTAATTTTTTCCGCAAATTTATCTTGACAATCTAAGATACATAAACACTTTATTGTGCTATTTTCCTGATAACAATATAAAAAACTGCTTTTTTTACCTTATAACGAAGTTGTTAACTTGTTACATCACGTTCTGGAGTGGTTTTTCCGCAACTAGTACCATAGTGAGCGATAATTTGCGAAAATTGTTTATAGGAAGTTGTTTAAAATAGTTCGCAATGCAATTCCAACGTGTTTGTCATAGTTACAGTGAAATTTTCGAAATTGTACGTTAAATCAAGTTGTTGTGTGTTATGTTATGACGAATTTATTGAAACAGATGACGATCATTACAGCAGTTTTGTTTCGTCAAGAAAAAAAAAAGAGACAGTGCTCTTGATCAAAATTTTAATGTTAACACACTTTCAAAATACCGAACTGTAACGATTTTAAAATTACAGGCAACGAGAAAAATACTCCCAATCAAGAACATTCTGTAATTATGTTCAGTATGTATTATTTTTTTATAAAATTGCCACAGTAAGTTTAATTTACAACAAAAAATTATAATAGATGCGCGCTAGATTTTTAAATATAAACACCATCGAAAGCTTGCACTAACATCATTTATTAAAATAATTTTTATTGTGTTTTGTATTGATTGACTTCTGGTTTGTAACCTACTTTCACGTAACTGCATTGCCCTTTTATTTGCCTTTTTCTCTCTCTTTCCCTCAAGCAAAGTACATAATAAAATATGCACACGTGTTCAAACTGAACTTGGTCTCTGTGGGGTGCTTAAAAAGATAAAATTCGTCGATTTTAAGGCGAAATTTTATCACAGTGTTTTGGCTTTGTTATTTGTTTAAAGAGTTTTTGTTTGTATTCAGTCAATTTAGGATAAAAATTGACTTCAAATACTTTTTATTAACTGTTCAATTTGGCTATAAAATAAGGAAAACAATCTTTTATCATGGATATACTACGTTATTTCCATTGCTAAACGATGATATTTTAATTCATCAGCTTTTGGATTTTGAAAGAGGCATAAGTCACTTTTATGTTCTTCTGAGATATTAAAAGTTTTGCATTTTATTGTGCATAAAAATACTTATGCAAACTATAAAGAAATTTCACTTATGTTTGCTATCTCGGTTACTTATCGTAAGAATTTTGATGTAGGGTTTGTTAAAATAACTATAAAAGAAATTACAGTGCCTGGGAATAAATTTCAGATCAAAAATTAGCTGAAAAGTTTCAAATTGCGCTTAATTTTGTTTTAAAAAATGTATGCAATTTTTTTTCGTGTAAACCTTGTGAGCAAAGTTTTTATTTCTTGTTTAATCCCGTTAATCATTGCTTCAGTTGAGTTAGTTAAAAACTATTATAACCAACTTTTATTATTAGTATCTGGCATTAAAACTGTTCATGGACAAATGTTATTTTAAATTTTCATTGGAGCTACCATTTTTGAAGCAGATTAACCATTTTTTGCCAGCGAATTTGCTGGCGATGTCTCGCCCAAACAAAAAAAGCTTAAGAAATGTGACACCAATCTACAAAATAATTTCAGCGCTTTCTTATAACTTTTATGTGTTTTCAGGCATCCTAATAATAGCTTTTATGAACTTTCCAACGTTGATAGTCCGTTTTTATTAATACTTTTCCATTCCTAACTACAAACACAGCAGTCTTTGGGCAGCCTTAGCTGTCTTTTTAACTTGGCGCCACTTGTTTTTGCAATGAACCACGGTTTTACTCCTAATGATTTCAATTTCCTTGTTTATCCCATTTCTCAGGCGTTATTTTGTACAAGATTTTTATTTAGTAAATTTATCAGTAGTAATATAACAAGTGCATTGAAAATTATCGATAATTTTTGGTAAATATGCCCGAATGCAAGTTGAGCTGAAAAAAACACAAGTGATTTTTTTCTGATTCAACTTGCATGAGTGAAGATGTGTCAAAAATTATAGATTATTTGCAATGCACGAGTTATATTTTGTCAGAAAATTTCCTGCACCTAACCTACCTGCCAAATTAAATGTATGTTATGTCAAATTTTACGAGTACTGTCAGAGTGGTGCGTCAGGGGTGTGGTTTAATCTATATTAAAGTAACGCTACCGGTCGCCGAAATGCGTCAAAATATTTATCAAGACCAAAATATTAGGTTGATGCATAATTATCTGCCGTTTTTTTCCGCGAAGTTTTGTTATTCAATTTGTCGTTTAATTGACATTTGTCATAATATAGTTCTTTAAAAGGGTTGAGAAATTAAAATGCACATCGAAAATCATACACATATAAGCCACATTATGCTGTATCACTTCGAGGAAGGATGGAAAACCGCTGAGTTATTTCGCGAAGGAACGATTAGCGAGAGGTCATGCCGAGAGCGGTTTGTTCGCTTTAAAGCTTAGATGACAAGTCAGGAAAGGGTCGATCTTCGGATTTGGTAGAGGATGTCAAATCGTGCATTGCCTCCAAAAACCAGTGCTTCTTCGCCCGCGGAATCGACCGTTTTCCAAGCATATGGGAAGCAGTAATCGACGTTGATGGTGACTACTTCCCCAAATGATAACTGTACCTACTGCTTTGAGTTTGTTTTCGTTTTTGATTATGTTACATTATAATTTATTGAAGGGATGTATACAAGAAAATTTCCAATATTTTATTATAATTTATGTTATATTATAACTTTTCAAAAACGGCGGATAATTATGCATCAACCTAATATTTAATTCCCTCTCCAAATTTATATTTTCGACCAATCACAAACTCAGATTTCTTAGAAACGGCCAATAAACGTATGAAAATCTGTTAATTGCGAAAAGGATATTATCAGTGTATGAATATGTTTATTGGTCGTTTCTAGGAAATCTGAGTTTGTTATTGGTCGAAAAAGCAAATTTGAGATGAGGATCAACATCTGACAGGGGAATGTAAAATTATTACCGTGCAATAGTGCTCCTATTGGTAGTCTCTAGAACATTTAAGATTAGTGATTGGTTGAAAACGCAAATTTGACAGGTGAAGGATATTTTCAACCTTATTTTCCTTTATCTCAGAACACGCTTGAATCAATCTAGCAACCAAGAATTGTCCGCGGGATAACAATCACTAACTAAAAAGTGTGTCGATCTTTAATAGCTGACTCACAAACATAATTGAATATAATATTTCATTGTATTGAAAAGAATCAAAATTGCTTCGGCAGAATGGCTCTAAGGAATCCGCCGTGACAGTCCGGCGCGATTGTTTTTAAGCCGTGTTTTGTATGGTTCGACGTTCGACAGGTTAATGATCCCCGCGCAATTTTATCGCGAAAAACTTGAGCCACACTTCAAGACCAAGCCAAAATCAGAATCGACGAGTTCGGCCAAATGAAAACATAAAGACCGGAAAAAGGCGTAAATTAATTAGCACGTAATATCTTCTCATTTAAATTGACGCTAAGTGTGTAGTTTGTTTAGAAGCACGGTTGATGCGTAGAAATTGAGTCATGTTTTTGTGTGTATAATTAATAATGTGGCAGTGCATGCGTTATTAATTTGATTATGTAAGAGTGGTCTTTGTTTGTGTGATCGAGTAAGCGGCGCAAATGTGAAAAATAGGCCACGTTTAAGAGCATATAGGCCAGTAATGTTACGATGTTGAATTTGATCGAAAAAAATACTTTACAGAGTGTATGATTCTTCATAAATACATGAGAATTCTGGATACTGTTGAAGATCAAAAGTTGGTTAAATATGCAAAGAAATGCGTTTATATTTGTGGTTCTAGGACAATCACCCCCTGGACAATCACCCCCCGGACAATAACCCCCGGACAATAACCCCCCGTACAAATAACCCCCGTACAAATAACCCCCCGTGTAAAAAAACCCCAGACAATTAACCCCCATGCAAAAAAAAACAACGACTAACTTGAAATATCGGTAAATTATAATTCCCGCAATGTAAAGTGATAAAGTTGCAAATAAAAAAATTAAAGAATAACATTTTAATACATTATTAACAATATTTATTTTCCTGTAAAATACTTTACAAATGTAAGTTTATTTAAATAAACCATAAAGTTTACAAGTTTACTAATTTTAATCCTAATCCTATGATGTTAACATCATTCCAAATCGCTGCATGATGGCCATAACAGTGAAAAATTGTGCGTTCAAAGGTAACACCCGAAGAAGATTAAATTGTTAATCTGCCTTATTTCTTTTTTTTTTGCAACTTTATCACTTTACATTGCGGCAATTATAATCTACTGTTATTTCAAGTTAGTCGTTGTTTTTTCTGCACGAGGGGTTAATTGTCTGGGGGATTTTTTACACGGGGGGTTATTTGTCCGGGGGGTTATTTGTCCGGGGGGTGATTGTCCAGGGGGTGATTGTCCTGTTACCATATTTGTATGTGCTTAGTGGGAATCCAGGGCCAGTGCAAGAGTATCTGAGATCTGACGCCTTTAGGCAAAGAAAATTTAGGCGCCCCTATACATTATCGTGTAATATGTTTTTGGGAATTTACCCCAAAGTCGAACACCAACTGAAAGAGTTTTAACGCGGGTAGATCACTAAAAACATTTATTTTTATAATAATTAGTAATATCAGTATGAACTTTTAAATATTTTTGTATTAATGAACACTAATACATTTGTTTACTTTTATTATCTATACATTAAAGGGTGACAAATTACACTCTGTATATATTAAATATTGGAATTGCGTCCGTTAATGATGATTGAAGGGATGTATACATAAAACTCTGGTTTTTACAGGACGTATTCTTTAGCCAAGTATTTATTGGTAAACTTACATGTTTCAATTAGGACTTCCTAATCTTCATCAGAGTTACTGAAATTTAATAATTGATAATAATAATTTTTTTAACAAATTTAACAATTGCATTATAAAAAAAGGTTGGTCTATAAAACTACTTACGTTATCCACATAATTTCTTGGTTAAAATAAACAGTTGTATTAGAAAACAACGTGGTCAAACAATTTTTTTCCTTTTAAAATGTGATAAAAATCCGCAGGCACAAACTTACTCAAAGTAAAATATAACATTAAACAACAGATATTAAATTTTTTTTTGAATTATTTGGTATTTTTAACTTATAACTAACAATTTTTTAAAAAGACGATTACAGAAAACAATGTGCACATTTTTACAACAAACTTAACAGCACAGAATGACTGTGAAACCAGGAAAAATATCATACTTAAAAAACCACTAAGCAACGATTTTTGTAGGAAACTGACAAAATTGTTAGTAATAACAATCCTTACTAACCAGATGTCACTAATAGGCAACATCTTTTTTGAAATTTACAATTGTAAGTTTTAATTAACAAATAATGAGTATATAATAATAGTTTACAATAATTAACATAATGAACAATAATAATTGAACAATGATAATGATAAAATATGACAATTAATGAACAATAATTATTTTTTGTTAAAAACAAACAATATTTTAAAAAACTTAACAGTAAGCGACAAAAATTCTATTAATATTTTTTAAATTGATATATAGAAATATTTTAGCTAATTGTTAGGAAATAGTAAATTTTGTTGATGACATTTATTTACTAATAATTTGTATGTTTTTTGAAAAATATTGTCTATGTCAGTTCTGTCATTACAAGCATTATTGTTTACGTTTATAAAAATACTTTCTGCTATTAGTCTTTTAAATAAATTCTTTTCGTGATAGATCATTTTTATTTTATTAAAATTGAAATCATGGTCGGTTTTTAGTACATGTTCTGTTAAACTAGTATTAGCCTGAACACTAGACTTATTTTTGGTCTTTAAAATGTCTTTGAGTTTTTTTAAATCACTATTGTGTTTATTTTAACCAAGAAATTATGTGGATAACGTAAGTAGTTTTATAGACCAACCTTTTTTTATAATGCAATTGTTAAATTTGTTAAAAAAATTATTATTATCAATTATTAAATTTCAGTAACTCTGATGAAGATTAGGAAGTCCTAATCGAAACATGTAAGTTTACCAATAAATACTTGGCTAAAGAATACGTCCTGTAAAAACCAGAGTTTTATTGTATACATCCCTTCAAACTCTGTATACAGGGTGGCTGATTTTTCATTGTCCAGCTTATACATATCTGCTGAAATATTAAAGTTACCAAAAAAAGTTTAATGAGAAACTTATTAAACAAAAGCTGGTCTACAAAATTGTGCTAAAAATTTTATTCCATAGCCTACCAGTTTTTCGGAAAAATATCCAACTTTTCTTTTTTAAATAGAACACCCTGTATATTTTGACAGAATCACATTCTAAATCAATTTCTCTTTACAATGATATATCATAAGTACCATTTTGCTTTTAAATTATGCACAATATTTCAAAAAAAGAATTATTAAAGTCGGCTGTGATATTGTTTTGTTTATTGCAAAATACCTGTTAAATTTGTTTACATTAGCAAACACTTGTCAAATCAGACAGAAATAAGTGTAATTATAATTAAGAAATATGTACTATACAAATAATGAAAAAGTTGATATGCTGTGCTGTTTCCCCATCCGACTATAATAATTCTCCTTTTTTGAAATATTGAGCATAATTTAAAAGCAAAATGGTACTTATGATAATATCATTGTGAAGAGAAATTGATTTAGAATGTGATTCTGTGAAAATATACAGGGTGTTCTATTTAAAAAACAAAAGTTGGATATTTTTCCGAAAAACTGGTAGGCTATGGAACAAAATTTTTAGCACCATTTTGTAGACCAGCTTTTGTTTAATAAGTTTCTCATTTAACTTTTTTTGGTAACATTAATATTTCAGCAGATATAAGCTGGACGATGAAAAACCAGCCACACTGTAAATTTTGACATTGTCACTTTAGGCATTTTAGGTTAAAATTTTAATCATTTACGTTTTTACAACATTGCCAATAATACAAAATTTGGAAAATATTTAAGGATTTAAAATTGTAAAACGTTTGCCCTCATATTTAATTTTGTTAGATGTTCCCCGCATCTGCTAATATTTTTCAAATTCATCATATCGTATTTTTTATGAGTAGGGCTGGCGCCTCCGTATCTTGGCGCCTCTAGGCAATTGCCGAGATTCGCCTTCTGGTAAACCGGCCGTGTAAGAAACTCAAGTGAAAATGTGCCCAGCTACGAAATATCCTGAAAAAACTGAAAGAATTGAAAGACGAATAACTTTATTATGCACAACAGTAGAATTTGTTTAATGAATAACAGACACCATATTGATTTTTCATGCTGTGAGTTGGCGATAATTGTATTTACCGCAAAACTTGTCAACTGACCCAAAAAAAATCCATTATGGCGTCAATGCGTATGCCAAAAACTAAGTAGGCTGCGTCAATTTTAAAAGCGCCATGCAAAAAAATTTTTTTTTGCGAAATCTGAAGGCTTATTGTTGATTTATTATTTTAAAAAAGTCACAAATAAATCGGTTGCTTGCGTTGTGATAAATCATACGCGTAAGTTATACGCACATATTTTTAAATAGCGTGTAGTCAGGCATTGACCTTTAAATTGTTTGAAGACGTAAATTAATTATCATTTCACCTTCAAAGTACTTCCTGGTTGTATGCATTCAAACGAAAAGTGTGATGTATTTTATTTCATTGCTCTGAGATTAGTACACAAAGGAGTTTTCCCGAACAAATAAAGATTTTTTTATCTTTGTGTCGATCGACGAATAAGTCTGTTGGCAAATATTGATCGGTTTGCAATCTTTAGATAAAGAAATACCAACTATTGTTGCCGCCTCTGTTTGCGTGTTTAAAATTTATAGAACTTGGGCGATTTTTGGAACACAGAAAACTGTTGCAAAGAAAATTTCCTTCACTTGTCAAATTTGCGTTTTCAACCAATCACTAGTGTTAAATCTTCTAGAAGAGACTACCAATAGGAGCATTATTACACGGTAATAATTTTAAATTCCCCTGTCAGATGTTGATTGTCCCAATAATGACCAATAACAAACTCAGATTTCCTAGAAACGACCAGTAAACATAATCATACTGATGATATCTTTTTCGCAATTAACAGATTTTCATGCGTTTATTGGTCGTTTCTAAGAAATCTGAGTTTGTGATTGGTCGAAAATATAAATTTGGAGAGGGAATTAATTATTTAGGTCTTGATAATTTTTTGACGAATTTCGGCGACCAGTAGCGTTACTTTAATATAGATTAAACCACACCCCTGACGCACCACTCTAACAGTACTTGTAAAATTCTAAAATTTGACATAACATACATTTAATTGATCAGGTAGGTTAGGTG
The DNA here is from genome assembly GCA_947652605.1 of Elmis aenea. Classification (NCBI taxonomy): domain Eukaryota; kingdom Metazoa; phylum Arthropoda; class Insecta; order Coleoptera; family Elmidae; genus Elmis; species Elmis aenea. Next base: position 5,058,509 of record OX393579.1, on the reverse strand, counting down.
AAAGAAATTTTCTGATAAAATATAACTCTTGCATTGCAAATAATCTATAAATTTTGACAAATCTTCACTCAGAAAAAATCGCTCGTGCACTCGTGTTTTTTTCAGCTCAACTTGCAAAAATTATTATGAACTGTCGAGTTGTAATTTAAACTATAAAAAAAGACATAATAATATTAACATGTGTATTTCGTGTTGCTTATTAGTGCAAAACTTGTGTCTGATAAAATTTTCGCGACCACAACACTTTTCATATCATACGTATGCTGAGTAAACAACAACTAAGTTGGTCAACGAAATTAATTAATAATAGCAACAGCTGTTAAGTGCGAGATACATTATAAATATTTTAATAAATTTCAAATAAAAATTGAGAATGCATAAGTAAGTGGTACAATGATTTAGGTCTAGGAGTCTAGGTACATTTATATTTAAATTTTGTAACGAATTTGGGTGTGTGTAAGAAGTTTTATGTATTAAACAACGTTCGAATAACTATGGCCAAGTAATTGGTTGCATTTTGCAGAGGGCGAGTACACTTTGGTATTTTGAAACTGAATAAAAGTTACTAAAAAAGTGGAGCTTTTACACGGCCAATTTAAGAAAATTGTTGAGTAAATTATGTAATAAAACTAATTTATTTAAGTATATTTTCATTATCATTGATATTCATAAAACACATAAGTAACAAGTAAATTTATCAGTACATTTTGATTTGTAATTGACTTAAGCTACTTACAAAATAAACGGCTCATATATTTTACATGCCACGTTTTCAATATTTTTAAAGATCAGCTTGCAGTGAAATCGTACCAATGTTAAAGATTAATTAAAATAATTTGGTTGTACTTTTTATCTAGTTTTCGTGAGATTTGTGTTATCTATCATTCCGTTATCGTGTCAAATATATATTGTCTAATTTTTCTCAGCGTTTCCCATTTATTCTTTTTAACAAATTCCAGCTGAAAAATGCATTTTTATAAAACGCCCCATCAAATTGTGTTCGCTCCGCAGAATGTGTTACGTGTGACAGAAATAATAATGAAAGAATTTCTACTTTTAGTCGTTTTTACTTGTGATCTGAGCACCTTCCGTTCTAATCACGTTCCGGTTGATAGGATATGAACTAGAATAAGCTGGCAATGGGAAATGTGTCGTTTTGCTCTCATCGGATGTGTGCTTTTGCATACGTCTTGTGCAGTTTCCGTTAATTAAAATTTTTGGTATTATCGACGGAAGAACAATTAATTTTAGTAACCATTAGTGGTAAAAGTGCAGGAAATTAACTTTAAATTTGGGTTGATAATTAATAAATAAAAGTTGAACAACACGTTAGTGCACGCGCGTCCAGTAGATAGTTTTCATGTCCATATTCTATGTTCCTGGCGTGACAGTTGTGTTATCCGATATACAGCGAATCCTTTGCATTGAAAGGCTCACGTCTTGCTCGCGACATGTCACAAACCGTTAAAGGTAAACAATGTCAGTATTATTTCACCAGTTAGACAGTGACAAACGTTTGTGGTCAGGCAAGAACATAATACTCGTCTGGTGTGTAGTTTCTTTATCTTGTTTCAAGTTTTTTTACCAAGCTAGTGCGATTTTTTAAGGTAACAACAACCTGCTTTTGTCTACGATGTTAGCTGCTTGTGCAATATGTCCTTTTGTTTAATTTGTTTTGTTTTATCAGTGGCATGCTTGAAAAATTATTTTTTGAGATTAATTTTCACGGTTTGGCGTAAAAAATGCTGCATACATGAACTGAATATCTTTGACAATTTGTAACTAAATTGTATTTCCGATTAACACAGAGCCGGATAAAAATGGCACGGGCGAGTTGATTGATTAAATTTTATTCATGAATATTTATTATTGCAGTGCAGGCAGAATTTATTAACTGACCAGCTTGCAAAATTTACTTTTGACGTATGCAGTGTAGGGTTTGTCGGTTTTTAAAAATCGGTTTTGAAAAACCGGTTTTTTTGAAAAAAATTATGTATTCGAAAAACCGGTTTTTTAAACTAAAAAACCGGTTTTAAGCCTAGATTAGACACGTAAAAAATAAATATCTACATAAAAATCTGTACACTTCTGCTTCATTTGCAAAATCCAAAAAACATTGTTACAAAAAAATCAAACGTATTTCCGCTGGCTTCAAGAACCGATATAGTCAAGTTTTTGGAAAAAATATTATCTAGAATTTACCCAAATTCTGCTATAGAATTGGAAACAAATTTCGATGAAGATGAAGATATTATTAAGGGTTTTTGGATTTGCTGTTTTTGTTAAAGGTTCCTCGATAAATCTAAGAATTGATTTCTCCATCTCTTCTTTCAAGACATTTCTGTTTTCATTAAAGGCAGAATTTGCAGTATTTGAATCAACTAATAAAAGAATAAAGAATTTGGGCACACTGTTTGAAGCTTTAAAAACAGTAAGACCCAGCTCAATAGTCAGCGAACCAGTGTTTTCTGTATCTGGTAATTTTGTATCTCAAATACGAACCAGATTAAGTCATGATTCCGTAAATGTTTTGTGTTTTTAAAATCATGTTTTCTAAAGAAAAAAGCAAATTTAAAAAAAAAATGCTAATTATGGTTTGTTGGAAGTTTAGAATTTAATTTTTATTTGTTATCTTATTATTTGGTTTTATTTGAAATTTGTTTTATATTTTATAAAATTATGAAATATAAATTATTTCATTACGTTTTAATTGTTTTTTTAAAACTATTCGAAACCGGTTTTAACCGGTTTTTTGGAAAAACTGGTATTCGAAAACCGGTTTTTCAAAAGTCGGTTTTTGTATAAACCCTAATGCAGTGCATGTTAAAATCTTACGATCAGCAACATTTATTTTTGTTCCTCCAAGAAAAACAGTTGTAATTAATGCTTACATTGCTTGAAAAATTGGGATATGTTACATAAAAATCGAAAGTATATTATTTATTTCAAAAATTAAAAATATGACACAAATGTATGCATTGATCATTTTGTTAGGATGCCTTTTTGAATACATAATAACTGGGGCGTTAACTACTTTAGTTTACATGGTTCGCATTATTTTACTTACAAGTTTAGTGTTATTTATTATAAACACATGGGTTCCCGAGGCAGGCAGAGGCTGAAGCCAAGCGATTGGTGCAAAGGTGTATGCAGCGTACATAAAACAAAGAAGCTTGTGCCACTGATAACATTTAATAATTAGTAACAATTATGTACTCACCGGGGGGAACCCACCCCCGCGTGTGATGCCGGATCGCCAGGGATAATATAAGCCCATCACCATATTATAGTAACACATAAATCTCCACTAAAGCCAAGCATAAATCAACAAGGTGGTCTCACTCGCACACAAAGCTGAAAGGCAAAGCATGGCGTCCCACGCATTATATAAATTAGCATGTGTATCAACATACACCCTGGATCTCAATCCAGTACAACTCCTGGACAACACTCCAGCTCAGCAACCTGGACAACAGCCATCAGACTCTCTGGTCACGTTGGGTACCGTTGGCATGCTTTGATGGCACCTGGGTGGACCCTCCGTACGACCGGATTCCTACGCTTACTGCGCCTCATCACCCAGGTGTACCCTCATGGGGCGGCTGCGGCCAGGTGTGGGCTAGGACACACAGCATAGACCCACCACCCAGGGGCACCCCCCATAGGGCAGCTACGGCTGGGGGTGTGAGCCAGGACACACAGCATAGACTCACATTCCCCAGCACTCTGTATGGAGAAATGGAGAGAAATTAGCAGCATGATTAGTACATTACCAAATGATTGCAATCCAAAACACAATAACACAATAACATAATAAACACCAATAACTGCAGTATTACGATAATAAAGGCCATATAATGTAATTACATGCACTACGCAACGATTAGCTAACCCTTTATCTTATAACCACACATCATCACATACATACACATGTATAACTCTAACAACTTATACTAAAGACTGTCGAAAGTGAACTGTATATCTCGAGTGCCCCCCGCAAGGGGTTGCGTCTGGCCGATACATAATATAAACAGTTTTGGGTCACTTTACCTGCCTCTAACGAAACCAAGAACTAAAACGCAACATACTATCTTTGTTTAAATGTAACATATGCTTCAGTGTATAATGAACGTAATTATTAGCATCTTAAATCCAATAACTAATTTATCTTAGTTTATCGAATATCATAAACAGAAAATAAAGGTAAAATACCTTAGACAAAATTATGAGCCTTTCAATTTCTTATTTCATTGTTTGTTGATTGATACACTTTCCGATAGTTTAAATACCATGGAAGACATTCTGGACCATTTATTGGGGAATAATTTTCGATGCAGTCAGGATCGCATCCTTCAATGTTTGTCGAATTTTTAGCATTTTTGTAACAGACTTTTTGCATAATATTTAATCAGTTGAATTACCTCTGTATGTAGCAATTCTCTTAAAATAATTGTGTTGAATGTATCGTGTTTAGGATTCAAATTCAAAGTATTAAATAATTAACCCATTTTTATGATAAACCTAGCTAAATTGCTTAAGTTATTAGATAACGTAGACTCGTGGAGAAATGTATTTTTTTAAGTGACGTTTTGCCACTCATACAGGCCGTCCCAGATTACATTTCCAGCATGAGTATCTCGCTTATTATAAGCGTTACAGGTTTGTTTAAATTAGATGAATTATTCCTTAGTATGAGAGGAGTTACAATCAAATTTTAAAAGTACAAAATTCCTCGTACTTCAGATGTTATAGCAAAAAATATGAAAATGTCGAATTTCTTTTCTCTCTCGTAACTTTTTTATTTTATTCATTAAATCAATTTCATTTGTACCTTCTGGAAGTTTTTGTTGTTTATATAAACGATATGGTTAAATACGCCAAACATTGTGAAATAAAAATGTTTGCGGACGATACAATGTTGTTTGTTAGTGGATTTAAAACAATTGAATTAGTAGATAAGATGAATTTAGATCTAAGTAATATTTATAAATGGCTATGCGATAATAATTTATGTATTAATGTTGATAAATCCAAATTTATGATTTTGGGAACCAAACACATTATCTATAAAACAAATATTTATAATGCTGATCTGGATATAAAAATTAGCAACACTAATTTAGAAAGAGTAGCCGAAATTAAATACCTTGGTGTTATATTAGATGAAAATTTAATGTTTAAGTTACACACAAAATACGTGATGAACAAAATTTCCAAAAAGATTTTTCTCTTCAAAAGATGTAGCAAACACATGAGTATGTACACTAGAGTTTTACTGTATAAAACAATAATAGCTCCTCATTTTGTGTTTTGTGCTTCATTACTTATTAATTTAAATAAAAATGAACTTCAACAATTACAGAAATTACAAAATCGCGCCATGCGCACTATTTTACAGTGTTCAATTCTTTCCCCTATCAAGGTTATGTTAAATACACTTCAATTTATGAGTATTAATCAGAGAATAATATTTAGAACATTAGAGCTAATTTTAAAAATTAAACTACAAAAAACACCAAAATATCTGTATGCAAATGTAAAATTAGTCCATGAGATCCACAGTTATAAAACTAGAAATACGCTTGATTTCGTTATAGAGAAATGTACTAAAAGTCAAACTGCTCGTTCGTTATTTTATCAAGGTTTTAAAATATTTAATAATATGCCGCATCAAGTCAAAATATGTAATAATTATAAGAAGGGTATTAATTAAATTAATTAAGGAGTACGTATTAGAACGCTATTAAACTATTATTTAAGACATTTAGAATTTAGAAGATTTTTAGATTTTTATTTTATTTCATTCTATTTTTATTTTTATTATATTTACTACTACCTATGTAAATTATGTTACAATGTAATAGCAATTGCTAAATAAAGCCAACTTACTTACTTACTCACTTAAATACGGTGTTCCTTGAGTTCCTGAGTTATTTTAACAAACAGATATAACGTATGATATGTCGTCAGAAAGAGAAAAAAAAGCACATTGAACTATTCCAAAGCCAACTAGACAGTCCTTAAGAAAAAATGCAGAGGGGTAATATCTCAAAAATGAAAAGTGATTTAAAAAATCTAAGATAATGTTACATTCTACATAAAAAAGTGCCTTCAGAAGGTACAAATAAAATTGTTGTAATGATTAAGACAAAAAACCTATGAGAGAAAAATGAAATTGGACATTTTCATATTTTTTGCTATAACATCTGAAGCACGACGAATTTTGTACTTTTAAAAATTGATTGTGGCTCCTCTCATACTAAGGAATAATTCATCTAATTTAAACAAACCTGTATCTCCTATAAAAAGCGAGATCCCTATGCTGGAATGTAATCTGGGACACCCTGTATATAAAATTGGTCTACGTTCTTTGTCATTTGCAATGTATCTAATGTTTGGTGTTATTTTTTAGAAATTAACACGCCACAGATTTGTCCAAATGACATAAATCGACAGTGTCAAATTAGTTTAAGAAAAAATTAACAAAATTTTGCCCGAGTATACACCAAGCTGACTAGTTTTTTACTGTTTGTATTTGTTCGATTAACACACACAGGGACTACCAATGCTGATAGAATTTTATCCAAAATACATTGGAAATAACATGTAACTAACTGAATGCGTTGCTAGCGTAGTGTTAGGTAGAAGGCATTTTGCCCTATTAAAAATTCGCATTCTCGCCCACTCACGACAGAAATATGCGCACCCTCAACTTCACGTCACGACATGACCCTTCGTAACCCGAATGCCTTACCAACCCGCACCCGACTTCACTTCGTACCCATAAGTTTCGACCACAGAAGTTGCGTAAATTATATGAAACAATTTGCCATACAAAGCATTACATTTTAAAAATAATTTTTCATGTGTTCACTGATACCCAGTAAAAAATACTGGGTCATGTAAATCACAGGATTGAAACGATATAAGTTCATTTAAATACTTTTGTTGTCTAAACAGAAGTGAAATAATATTTGCCTTAGATTGTATGTCAATTAACACTTTTGGAACGTACATTTTGATTAATATAACATTTAAAAAATGTGACAATGTTTTATATTAATGTTCTAAATTGGCGAACTTCTTCCCATTTCACGGTGCTAACATTTTTCCAGTTTCCCAATGGTGTCAAATACATGTGATTTTCTACCATAAATACCCCGCTTCCGGTTTTAAATGGGTTTGGGTAGTATAAACAAACAGTTTTTAAAAGAGGCCAAAGGCTATATATACAATATCGTTCCAAGGATCGGCGGATAATTCCAATCACTCTTTAGCAATTCCAATAAATTACTCCCAGCTGGCTTATTTCACAAGCAAAATAAACAATAACAAAAAATTCAGCTTATAAACAATAATGTCCTTGGTTTTATATTCGGAATTTGTTGTTCGTTATCGGCAAGTGCCTGATCGAACATACTCTGTGAATAATTGTAACGCAGTAGTTGGTTGGTCCGAGAATGGATGAAATTTTGATTTTTCTTGTGCATACGATTTCTTGATTGTTGATTGTATCAGCTGTGTCTGTTTCTTGCACATGCGTTCTTGTTCTGTTTAACCCAACAGCTGATGGCTGGCGTTCAGTTGAGTTCGAGCGGTCGTGTTGTGTACAAACTTAGTGCAGCGTGTTGTTGCTATTTTTTTTAACTACGTGCTTTCAGTGTGCGTTTTAACTAACGATTTTAGTTGTAATTATCTCTGCTTCATCGAAATGGAAGCACTTCGACTGGCAATACAGTAAGTGAAACGATTTAAAGGGTCTTGCATTTTAAGTAATGTTACTTAGTTTAAGTTGGGAGAACAAAGACTTCGCAATGTGAACGCACGTAAGTCGGTGCCATGTGATTGTAGTATTTACAACAGCGACACAAAAATTGGTTTGTTGTTGTTTGATGGAATTTAGTCGTAATAATTTATTTTAAATATCGTAATAAATATTGTTTAATTAGCTAATTAATAACGTTATTTTTTAATCGTACTTTGTTTATGTAATAAAACGAAGTAAACAATTTAGCAAAATGTTTCAATATTGATTTTATAAGTTAGCTGATTATTAAGTTCACCTTGTATTGCTTTGCCTCGCTTCGTCTCGCTTCGTCTTCTTTGCCTCGCCTTGACTTAACAACCCTTGCATCACCGTGTATGGTCTGTATATTTTTCGTCATTACACCGTTTTTTTATGCAATTTTTATAGCCATTAATTTTTTTTTCGCGCTTTTCATACTTTTCCTCGTCTCGCCTATTATGCATTTTTTCGCCTCGCCTCGTACTATAACAAATCTAGTTACATTCTACATAAAAGTACCTCAATGAAGAACAAAATTGATCTAATGATTAAAGCAAAAAACTTAGAGGGGAAAAACATATTATTTGCTGTAACTTCTGAAGCACAGGGTGGTCCAAATTTGATGGGATTCCATGGGTATCTCGCTTAACAATCAAGATAGAGAAACGGTTAAATTACCAAAATTGTGCAGTTTTTTGGGACAGACTCGAGAACAGTTTTCAAATATATTCTATCATTTCCGGTTTTTCTTTTTGTTTTTGTTTTCACAGCCTACTTTTTGTTTTTCATCTTTAACAAAATTAAAAAACCTTTGTAACTTGCGTATTATTGAAAATAAATACATCAACCCTGATGTATTTGGAAAGGGAAACAAAAAAGAAATTTAAATAGGTCATAAGTAAAAAGTAACTATATCTACCATTTAAAAAAAGGTAAGTTTGTGTCATAACTTTTTAACAGCGAGCGTATAAATTTTTTTTAGGACTATTAAAATCTACATAACGATATCTAAAAATAATCTTCATAAACTTTATTGATATTTGCAACAGTAAGAGAGATATGACACATTATAAATATAACAACTATTAAGCGAGATACCCATGTAATCCCATCGATTTTGGACCACCCTGTACGAAGAATTTTTTACTTTTAAAAATGGATTGTTGCTCATCTTATACTTACGAGTAATTCATCTAATTTAAGCAAACCTGTATCTCTTTTAATAAGTGAGATCCCCATGTTGAAAATGCTATCTGGCGCGCCCTGTATATGGATGCGAATTTGTTACAGAAATCGCCGTTTTCCGCAGCCTAGTTTCCGTTTCTTGTGATCCATCCAGTCATCTGCTGTGAGGCCTTTACTTTCTATTGCTGCTTCCCCATCATTTTTCCATGTTCTTCTTAGCCTTTTCTTGCGATTTGGTGGATGCCACTTTAATAGTTCACTTGGCAATATTGTTTCATGCATTTTCCCTACCATTTTAATATTTTGGCTTCAATGGTCTATTCTATCAATCCCCATTTTCCTCCAATTTTAGTATTTCTTGCCCCATCATTCCTAGTGAGTCGACAACATTTCTCCAATAGTTGTAACTGCTACATATTTCTTGTTCATTTGATAGTTTCATGCCTGAAGGTCTAATGTATTTGGAGTTCAAAATTTAAGCAAAATTCTAAACATACTTTAAGGATTAAAACTCAAAAAAAACTTATACGATGTATGACTAATTATCAACACTCTGCTATGCTTCCAAAGATCGTCATTAGCAACGACCATGATCTTAACTTTATTGATGTAGTTGAATGAATTATTTTGTTGTATTAAAAAAAAAAACGTCTTCAGTTTGTGTCAAGAATAAAACCTTCCTCTTGATTTATAAATCAATTTTCATAATGTATCGAAACATTTGAAATACTTTGGGTAAAGCACTCAAATTAATTATTTTTTGTATACCATCTTCAGTTCTAAGCTATTATGCAAACAAAATTACGTTGTTTATTAATTAATCTTAAATATTTCTCGCAAAGTTTTTTGTGGCCCAAGTTAATGGAAAAATGAAATTACGTAGTATGTTTTTGCTGTGGCTAAGTTGTTTATAACAAAAATTCAGAGGAGCTGAATAACCAACGCGCCAAGTTGAACCGTCGCAATTGTTTCAAAACAAGAAACTGGTATTGTTTCCGGTATGGAGTATCAGATAGAGTTGATGTAATAAACCAAGATGGTCACGACTTATTCCTGGAAATTATTCAGTTCTGTTGGCGTTTTATAATGCTCTATCTGACGTCTAATTTATTCAAGAAAATTCTACCTGTAAGTAATCGCTGTAATCGTTTGTTAGCCAATTATTGAAAACTGCCAGTAGAAAGCAGATTGTCGATAGTGCTGCATGTTTGACCTCAAATATTATGCCGGAAGTATTAATATTTTGTATACAAATAATCCCATTATTATGCTCCTTTCACGTCAGTTGGGTTATTGGATTTCAATTTGTTTATTATCCTGTATTTTCATGGCATCCTCAATCTGTTAATGATCAAGTTGGTGTTATTTGTTAAAGTCAATAAGTCCAAGAAAAGATTAATCGAGAACTTGAGTGGATGCACGGAAAAACAACTTTTCGCTTTATACTGTGTGCTTTTTTACAAATTGATACAAAAGTAAACGCTAAAAGCAATTTTCGTGTACCTAAACTTCCTATAAATATTTTAAAGATGCAGTTTTTGTGTCAATACTGAAAGTGCCTCATTTCAGTGAGGTATTCTGGGCGCCTTTTTTTAAATTTGAGGTGTAATAGTGAAGATTTTTTTTTATTTGGTCATGAGTCCTTTTACTGTTAGGTGTGGGACTGTTGAGTTGTGTTGTGCTGATTTTTTCTCCCATGTTTTATTGTCTTGTGCTAGCATTTTTATGTCATTCCATTTGATGTTTCTATCCGTTGCTGCTTTTTGAACTTCGTCTTGCCAGGTTTTTCTCGGTGCACGTCTTTTGTTTTTTCCCTGTGATCTTGCTTCATGGGCTTTTCTGGTTAACCTTTCTTCTTCATCCTATAAATGTGACCCAACCATCCCAGCTGTCTTTCTTGTATTTTTGTCTCAACTGACTTTATCTTTAATTGTCCTCTATATGTTTCGTTTCTGATTCTATCTTTTTTGGTTTTTCCTTGGATTTTTCTTAGAAAGCTCATTTCTGCTGCATTTACTCGGCTACTATTTTTATTTGTGAGTGTCCACGTTTCACTTCCGTATAAAAGTGCCGGAGTTACTACCTTTTTTACCACTTCCACTTTTGTTCTTTTTGGGACTTTATTTCCAAAAGACGTTGTTCGTAAAATTTTAAATATTCTTCCCACATTTCCTGTCCTTTCGCTTATTTCCTTGTCCATTCCTCAATTTTTCTTTATTATCACTCCTAAATATTTAAAGCTTTCTACCTGTTCCAACCTAAGCCCATTTAAAAAGTGATGTTATGCCGTTTGTTCTCTGTTATAACGATCATAGTTTTAGTTTTTCTGTATTTATTTTCATATTGATTTTATTCAATTCCTGGTTTAGAAATATTGCTTTAAAAAAACTTATCAATAATCATATTAAGCTTTAAAACGTAAAAAAAATATATGAATATTTTTAAACTTAATCCTGCATTCAAGTTTAGTTGGGACCAGTTAGCATCGTTCGGTTGATGTTTCAGTCGATGGTCAAAAGCTGAATCAATGTTTGTCTTAAAAATTAAAAGGTACTCGTCAGACCACTTGAAACGAACTTAAAAACAAATTTACATCTTTTGAATTCTTCAACACACTTGAGCAGATCGACTTGAAATAAATATGGAATCGTTGAACTGTGTACCTTACTAGTAACGGTGCTTCACAGCATAATAAACATATATTTTTAAAAAAAGGTTAGGTTTTGACCATTAGTTGTGACGTGTAAGTGAAGTCTTGTGTTATTTTATAAGTGCCTGAAGATCGTATAATATAAATTTTAAATGAACTTTTTGTCTCAAGTATATAATTTATCAGATTTTTAAGATGCTAGGCAAATAGAATTTTTGTATGCATGTTTCATTATTTACTATTACAAACAGATATGTAAAAAAGCAACCGGATATGGTTCTTGTTAAAATTATTGCACTGAAAACTGCACCCATATAAACGTAGGTGTGTTAAGCAAATATTTGAAAACAAAATACAACAGTAATTACAGCGACGCATGCTATAAGGTAATTAGATTTTATTTCTTCTTAAAATAGGCGCCTTTTCTGCAAATATTGATCGCTAAACTCTGGAATATATTTACATTGTTAAAACCGCGTTGTGTAAGCAAATATTTAAGTGCAGAACCATAAGTTTTAAAACCTATACCCGACTCTAGTTGCTATCAGAAACTGATAATTAAAGTTTCCAGCTAAGAGATTTATCTTACAGTTTTTCAAATCAAACCATGTGGAAGACTATACTGGCTCGTATTTTTTCAGTATTCGCTAAAAAGCATTTATTTTTAGTACCAACGAAATTCTTGAAAACAATAATTTTACTTAACTGCATGAGCGGCGATTCGAGGAATTTTTTTAAGTTAAAAATAACTCTTGTGTGAAATCAAAAACCTACTTCTAGTTCTCAAAACGCTTTGAAATATACACAATTTTAAGAACGCCATTATATCGGTTGATGAACCGATTAACAGCGTTTTGATTAGATATTTTCGCAACAATGGAGAGACTAAAGCAAACACATCTTCAAAAAAAAATCGTGTCAAGACGTGTTTAATAAACTTTGACGTGTTTTTTCATTGGTAACAATGCCTTATTTGTACTTCTTGCGGGGAAAGTAAAAACTTGTGTAGTTGTTATCGAAATAGGTGAGTGTAGCAATGTGCCTCTGTATTTCTTTGCTTATCACTGTTTAATTGGCCTCATTTATTGAAACCACTCGAGCTGTTTTATTATTTACAAGCAGATATAATTTTCATTATTTACTGTTTGTGAGGGATTGAATTTTCGCTGGTTTTATGGCATAAAAGTGATTGATTGGAATTGGTATGGTCGTGTGTGTTGGATAATGGTGAGGATAGTTATATTTTAAATTAATGTTATGATTCTAAATAATTAATTTTCATGTTATTTGCTAACTTTTGAAGGCGTGCTTTGTAAAAGGCGCATTTACCTAACCATCAAAATTGTATCATTACTTTAAATTTAAATTGGCTTATTGTAGTTGCTCCTGGGAACCTGATTTTTCATTTTTATATTTCAGAGAACAATAATTAAGATAAATTTGGGTTACTTTGCTCTTTAGGATAACACTACTCCAATACTGATAAAAACACGTTTCATAGTTTATTATTAAAAATTTGTACCAAAAGTCACTCTGTTAGCAGCACATACCTAGTTAGTCTGTAGTGATACAATGCAAATTTTTTGTAGAGAAAAATGGAGATGGCAGAGGGCGAGGATAAAATGGTATATTGAACCGTTTATTTTAAAGTGGCATAAGTAACTTTTATGTTATTTTGAGGTATTAAATGTTTTTCATTTTGATGTGCATAAAAATGTTGTTAATGATTTTAGCATGGTCGACTTTGGGTTTAAATAAAATGTATTTTAATTCAGTCCAAAGTCGTTTTACGCATGATGTTATAAAAAATCATTGTTTTTTTAATGTTGGTATTCGTTCCAACCTTTATTAACAAACAAACAGGGATATAAAACAACCTTGTTTTAATCCTTTAATTTTAGCTACGTAAAACAGTATCTTGCGTGATTTCTGCATTTGTTCTAATTCTGCCCTCAGTATCTGTTACTCTGACTGGCCCAAGTATTGTCCTCATGATTTTCCTTTCGAGTATTCTCAGATCATTTTCTTTTTTTTTTTGTCATGGTCATTATTTCAGAACCATATAGGTAGTAGGATAGGCCGAATTGTTGCATTGCAGATGTTTATTTTAGCTCTCTTTGCGAGCATTTTACTTTTCAATAGTTTTTTATTAGCATAGAAAGCTTTATTGGCGTTTGTAATTTTTTCTTCTATTTCATATTTTCTTTCTCCCATTCTGGATATCATAACTCCCAAATATTTAAATGTTTCCACTTCCTCGAATTCCAAATTTCCGATTTTGACTCTTCCTATTACTTGTTTACTTCCAAATTTCATGAATTTTGTTTTTGCCTGGTTTACTTTCAATTCCATTTTTTCTCCTTGATCTATTATTTCTTTCGTCATGCTTTCCAATAATTTCCTTGTTTTACTTATAATCACTATGTCATCCGCATATGCAATGATTTGTTCACCACCTGTTACCTTTATTCACTTTTCTTAGTACGTACTCCAGCGCCAGGTTGAATAGGGTGGTCCATACCTTAGTAAACATTTAATTTAAAAAATTATTTGTGTTGTAATTATAATCTACGTAAAACTATCGAAAAGCTGTAATTTATAATTGCATATTATATCGTACTTATATCAAATTAAAGATATGTGTTTAAAAATTTTGCCCTTTTTCAGTGGTCCACAGTGTTTGGAGCACCCTGTATATTTGAAAATATTTTTAAAATGTAGCCCTTATTGACTTACATAATCTAACAGCGTCAGAAATTGGAAAATATATACCGTTTGGCCATAAAACTCCGACGCGTCCGTCGTGACTCACCCTGTATATCACAGAACAAAAAGTGCAGGATTAAGTTAATGTTAATGTAGAATCGGATATGATGTTGGTTAACTTCAAACATTTTGAGAAGAATCATGTGCTATGTCGACATTTAAAAAGAATTGGTGAATTTGTATATTCTTTTCTTAGTTCTAATTCTTCGACTAGAAGAGTTTTTTCGTTAATTAATAAATACTGGAAATCAGAGAAAACTTATTTAAATGTTGAAACACTAAAAACGTAAAACAAATAAAATAAAATGTGAATGTGTTTCGTCACGAAGTTTACATTAGAAATTATAAAAAATTACTTAAAAACTACGCAGTTTTAAAAAATACATTTTTTTAAATCGTAATATTTATGTAAAAGATTAATATTAAACTTAACCAAAATGTAGTTTTTAAGGACAAATACACACACATTGATAGTCAAGTGGCCAAGTTAACTAGTTTTGACGTGTCATAATTTTTTGTGAGAATAAAATATTTTGTTTGTATAAACTTTTATTTTACTAATAAATGTCCGCTATTTAGCCCAAAAACATCTGCTCACTTTGCTTTAAACTCGTTACACTTCTGGCCAAAATAATAATTTGAGGGTCACCGCAGAATTAATGGCACGCCGTGAGAGAGGTCCTTGCTTCGCAACACCAAAAGGTTTAGCGACTTCGAGTTTTAAATATAAATTTGATAAATATTTCCATAGAGCGAACGCCAAGTATTTGCGTGGGCGCGCTCTGACGGCTAGTTCTAAGGTAAACGTCTCGTATTAATATCGAAAATTAACTGTAATTTTCATTGCACATCGTTTTTCGTATGTCGTAATTGAGGCTAACCGTTCGTTTGAGTAACGGAAACAGCTGACTCCTTCAGTCAACGCGCCGTTTAATAAGCTGATACTTTTTCAGCTGAAATTTAGACTTATATTTAGTATGCGCGCATTGGCTGCGTTATCATGCAACTGTGAATAATTTTACATGTTAACAGTATTGACAGTTTATTACAGTTTGTTGTTCTTTAATCTGCAGCAAGGCGTAGGTCACGTTCTATTGCTATTATTACATTTTAATCGTTGCATTGTTTCTACGTCCGTGGAATGGTATTGCTCGTTCTGTCGTTTAAATTATGACTGTCGTGCTTGCATAATGGTTCAGTGTATGGACAAATTGTTATAGATTTTCTGACGTTATGTTTTACGTTATAGAAATTATGTAATTTATTTTGCATGCACGTCATTATCGTGATGGTAACCAAATTGGAAAATGTCGTGTAATTTGTAATTGGATGTCACGATGTTTATCTGTTTGCTCGTTAATAAATTGCATCGCTTTACGGTTGAGCAAATACCAAAACTAGTAACAATTTTCTTCTTCGCCACCTTCTTTTTCTCCTTCTCCTTTACCACCTGCTCCTTCTTCTTCTACTTCACCACCTTATTTTCCTTCTTCTTCTCCCTCTTCTCTTCCTCCTTCTTCTTCTCCCTCTTCTCTTCCTCCTTCTTCTTCTCCCTCTTCTCCACCTCCTTCTCCTTCTTCTCTTCCTCCTTCTTCTCCTTCTCCTTCTTCCCCTTCTTCTTTTTCTTTTCCTTCTTCTCCTCCTCCTTCTCCTCCTCCTTTTTATTCTTCTTTTCACTCCATGGCTTAAGCAAGTTGCCTGTTTCCTCTTCACGATATCTAATTTTAGTTGTTCCCTTCTTTTCAGGAATCTTTTTATTTTCCTTCTTCCTCTTGGCCCATACTTTCCTATTATCTTTGGCAATCTTTGATGGTCCATTCTGTTAATGTGTTCTTTGTATTTCTCCCCGTTTTCTTGTATATTTTCTCCCAGATGGTAAATTTCTAGTTCTTTACTTTTATCTTCGTATCTTATTTAGTCTCTTATGGTACATACTCTTCTTAAAAATCGCATTTCTGCTGTTTGTATTTTAATCTTCTGTTAAGCATAAATACATCGGCCTATGGACTTTATGAAAGTCAATCTTTAAACTTTAAAACAACATTAATCATCAATTTTTATCGTAAATTTACTAAAAATGGGATCATAGCTGTGTAATTTACCAATTAATTTTGAGCATATAAGTATTCAAATGTCTACTAAGAAAATATTAATCCTTTGAAATTTTATCAAGACAAAAAACTGCAAGCAGTGCTTTAACAAATATTGAAAATTTCCAAGTGTAAGGATAAAGGGAATCGGGACAGAATGAGGCATTTAATGTTTAAGGGCTCACATTTTGTGTTAAATACAGCAATCTTTTCGTTTTTGTGTAATCAATCCCTTTATTATCAAACAAAGAACTGTAAAAGATATTTGGATAAAAATTTAGTAATAATAGTTCAGAAGTATGTACCTATACACGTTGAAAGAAATACATCAAATTTGCCCTATAGGTGGGGCAAGATGGGGTATTTTTTTAAAAGTTATTTAATATGAAATGTAACTTTTTCTTTGATGGAAAATCATTTTTTACAATAAACACAAATGTGTGCAGCATCGTCTCCATCTCTTTCAAGTCCTGCACAAGAAATATAAGACCCATTTCCCATTTTAGACAAGAGAAACATCTAATTAAAATAGAACGAATGATATTCGATTTGGACAGTATTGGGCAGAGGGAATGAAAATCGAACCAATACTTTTGCCCAAGAATTATCACATATTATTCTGAGAAAATTTTATCCTTGCTGTAATTTAAAAATAAGCACATCATTTTTCAGAATAACCATGACAACAAAGGCATTTATCTTTTTTATCAGTTTTTTATCTGTTACTACATGATGCAGTTAAGGGCGATTTGGGGGGATTAGATCTACAGGTTTTGCTAATTTTGGTGGGTGCTTCTTTTGGAATGCATTCACAAGGGGCATAACGGCGTGGTGAACTTTTGCCCAATTTTGCCGTGTTAATCAAATCTCTTAACTCTTACGATAAGAAAGTTGCCCATGTAGATAATTGTCATCTTGTATAAGTTTAGTTAAAAAGTCACTCATTTGTGAAAAAATCTCTTCTCACAAATAAAATAAGTCTTTTTTTTAACTTGTTTGTGTTTATAGTTCATATTAATCCCCATGTTAACTCAAACATTTATTGACAATTATATGTTTTAGTTAACAAATCTGTCGATTTTAAATCGTATTTTATTATTTAAGCAAGTGATTATTGCCAAGAAATAATAAACTTACAACATGTTAGTTAATGCACTAGCTTATTGTCCCACTCTATAAATCACATGAAACGGAAATAAAATTAATCTGAGAGCTGCAAATCGGCCTTGAGACAATCACTATTTATGGTATAATATATTGGTTTGATTGATAACTTTCAATATGTGTTTGTTAACGTCGACCCCATAATATGTTGGTGCAGTTTGATTATGATGTACATTCAGCGTTTAAAATAGAACGAATGATACTCGATTTGGACAGTATTGGGCAGAGGGAATGAAAATCGAACCAATACTTTTGCCCAAGAATTAATCACATATTATTCTGAGAACATTTTATCCTTGTTATAATTTAAAAAATAAGCAAATTCAAATTGATGGTGAAAGTAATTTATTTCAAATCATAGTGAATGGCTGTAAACCATTAATTAATGCTTTTGACAAAGGCTGTCGAAACTGGTCAAGTTTTTTCCAAAAGAGATTCATCATAGACCACATTTATCAGATGTATAATTAATTTAGTCGCTGCGTTATTTTGGTAGTAGTTTTATTATTCTAGTTTGTGGTTGTTTTTTTAATTGATTTTATCTACTGACACCGATAGGATTAGCAGCTTGTCTGCTTAAAAGAGTCGTCAATTAAATGGCCATAATTGATGTTTTCTTAGGTGTGTCCAAAATATTATAAAACGATTATACCGAAGTTACCAAAGTTGTTAATATCAGATTAAGGTTACAATAATCTGTGTCGCTTTTAAAATATTATTTTTCGATTATCTGTGAACTAATAGGTTTTTAATTAGTCTAGGAAAATTTGTGCATACAAAATAGAAAAAAGAATGACCATTAATATTTTTGAATTAACTGGTCGTTTCGGGAAAAATTGTGGGTAATCAAAATATATCTTTTTCTGAATCGTGTATTGCTGTAAGATTTGTAACTTTGTTCTTCGGGATAATTTTATCATGTTTATAAGGTTATTATTGTTATTATTTTATAGTTAAGCTTAGATTTCTTATATGAATTAACATTTTTTGTTATAAATCATTGTTAATCACATAATTTTATATCTAAAAAATGTTAAATATTTTTTTTTTGCTTTATCCAAGTATACAAACATACATGTATTACCTTGTTTTTGTTATGCTCTTTTCTTCTTGTTGTTTTTCTTAATATAAAAAGTGGGTCCTGTGTACTCCTTCCTGTTCTGCAACCGTGTTGGATTTTTTTCTTGTGTGCTTTCTACTTTTTTTTAAATCTGCCTTCCATTACTCTTGCCTATACAATTTTACTAAATTAAATTCAGTGCTAAACTTTGTGTAAAACGATAGTCTAAAATAATAGCCTTACTAAAGTTACCTACATTACCAGTCTAGATTTAAAATTTAAAGTATTTTTATTATTTAGCTTACGGAAATCGACTCGGCCTTAGCATACTACTCCACTGTTTGTTTAAGTTACTTGTTCTAGTTTCATGTCTTGCTGAACTCAATGTTTACATTAGACATGTATAATGGGAAGTGCCATTACACAACAGTTAATGTCTTATTGTAACGGCTTATTGTAAAACCCACGTGACGGAAGAAAGTTATGTTAAACACGAGAGTTAAGAGCAAGAACCGAGGAAGAAAGGAAAACAGGATTAATTGCGCTCATTTATTTGTAATTGTCGATTGGATAACGCTGGCTTACGGATCGCCATAATAACTTTATCGTGACTTGATTTTAAATAAAGTTAAAAAGTTCCTAGTAATAAATATAAAAGTTGTTATGTTGTACCTACTACCTACCTGCTAAAAAAAAAAAGTCGGCTGAAGAAAGTTCTCATCCCACCTGGTTAATTCGATAAATCACGGGACCAAAGAAAAAACTGAAAGCTTCAAATCAAAAACGGTCTTAAAGCATTCATACGCAAATTATACATACTTAAGTACTAACGAATCCCATTTGAATCATCTACAAAGCTAGATATTTGTTTATATGTGGAAAATTTGATACCGAAAATCGGTTTTGAAAATGTTTTTCTGTTTGATTTACTCCTCTATGCTTTTGTACTTTTAATTTAAGTAAAGTAAAAAATATACCAGAATTTAGGGGCCAGTTTCTGAATTAAATAATAAAGTTGCAAAAAACGTTAAATGAAATATGGTAGGAACCGATTTATACGATTTTTTTTTAAATCGCTTGTAAGTCGTGAATGTCGACACGGAAGTGTGGTGTCGTTCAGTATTGTTAATTCTTCTACGGGTTATGACGTAGAGATTGCAGTTCTGTGCAGCTGATAACGAAGTTAAAGTGACTAACTTAAATTTCCCCTTACCTAATATAGAGCAGAGCGTATTATACTAATTTTAGTTGTGTAATGTTGAAATATTGGTCGGATCATTTGCCAACAATAAAATTAAAAATGTGTACATTAGTATTTTAGAAAATTAACATTGTTAACGTATAAAATTTGATTTACAGTGAATGCATATTCAACAGCTCGATCCAAATTAGTTTAAATATTTCTCTACATGTTTAAGGATTGTGTTTGTAATTTTTCATTTCTTGAGAAATGAGAAATCATATGGAACTTCTTGGGAATTCTCGAGATATTTCAAGAGATTAGGAAGTACTGTCTAAATTACTCATAATCTTTCATTGATATCAACAAAATCGTATAGAAGGGTCACAATAATTATTTTTGCAATTGGAAATTCTTATAAAATAAAAAAGTATTATTAACATTTTTGTAAAACTACATTTCTCGAGAAATAGATACTGAAAATGAAAGTTTTTCGCGAAATTCCATAGGAGGACTTGTTGAAAAGAAACATGATACTACTCGTACTATTTGGTAGAGTAATTTTAAAATCAGCTTAATCAAAACGTAACCAATACGTGATGCTAAATTTTTGAGGCATGTATATCAATTTAGAATCTAAAACTGTAAACATTCTCTTGAACAAGACGCCTTCAAGAGCCATAAAAGATTATAATATAAGTATAGGAGTACGAATTTTGCTAAAATAACTCTCTTAGCTAACCAGTGGAGATATTTTATCATTAAACGAGGTATAATCACATGTTCCATTATGTTTTTATAGAGAAATTGACCAGCTGAAATTGGCTTCACAAAATTACCGTGTGAATTGGTTATTAAGCCTATTATTAGCCACAGTAAGTGCGTATTAGGGCTTAGTAAATGTTTGAAAAGCTATTTATAATTAAAGTTTTTTACTTAAGTAACGTATAAAGGTGGGCTTTGTATAAAGTAGTTGTTTTTAACTCCCTGTATAAGTTAAGTAATACTTGACGAATCGCTGTTATGGGCACACTCATTCTTCGGCGACTTCTTAAAATTGGCTGTTGTTAATTTGAAAGGAAATTGCACCACGTGACACTGAACAGGTGGTCAAAGCTATTTCGTCGAGAGTGTAATGACGGTAATCAAACAACGATAGGTAAAACTAACTGTTCGTTACTTAACAAAAACGACGCTAAGTATAATTAAGTTTTGTGGAATCTGTCTAATAAAAAGGTTTTAGCCTTCGGACGTCAAATCCTCGATACTAAATAATATTTTGTAATAATCTTTTATGATAAATCTCGTGTTGGGAAATATTTTAAACGTGTTGGATTATATATGCAACACGCTTTTTTCGTTCTGAGATAGTTTGTAAATAACTTGCGTAGATTTTATAAATATTTTAATTAAGTGATTCGTTTCAAATATTATTGCGTCCACCTAGTGCGCATTCATTCGTATCTGCTTTATTATTAGTAAATTTATTAGATAAATAGAATTATTTACAACAATTATGAGCTACATTAACACCTTATACAGAGTGTTTATTAAGTATTGCAAAAAAAAATCGGAAGGTGATTCTTTATCGAAAATTAAGGGGGGTCTTTTATACAATTTTTTTTCCTTAGACGTCTCCTTTCGGAGTTGCACCCCCCTAAAGGGGAGCGGTAAAATTAGGTTTTTATTTTATTTCTCAAATTTGAATAAATGTAGGAGAATGATATTGGGTAGATGATTTATACTTATTAAAAAGTCTCCCATGGTAATATTTTCAATCATCTCCTACCTTCACAGGGGGCTGAAGAGTGCCACCCCTCCTGTTGGTTTTTTTATCAGAACTTTTTGGTGGGTTGAAATTTTGTTATTAATGTTTTTTTTTAAGCTTGGTTTGTTTTGAAACTTTTTTTATTCTTTAGTTTTTCTCGTAAAACCTACCGTTTTTGAGTAAAAATTTCCGAGATATTAAATATAATTTCAATTTCATTTATGTACCTACTATAAACTTTTATCGTTCTCCAATTGATTTAGAAGAATAAAATAAAATAAAAACAGAATGTAAAATACATGCAATTTTGTATTATTTTTGGCATGTATTAGAAATTTTATCGTTAATATTAGATACTTATAAAGTCACGTACGTATAATTTTATATGTAGGTACATTCAACGTTCAAATATGAAATCATCTTTCGCTATCAGTTTTAGATTCTTCGTTAAATTAATTAATAACTTGTTTACAAGTTGTTTTTTTACCTGAGTAATCACGTACGAATTTAATTTTAAAAAAGTTATTGTTTCATTTTTAATGTCTGTTAGTATTTTTAGCAGCTAAGTTATTTGTGTTCAATATCCTGTTTCATTTTGTATTTCAGTGAAGGCTAAGTATTAACCTTTAAATATGATTTTTAAAGAGTATTTGTTGGGAAGTTTCTTGTTTAATTGTACTCTGAAATTGTATAAATAAACTTATGATTTTTTAGGAATATATTTCCCTAAGTTTCTGGCTTTATTGTACCTTCTTTCGTATTTTATAAATAAAATTCTATTACAGTTATAAATGTAAAGAGATGCCTTAAAACTGACATAATTTAATTTGACGTATCTACATATTATACCAATATTTTAAACTATGTGGAGTCTGTTTGGATCTAAAAGAATGTTTTGATAATTTTTGTGCAATTTAAAATAATAAACGTTTTTAAAAAAAATTATTTTGGTGAAAAAGATTTAAGTTCATTGTAAACAGACGCTTCATTGTAAAATCTAGGGCAATAATTTTGGAGTTGCTCGTCAAAACACGATTCATCTTTATGCTAATTTATACTCTTTTATGCACAATACAATTGTATTCAATTTGTTCATCCCATTTCGAATGGTGAAGGTCCGTTTGATGAATAGTGGTACACTTTCTTCTCGCAAAGTATTCTGTGCAATTTTTTTTACGGTTGAATTGTTTAATTTACCTTTTTTCTTTCATTCTTTTTAAAAGAGTGCACCTTTTACTTCGCAGATCTGTTTCCGTAGGTCAAGAAGTGTGGGAAACAGTACACAGTAAATCGGTTACATTATATTGGAGCGAAAAAACCGTTCGACGTGGTTTTAAATATTTTTGAAATATTCGCAAATCTCGGTGATAACACGAATATGTTTCCTCCATTAAGATTTTTACCGGAGCTTGGCGATAAATGCAACGAAAATTCCAAGCATCCAAGCATATTTTTGCAGCAACTATTTTCAAGCATGTTTTCGTAAAGTGGAAATTGTCGTTAACTGGACGAAGTGTCCGCCTTTAAAAATTCATTAACGTCTGTGGATACGTGTTCCGCAAATTATAATATTCAAGAACCGCCTATCCAGTGTGAAATATCCATTTATTTTACAGCTACAATTTATGTAAAATGTTTGCCATAAAATAAACATCCAATGCTCATTTTATATTAAAAACTGGTAATGGATTGAATACAGTTGCAATTAAAATTTTTTTGTCGCATTTAATCACTTGTTTAGCGTACTTAATATACTGAAAATAAATTTGAAACTCGTGTGGAACACATTAAAATAAATTGGAGGCAATATTGTGATCTAATACGAAGATAAGCGGTTGATTAAAACTTCGTTTTCTCCTAAGTTTTTCCATTTATAATATTAAAAGCAAGGTTTAGAAATACTAATGTGATTGAATAAATAATTTCAGTATTTTTATTCATGTTTGTTAATTTTATTAATCTGTTTGGTATTCGCTTTAACAATATTTAATATTGAAAACAGTATTAAACAATTGTAAAGAAATTAGGACTATGGTCCCATCGTCTCTCTGCCAATATTTATTCGCATTTTTCGATGATCAATGATTTTTAGAAACTACGCAAAGATGTTCTGGTTCATTTGAATATTCTGTAAAATATTTTCCATCACCTGATTTCAGTAATAAATGGTTTAAGGGTCCTTTTAATGACAATGTATATATAGAGAGCTTTTTACGGGCCGTTTAAGCCCCACAGCTCCGTGGTTTTCTTCCACTCTTTTCTGTTTTAGACTTTGGTCTTCCAATCTATTGTACTCTTTTCTTTAAGATCTGTTAGCACTGCTTCTTTCCACCGTCTTCTCGGTCGACCTTTCTCCTTCTTGTAATTTGGTGTTTTCCAGGCTATCATTTTTGGCGTTCGTCCATCTGTCATTTTTTCGATATGACCTAGCCACTGTGATCTTTTGGCTTTTATTATCAAGTCAATTGCTGGTCCCTTGTATATCCCATAAATTTCCCTGTCTGTTCTTCTCTCATATCCTTGTTCTGTTTCCTTCCTCCCAAAACTCTTTTAAGTATTTTCCTTTCCCATCTCTGCAATTTTTCCTGTGTTTTGTTATTCAGTATCCAAGTTTCGCAGGCATATAGTGCTGTAGGTAGCAATACTGTTTTGTAAAGGCGGAATTTAGCATCTCTAAGCGCAAACAAAAACAATAGATTTTTTTTAAATGAAAAGATACCCCTATATTATACTCATTTGATAAAGAATTTTTTTCTCTTTTCAGTGATGCAAAAGTTAAGTACCCGTACTTAAGCAACTTTTTGAGATAAACGCAAAAATATACTCTCCAATTATTTTAATTGTTTAGTATTTATTTCTAACAAAAACATCAAAAGAACTAAAATTTTTGACGAAATCTACAATAAGTGTTCAAACTTTGAATGATAAACTTGGTTTTTAAACTCGTTAATAACATTCCCAGCCATTTCAGGTGTAATAGACCTCGTCTCTTCTTTAATACGATCTTTTAAATTTTCGATATTCTCCGGCCCCTTAGCATAAACTTTATTTTTAAGGTCATCCCATAATTAAAAAAAGAAAAAAATCGCTATCAAATGATTATAGGTAATATAGGGGTATCTTGTCCTTTAAAAAAATCCAATTGTTTTTCATTGCGCTTTTGTTATTCGGGAAAAAAAATTAAATTTTGTCTTGTGGTGGAAAGCCAAGTACCAAACAACTTTTAATCAAAATATTTTTTCCTGAAGTGGATGTTTACTGAGATATACAGTGTGGCTGATTTTTCATTGTCCAGCTTATATCTGCTAAAATATTAAAGTTACCAAAAAATGTTAAATAAGAAACTTATTAAACAAAAGCTGGTCTACAAAATGGTGCTAAAAATTTTGTTTCAAGGCCTACCTGTTTTTCGGAAAAATATCCAACTTTTGTTTTTTAAATACAACACCCTGTATATTTTCACAGAATCACATTCTAAATCAATTTCTCTTCACAATGATATATCATAAGTACCATTTTGCTTTTAAATTATGCTCAATATTTCAAAAAAAAAGAGAAATGCGCACTATAGTTGGTAAAAATTAGAGGGAATATTGGTTATCGGTCGCTTTATAGTATCAATTTTTTAAATGCAGTTGAGTAGAATGTACTGCAGTGCACTTTGGCGGCGTACAAATACTTTTAATCGTAGTTTTTATTTATAACTTGTGATAAAAAATGAATTTTGTTCCTCAACGTTTGTGGTCTATTTTTGTTGACAGCTGCGTATAGCCCTTCATGCTTACTGGACCATCTGACTGATGTTAATTATAATTAAACTTATTTACTTTCTTCGACAATCTCTTATCAAGAAAGTTTTGACCACTGTGTGGCGATTCACTTTACCACCGAGACGCATATAAATGTTTACTGCAGCATATCGGAATGTAACCATGGCTACAGCCGTTTGCTTAATACGGACCAGAGGTTCGTGAACTTGCCGGCTAGGTCTTTGGCATCTCTACGGCGGTCTAGGCTTGTTTTTGCCTTACGAAACCGAACAACATCGGACGCAAAACCGCTAAATTGTAAAACCGACAAATTTAATTTTCCTCTTTTTGGTTTCGATGAAAAAATCCTTAACGCGTGTATGCCATTCTGCTTTTTATCGGCTGCCATAGGTGTGTCGTATTATTGTTATTAAATTAATTCAATCGCACATTCTCTGTGCACAGTCGAGGTGTTCAATATAATGCGATTACCATATTATAATAGTGACCTATAATACAGGCTTATACGGCGGATGAAATAGACGATTTACATAAGTAAAATGAATTATACAAGGTGCTCAAAATTCCACAGTATTACGTACTTGGTGCTCTCTAATTTCTTGTTTATATTTTCGTTTTGATTTATGAAACTTTATCGAATAGATCGAAGCTAAAATTGCTATTTTGTACGTAATGATTCAAAATCAACGCACCCAGAAACGAAATGTTTATTAATTTAACCAAATTTAGCGAAATGGAGTAAAATAACCGCAAAATTGCTCACTAGTATATCATCAACTTATGCAACACTCGTTAAATGAATGTATTAAGCTTGGGTTAATTTCTAATCGCTGTTTTTAAGATTTGGAAAGGACCCTTCTGCATATATTCAATCAGTAAAATACCCTTCTTCATCCCAGAAAACTGGCCGTATTTTTTTTTTGCAGAACATTGATTTTAGCCCAATTTGGGGACGAGTAGCATTTATGAACCCACTGCATGGACTCTAGTTTTGTAGAAGAGTCACAGGAAGACTCATCATCAGCCGCAATTCTTGGAAAAAAAAACTGAAAAGCCCAATTTTCCCAAAAAAAAATCCGTTCTGCAAAATTTTTGTCATCTGCATAGCAAACTTCTGATGTTCTGATACAGTTATTTTTTACATGTTCCAATATCCCACTTCGTATTTTTTGACTTTCTTTTTCGTTTCTTTTATGGCATTTTAACAGCACATAAAAAACCACAATCAAAATTCTGTGAAACATCCAATTCAAACACAATTTCGCATTTAAGTTTATAAATTTCACAGCTATACGACTGTACTGTCTGTTTTCACGTTTTTAAGTGATTTGTTTAGCGAAGTGGATAAATGGTTGTATGAGCATGGACGATCTTATGACAAACATACTTAAACAGGAACGTACGTAGATCATAATGAATTCTAAATCAAAATCTATATAAAACTCTGCCAACAAACGTCGATTTAACAAGACGCCGCATATATTTATTTAACATAACTTGGCTAATGATGATGATGAAAACGAAATGCAAACACGGATCGTTGGGATTATGTACATAAATCTAACTGTTAATGCACGTGCTCATTAAAACTATCTGAAATACCTTTATAATTTCTCACAAGTCTTCATCGCATAATTCGGTGTCATGTGCGCGGAGAAATAAGTTTTGTATTCATGGGAAAAATGTAAATTCTGTGATTTTTGCGTTATCTTTCTGGGTCTTGTATTTAAAACTTAAATTAGGAACGCCTGAGTATATGTTTTTAAAGCGGTAAGTGCAAACTGAATGAGTTATTACAACAAAAAAATAAAGATATATTTATTAGTAACTTAAAAAAATTAAATTTACAAAAAAAAGCCACTGTTTAACTTGTGATGCCCAAGACTAATTTGTATAATAACCAACAACAAAAAAAGAATGTGGGTTTTAAGTACGTTACTAAGAAGTGTTTAAAGATATAAGTGAAACCAAAACGTGTGACTTAAATCTAAAACAATCTCTGAACAATAAAAAGCAGTCATTCACTCCTCCTGTAGTATGCATCGTATGTAAATTAAGTTTATTGCATCAAATTAATATGACACACTTATAAAATTTATTAATTTATAAATATATTACCCACAAAGGCAATAAAACAACAGAGAAATCTTGAGAACACTAACAAAAAAAAAATGGTAATTGGTTTTTCTATTCCGTATTGCACTGTGGAACTATATGCAAATGATTCGCTTAAAACATTTTATTGGAGTTTGCTATTTCTCTTTTTCATTTAACATAAACAAATTTCTGCATCAGAATTTGTTGCAAAACGGAATAAGAAGTTTAACAAATGCATCGTGTAACACGTGGGTAACGGTTTATTGATGTAAATATTTGCATTTGCAGGAGTGTGCGAACATTTTTGCATCAGGTTATGATAAATTGGAACGTGCTTATTATAGAAACTAAATTAATCAATAAGACAAGCTAGGCGCCAGAAAGTAGGCATTTTTGTGTCACAAATGCGTTTAAAAACTTGTATATTTATTCAGATGAAACCAATTTTTACAAAAATGTCAACTTAAATATGTGTTGGATAATTTTTAACTTTAATACAGTGCAATTTTTATTCAATTATGCTTCCTTACTAAAGTTAATTTGTGGTTTAAGATTGGAACGCGTCATTTAAGGTTTTAGAACCGACGTTTCGTACGCATTGCAAGGTGCATCTTCAGAATGCTGCAATTGTTTTATGTTACTGTTGTAGTACCTTGAAGATAAACGAAACGTCCAGAAACCTTAAGAGGCGCAACCAACGCCATAGTTTACAATCTGTTTAATGTTTTATTATGGCGAACTGTTTTTTAAATGTTTTTTTCTTTTGTTCCAGAACGCGACTTGGGGAGAGAATGTCCAGTATGACCTCAACCCTGGTCGAAACAGTTAGCATCAATTATGAAGACTTTAACGAAAGCTTTCTTACCTGTGGAACATGCTTATGTAAGGATTTATTATTTTTAGAATGCACCAAAATCGCCATATTTGCTTTTATAAACTAATAAGTAATACGCTTACACTAACAATATTGGCGTAATTATTATTTTCATGCAGTATCTCCTTGAAGGTGATGCATTTATAAATGAATTTAGGGTCATAAATTTAAAAAACTCTAATGAAGAGACGATAAACTTGTAACAGGTCTAGCGTTTCTACTTGATATCCTTTATAAAAAAAGATAAATGATATTTATTTGAACTTAAATATATTGGCGATATTGTAAGATTCTTTTTAGGTGATTTATTTATTAATGTAAATAAGCTTAAATATTTTTTTAAAGAAATAAATAAGGCTGTAACTGACGAAGAGATGAGAGTCTTGAAACTAGTATTGCATTTCAATAAAAGATAATATAACTGATTTGCAATTAACCTTATTTAAATTATTTTTATTGCTGTTAATCACTGTCAGTATTTTTCGGACGACGTAAATGCTTTCCAATACCGATTTTTTTATACTTTTTAGTAGTTTATTGAACCGAGTATCAAAAGGTCCTGTTAATTATTTAATAGCCCAATAAAAAAATTAAATACGGAAATATCTGCCGCACTTCACAATCGCGTTTATAATGCGCGAAAGATTAAAATGCTGTCAGGTTTTTATTTTACCGAACATATTTTCGTATCTGCGAGCGGCCGTCGAGCGCAATTAATCCAAAATCGACTATAAATAGAAGTTTAATCTTAAATAAAATTTTATTACAATTTTTAACGGCCCATAATATTAACTCGAGTAACGAAGTGTGTACATTAAACGCGTCAGTTGGTCTAAATTTAGATATTCTCAAAATGTCGACGGCGAAATATGTTCCAAAATGTGGATGCTTTTTGTTGTTTTCTTATCTTGTGATATTATCAATATTTTGAAAAGATTGCAGACGGCAATACTTATACGGCCGTTTATTATGAAGTGGAGTAGGTCAATTTTTTGGGGGGAAAATGAGAGGGCAGATAATTAAATATTGCGAAAAACTTCGGGAAGTAATTCCTTATCGAAAATTAAGGGGGGGCTTTTATATATATTTTTTTATAAGACGTCTCCTATCGGAGTTACACCCCCTAAAGGGGAGCGGCTAAATTAGGTTTTTATTTTATTTCTCAAATATGGAGATGTGTAGGAGAATGACAACTGGAAGATGTTTTATACTTATTTAAAGGTTTCCTATAGTAATATTTTTAATCATCTCCCACCTCCACAGGGGGCTGAAAAGTGCAATCCCTGTTGATTTTTTTATCAGAACTTTTTGGAAGCTTGAAATTCTGCAATTAAAAAAAAAAACTTTGAAAGCTGCGAAAACACAGTTCCTTTTGTAAGCGTTGTATTGTATTATAAATACACTGTAGGAAAAATTTAAGCAGTTGCTCAGTGGCTGAAAATACTCTCATTCTTCAATTGTATTTAAATAATAGCTCTAAGGAATTCTCTGTAGAAGTTCGCGTCTTTTAAGCTTTATTGACGCGACGTTTTGTCCTCTTTGCAAAGGATATCTTCAGGTTACTGCAACTGTTAAATGCAGCGAAAACCAAATTTCGCTTCAGTAGAACTCAAAAAACGCGTTGCTTATGCCAGCGGTTCCCAAACTTATTTGTCACGATTTAAAAAAAAATGAGGAACCCTAACCATACCTATATTTTATGGACCTCCCCAATTTTGATAAAACATTAATTGGAACAAAAAATGTTTTATTGATAAAAGTTAATGCTTTATTATAGTGGAGTGATTTAAATGCTGTAAAAATAAACAAACCAACACCTATAAACACGCGAAATCCCTGAATTGTCCCTTGGAAACCTGGGGTTCCGCAGAACCCATTTTGGAAAACGCTGGCATATGCTATTGGGTGCACTAACAAAAGCAGTAAAGATGGATATTTTATTAGGGTTAGCTACGCTCTTGGATTATAAAAATAGTGGTTCATTATTAATGGTTGGAGGCAGTGGCGAAGCGAAGGGGGGTATTGATACCCCGAGCGCGAAGACAAAATACATTTGCGCTTATTTCTTTTATTTAAAGTCAGAAAACTAAAATGCTATTATACTATTAAAATTTGTTCTCATTAGCATTACAGTGTATTTAAATAAATAATAAAACATTATTCTGCTTAAAACTTATAAACTACAATAAAAATATGGATCAAGGGGGGTCAAAAAAAACAATGCCTCGGGCGTCATTTACCCTCGCTACGCCACTGGGTGGTGGCATCATTCCAAAGCACTTTTAGGAGTTTTAAATATGCAGTGGTAGTAAAACAACACTTTTGTTGTTGCAGATGGCTTATGGACTGGTGGAAGTATCAGTTTTTATTCTTAAATTATGGAAAATTTATTTAGTCAAAATAAAAAATAACTGCATGGGTTTTTGAGACGATGCATATCAAAATACTGCCAATTTGATATGTAAACGTTTGTTGTATATTATCTGTGTTTTGTAAGTTTCACTAGAACAAAAAATTTTTCCAGGCATGTACGATGGTAACGAGCATACGCCAAAATTGCTGCCATGTTCACACACCGTTTGCCTGCATTGTCTAACGAGGATAGCTGCATCTCAGACCCGTGATACAGGAACGTTTCGATGTCCCATATGTCGAGAGCTGATAACTATCCCAAGAGGTGGTGTACAAGCTTTGCCGCCGTCGTTTCTAGTAAATCAGTTGCTCGATTTGATGTCCAGGCAGAGACGGGAAGTCATACCTAAATGCTCTGTTCACATAAACCAGGAGTTGCTGTTTTGTGAGACGTGTGATACAGTATTTTGTACGTTGTGCACTGGGGGCTCCCACAACGATGTGAATAGCACGTGTGCTGAACACACAATCATACCATTTTCTATTGCCATTAAAAGAATGTCCGAGATATTGTTATATAAAGCAAACGAATGCATTTCGAAGGTAATTTTTTTAAATCTTTTTAGGGCTAGGGGTCTCTAAAAGTCTTAATCCGGCCCTGAAACATCCCTTCGTTCGGTCTACAAAATTAAACCTTCATTATGTTTCATTGAACCAACTAAAATATCTTATTTTCGTTGTTAAAAAAAGTATTTATAAAGCTGTACGTACAATTTCATGCAAAATTATGCCTATTTTAATTTAAATAAGCATAATTAGATGTCTAAATAATTTTTTTCATTTTAATAAATTACTTTATTTAATACTATTTAAAATAAATAAACAGAATATTTTAAGGTTTCGTTTTTTAGCTAAATATTTATATGACCATGAAGTAATACCGGCGCCATCTGTCAGCGGTAATAATTTTTTTGCAAAATTATGTATGAAGCAATGAGTTCTATAACAAAAAAAAATATTTATTTTACCCTTTATTGGGTGTGATGATTTTATTTAAATAGGTATTTACTCAAAATTCATTAAAATTGTGATATTGAAAGTTGGGTTAAACCAGAATTTTTTCTTGTTTTTTAAAAATAACATTTAATACAAGCAAACTCAGGCTAATTTAGGTATTACAATTGATAAAGGTGATTAATATTCATGTAGTAATGCAACAATCCAATGCCTAGCTAATCTTATAAGATTGTTATTTGTATGTTTAGCTGTCACCGAGCCTTTTGCCGATTTACACTATCGGCAAGCTTTAAATTCGTAATTTCACCCATTAAACCAACATTTATCATCAAACAACCACATTTAAGCTCAAAATAACTCGATTTTGTTTAGTTTTATTGTAGTAGAATCATTTCTGGCTCTAAAATAAATAAATTACGCAATATTATTTGGTTCTCGCTCAGAGCGGTAATAAAAATTCAAAAAACTGCATCGAACTACAAGCTATGCGGTTTCTAAGCGTATGACATTAATAAGTTTAGTGATTTAATATATTTTAATTGCATAAAAGTAAATTCTTATTTATTTTTACCTGGAAATGAATTTTTTTCATTTTAATAAATTACTGTATTTAATACTACATAAGATACATAAACAAAATATGCTTTTAAGTTTTGTTTTTTAGCTTAAAGTAAAGTTAATATGTTATAGAATTGATAACCAACCCATAATAGAGCTTATTTAGTCTAGAAATTTCCGATTTCAATGTTTATGTGATGACGATCAATTATCGTAACCATCTGTCAACGGTGACAATTTTTTGCAAAATTATTTATGAAGCAATGAATTATTTAATAAAAAATTGTTTGTTTCAACCGTTTTTGGGCATTAGGATTCCATTTAAATAGGTATTTGCCCAAAATTCATCAAAATAGTACTAACGAAAGTTGGGTTAAACCAGAAATGTTTCTTGTTTTTTAAAGATAACGTTTAATACAAGCAAAATCTGGCTAATTTAGATATTGCAATTGATAAAGAAGCTTAATATGCATGTATAAATGTAAAAATTCAATGTCTATCTAATCTTGAAAGGTTGTAATTTTCATATTTAGCCGTCTACCGAACCTTCTGCCGATTTACAATATCGGCAAGCTTTAAATTCGTGATTTCGCCCATTAAACCAACATTTAACATCAAACAATCACATTTAAGCTCAAAATAACTCGATTTTGTTGAGTTTTATTGTAGTAGAATCATTTCTGGCTCTAAAATAAATAAATTACGCAATATTATTTGGTTCTCGTTCAGAGCGGTAATAAAAATTCAAAAAACTGCATCGAACTACAAGCTATGCGGTTTCTAAGCGTATGACATTAAAAAGTTTAGTGATTTAATATATTTTAATTGCATAAAAGTAAATTCTTATTTATTTTTACATGTAAATGATTTTTTTTCATTTTAATAAATTACTGTATTTAATACTACATAAGATACATGAACAAAATATGCTTTTAAGTTTTGTTTTTTAGCTTAAAGTAAAGTTAATATGTTATAGAATTGATAAACAACCCATAATAGAGCTTATTTAGTCTAGAAATTTCCGATTTCAATGTTTATGTGATGACGATCAATTATCGTAACCATCTGTCAACGGTGACAATTTTTTGCAAAATTATTTATGAAGCAATGAATTATTTAATAAAAAATTGTTTGTTTCAACCGTTTTTGGGCATTAGGATTCCATTTAAATAGGTATTTGCCCAAAATTCATCAAAATAGTACTAACGAAAGTTGGGTTAAACCAGAAATGTTTCTTGTTTTTTAAAGATAACGTTTAATACAAGCAAAATCTGGCTAATTTAGGTATTGCAATTGATAAAGAAGCTTAATATGCATGTATAAATGTAAAAATTCAATGTCTATCTAATCTTGAAAGGTTGTAATTTTCATATTTAGCCGTCTACTGAACCGTCTGCCGATTTACAATATCGGCTAGCGTTAAATTCATGATTTCACCCATTAAATCAACATTGAACATCAAATAATCACATTTAAGCCCAAATAAGTAAATTTTGTTTAATTTTGTTGTAATAAAATTATTTTTAACTCTAAAATAAATAATTTATACAATATTTTCTTGTTCTTGTTCCGAGCGGTGATAAAAATTCAAAAAACTGCATCGCTGTGGTTTCTAATAGCATTAAATAGTGATTTAATACATGTACCTTCATGTCATAGAATTATGAACTGATTTTTTTTCTTGTAAACGTCCCAAGGCTGGATTAAGCAAAATAAGCACGTGCTAAGCTCATATTAAAATATTTCAGAACAGAAAAATTGTGATTTTATAGATTAAATTTGCCTTTAATTCAATTTTACAGTCCTGAAGACTTATTCAGTGTAGTTATTTTTTATTTTCAGCTTACTCAAGCGCAAGAAGGTGTCACGAAAGAATTACAAAAATTAAACGATTCCAAAGAATGTTGTTTAGAAAAAGTCAATGTTACATTCCAACATATTCAAGCAATGGTGGACAAAAGAAAACAAGAAATGATGACCGCCGTCGAAGATATGTGTAAGGAAAAGAGAAAAGTTTTAGAAGAACAGTACGCCCTTATAGAAGCTGAAAAAAATAAAGTAAGTACGGCCGAAACCAGTTTGGTATTTTTTATGTGAAATTCATGACATGCAGGCAAACAAATTACGTATTCATTTCATGCGCAGAGTGCAACGAATGTGTAATGCACTGCGAAATTTTAAATTGATGCGATTTTTCAGGTAGAACAAGAATGCCAAGGTCTTCAGTATCAGGTCGAAGTCCGGAACATTACACAACGAATAGAAAGTCTGACGGAGAAGCTGGATGCAGCGACGAATTTAGGGGAGCCGAGAGAAAACTGTTTCCTATCATGCGATTTCATGCAAGAAAGCATCGCAGCGATCGAGCACAGATTCACCGAACTAGGAAAAGTGCGAACGAGCACGACGTTTCCCAGTTTATGTACGGCGCACATCGACAGCGAAAACATAGCCGGGATCGAAAGTGTCGTAACTCTAGAGACTGTCGATTATCACGGAGATCCACGACGGACCGGTGGAGATCCGATTCAAGCTGAAGTCTTATCCGTTGAACCCGAGGGTGCTTCAGTTCTCGTTCCTGTTGTAATAAATGACTGTGATGACGGTACTTATAAAATACGGTTTAGACCGCCGATGCCGGGACGGTACGGCATCAAAATTACTGTCTTCGATAGGCCGATAAAGGACATTCCTTTGTATTTCGACGTGAGTGAACATAACAACCCGACGCACGTTCACGGGACGCGCGGGAGTGGTAAAGACGAGTTTATGCAGCCCGTTTCCGTGGCCATCGACGACTTGGATCATATGGTTTACGTTTTGGATACGGGAAATTCTAGGATTAAAGTTTTAAATCAGGACCTCGAATTCGTCAAACACATTACCAATGAGGGCTTAAGTGGGAGAAGCTGCACAGGTAATTTTTTTTTTGTAATTAACTTGTAATTGTTTTAAATTATTTTGATGTTGAAAAATTAGGGTGAATTTTAATATACCGGGTGTTCCAGATTGTTATTCTCACCCCTTAAAGCACTAAACCATTTAATTTAGGATAATGAAATTGGTAGGCTTGTAGAATAAATAAACAATTGAACATCTTTTGACACTTCTGCAACATTTTTCGTTTTTCTGTTGTGCTGCCATCTATAATTTTTTCAAATAGCTTTAAATTATTTTGATGCGTAAAACTTGGGGTGATTTTTAATATACCAGGTGTCCCAGATTGGTATTCGCAGCCCTTAAAGTACTAAACCATTTAATTTAGGTTAATGAAATTGGTAGGCTTGTACAATAAACTATCGAACATCTTTTGACACTTCTACAACATGTATTTATTTTTTGTTTTTCTGTTGTGCTGCCATCTATAATTTAACTAAATTATTTGTGTGGAATCCGCTTGAAAAAGTCTAAACATAATTAATATATTTATTGATAACAGGCGCCTACTGAAATACAAAACGCAACCCACTTAGCAGTTTGCGCCTAAATAGGTATGCAATGTGCTTAACAAAGCGCCTACTTTTGGCATTTTCAGGCAACCTGCGTAGAAACGACGTTAAATTAATTGCATATCCATGTAGGCGTAATGTACAGTATGCAACCCACTAAACGTTGCGCCTATTGATAGGCAACCACGACACAAAACGCCTACATAGGCATGCAACTAATTTGACATAACAGTTACGCAGGCTGTCTAAAAATGACAAAAGTAGGCGTTTTGTTCAGCACACTGCATACCTATGTAGGCGCAACGTGTTAAGTGGGTTGCGTTCTGTAATTGAAGACCTTGGTGCAAGAAAGGGATATGTGCAAAAAAGTAAAAAAATAAGACTTGTACAGAAATGGATTTTAAAATTTGCGCTTTTCATATGGTGCAAATGTGGGATAAGTAGGGTTTAGAAAAATAATTTCTATAAGCCCTACTTATCCCACATTTGCACCATATGAAAAGCGCTTATTTTAAAACCCATTTCTGTACAAGTTTTTTTTTTTTACATTTTTGCACATATCCCCTTCTTGCACTAAGGTCTTCAATTATGAATTACAATAAAAACTAAAAAATATTGTTCTTATGACAAACAAAATTAATTTCTGCAGTATACAATACCAAGGTAATCGTAAACTTCAATAAAAATTAAAATAAATTGGATTAAGAGCAAGTTACTAAAGATTTGGTTTTGGACCAGAACTGTCAAAACACATTTATTAGTAAAAATCCAATTAAAATTAAACAATGCAATATTTATGTCTCAAATATGGATTTATAAAGTATACCACACTAACTCAATCGAAAAAGGTAATAAAAATCAAACCATATCTGGTAACGATTAAATTATTAAAAATGTTGTTTTAGACCAGAACTGTCAAAACATAATTTATTAGTAAAAATCCAATAAAAATGAAACAATGGAATATTTATGTCTTAAATATGATTTTATAAAGTACACTGGACTAACTCAATCAAAAAAAGAAATAAAAATTAAAATAGATCTAGTAACGATTAAGTTATTAAAAATTTTGTTTTGGATCAGAGCTGTCGAAACACATGTATCAGTAAAAATCCAATAACAAGTAAATGATACAGTCAGATACAGTCTTTATGTGTCTAATATGAATTTATGAAGTATATTGTATCAAGTTAATCTGTAACTTGCCTAAAATTTAAAATATTGATGGGTACGGATAAGTTGTTAAGAAATATGAATTTCTAAAGTATACTGTAAGTCAATCGAGAACTTGAAATAAATTTAAAATTTTGAAGATAAAGAATGAGTTATTAAGAAATTTGTTTTAGACCATGAAATATTTCAGTAGAGTAATTGTTCACAAAAAATAAGTTCTCTTTTTACACTTTCAACTTCTGGCAACCCTATGTTTCGTCATTTATTAATTGTGACAACTTTGTGTCCGTCATGGCAGATGTTTTTTGTTATGTTGTTTATAATACAAGCCTATCAATTTTCATTAACCCAAATTGAATGATTTAGTGCTTATAGGGGTGCGAATACCGAACCAAGACCCTGTACAATTTTTAAAGTTCGATATTAAAGAGGTTTTTATAATTAGTGATGTTCACTTGTTTTAATAATGATTCTGTCTTTAAAATTGTTAAAATGATTCAGATCGTTTTGTAGCTTCTCTTTTAGTAAATTTTTATTTATTTCTGTTATCTTTAGTGTTGTGTGTTCTCCAGGTATTGCGATCTCTAATAATGGACTGGTCGTGGTTAACTGGCGGACGAAAGCGGTGACCGAAATGAACACGTGCGGTCAGACTCTGAAGATTTTTACGTACAATGCATTTCAAGAACCGATCGATATCACTGTCGATCGAAATTATGGCCATATTTTAGTTGCGGACAACGGTTTGAGCTGTGTCTTTGTTTTTGATGCTGATGGCAAAATTTTATTCCAGGTAATTTTTTTTTTTTAACAAATTGCAACATTGATCTAATTAATTTTTTAAAACTAGTATTTGGCTTTTTTTTGTTTTGTTGTGTCATTTAACTTTGTCTTCATATTGCAACAAAATCATTTTGTACTTATAGGTGGGTAAAAAAGGCACATTTAGTCTGATATCGTCAGTAACAGTTGGCCCTGGCAGTGAGATAATAGTAGCTGACACACGAATTCAGGTGTTTTCGGCCAAAGGAGACTTCTTGGAGGTCCTTTACGACGAAGGAAAAGGTAATTGTTAATATACATGTCGTCCCAAAATTAATGCTGCAAGATGGGTGATGGGCAGAAAATTTTTGTTTCTGCTTGACTTAAAACAATTGCGCATATTTTGAGTTATTAAAAATCTAATGGGGCTTAGAAAGTCAAGCAAAAACGAAGTTTTTTTTGGAAACATTTCCTTTTTGTAAAAAATGCAAAAAAGCTTTTTTAGAATCAAAAATGTTTGTTGCTTGTATTTGAAATTCCAGAAATACCAGCCTACCTTCAAAAAGGGTTTAAAAATATAGCAGGCCATGATAAACACTAAAAAACAATTGAGTGTCTGAATGTTTTCCACAGCCTACTATATTTTTGTATATTATATCCTTGATCATCTTGAATTTTTTATTCTAGAGTTCTACAGCCATCATCCATCATACAGTTCTCATCCTTATGAGAATTGAATGTTTTTTAAATAATTTGTGATATTTATTTATAGGTAAAGGAAGATACGGAGGTGTAACGGTCGATTCGGATAGTAGAATATTAGCCAGCAGATCGGAACAGAAAGGCCGAAATTACTTACAGGTTTTATCGCTTAACGATCACAAGTTAAACAACGTCATAGATTCTCATATTTCTAAATTAAAACGTCCTAGTGGTATAGCCGTCACGTTGGACAACCATGTTATTGTTGTAGACTTAGGTAACAATTGTGTAAAAAAATATCGCTATTGGTAATTATTAATTTATTCGAGTTTTTTTATTACTGTTTCAGGAAACTAAATTGAATTTACTGCTTGAATTTTTTGTTTTTTGTATACGATTTTTTTTTATGTAATTGTTATATTCCATGACAATTTTTTTTTGTTATTGTTGTACTTAAACTTTTTTTCCGTATCTTTGTACTTGTGCTATGTGATACATAGTCACGTATATTTAAATAACTGAACTTTAAGAGCACTAGTTATGTTGTATAATATTTGTCTAGTCATTAGGATGTATTTTCTATTGTATGTAAATAAATTTACTTGTGAATAAATAATCTTATATTTTCACCGTTTATTTTTGCAGTATTTTTTCAGACAGAACACGGTAAGGACAAAAATTTGTGAGACAGCTCATTTTAAATGTTTTCAAATTTCGAAAAATTTGAATCATTTCAAAAATAATTGGAAGAAAAAAAATCATTAAATATTTTAAAACAACTATCTGGGCATATCTCTTTAACATTTAAACCTTTATTTTTAATACTGGACAAATTAAAGGGGATATGAAAAAATATTTAAAACCAACTATCTCGGCATATCTCTTTAACATTTAAACCTTTATTTTTAATGCTGGACAAATTAAAGGGGATACGAAAAATATTTAAAAACAACTATCTGGGCATATCTCTTTAACATTTAAACCTTTATTTTTAATGCTGGACAAATTAAAGGGGATATGAAAAAATATTTAAAAACAACTATCTGGCAATATCTCTTTAACATTTAAACCTCTATTTTTAATGCTGGACAAATTAAAGGGGATATGAAAAAATATTTAAAAACAACTATCTGGGCATATCTCTAACATTTAAACCTTTATTTTTAATGCTGGACAAATTAAAGGGGATATGAAAAAATATTTAAAACCAACTATCTGGGCATATCTCTTTAACATGTAAACCTTTATTTTTAATGCTGGACAAATTAAAGGGGATATGAAAAAATATTTAAAACCAACTATCTGGGCATATCTCTTTAACATTTAAACCTTTATTTTTAATGCAGGACAAATTAAAGGGGATAGAGCTGGGCTGTAATAAACATCCCAAAGGAATGCATATTATGTGGAATAATTGTGCCCTCCCCTTATATATTTGTTAGAAAGTGGCACGTGTGTAAACTCCCCCGCAAATAGTTTAAACTTAGTGACGTCACGGTAGTAGATCGACCTATAGGGAAATTAGTTTTTCACCAACTGCTACACTAGTCTGACATTTGTGGTTGAATTAACCACAGCGAGGTGACTCATTTTCCGTAGTAGATAATTTCCTAACGATAATTTTTGACTTATGGTGAACTATTTATAAAGAAAAGAGGTATTTGTAAATAACAAATAGAATAAATAGTGACAAAATGTCAAAAATATCGTGTAAAAGCAAAGAAAAACACTTCAAAGTAAGCATCATGTAACATAATGATATTGTGCTAATTTTCGTGTTTTGTAGAGCATAGGAGAACACAAGAAGTTTTTACAGCGTATTTCTAAGTCACTTTACTATGGGAAATTACCTTCTACAGAAAGATTAAGCCTGCCGGTTACAGGTAATAACTATGCGAACACTAATTTTAAATTGTTTTAATGACGCCTCTTGTTTGTAGAAATGGCAGCTGATATATTTTCCGAAGTTAAAACTGGTAAATCACTCGATAGACTTCACTGTAACGATGCTGCTAAAATATCTCGAAATGCGTGCGTGTCCCCATGTTCTCTGGTATTAGCGATGCTGTATTTGGAACGTTTGAAAGCGTGTAACCCGGAATATCTACAACGTATTGTTCCTTCGGAACTGTTTTTGGTTTCTTTGGTAAGATGTGACAATATTTAATTGTGGATTTTACTGATTTTTGTAATCATTTGTTATAGATGGTGTCCAGTAAGTTTTTACACGACGACGGCGAGGAAGATGAAGTTTTTGTAGATGAATGGGCTTCGTCTGGAAATATGTCCGTTAAAAACTTGATTCAGCTGGAAAAAGAGTTCTTAGATGCTATTGTAAGTAATTACGAAAAGGAACTGCGTATTTATGTAATGGTTTCTTTGATTTACAGCAATGGGAAGTATTCGTAAATGAACATACATTTTGGAGGAAATTAAAAGAATTGGAAACAATATTGGCGAAAAAACAAGGTGTCAACAGGGGCTGGTTTACGTACACGGAATTAAATAATTTGTTAACTACGATCGACATATACAATCTGGTTCAATATGTCAGTAGTTTAATCACGATTTTAATGGCAACGTATGCTGTGGGAATTTTAACAATATTGGGCTCAGTATTTATTGTTAGCCATGTACCTGGAAATTGTCTACAAACAAGGACTATTCGTATCGATGAGAACAATAAAACGCACGTATCGATTCAAAGTGAAGAAACAGAAAGTACGCTTGATGCCAGTGCCAAATTAGCCGTAGTTACACTCGAAGCTGAAAACGATTTCTACGACTCTTTTTCACAAAGAACGATCTCGAAACATTTAGATGCGGCTGACGTATTGAAAACTGGAATCTTCCTTGCGTCCCTAAAGGCCCAGCCGATCACAAAACCGAACTCAAATAAATCGCAACTAGACTTCGATGAATCTACTTCCGTCGAAGAAAATATCGAGTACGTAACGTGGGACTGGTGGTCCAGTTCTGTTATGCAATGGTTAACGGAAACATCGAAGCTCGTGAAAAATTTCGATTTCACCCCAGACGTCCACTATTTTACATACAATCATTACATAGACATGTCAATTGCCGGCGCCAAGAAAATTACTCTCGAAGATCAAATTCATAAAGCAACGAAACTTCGTCTGCAAGATCAGTTGGAATCTTCTTGGCACGAAGAATGGACGGACTTATTTAAACGTATGCTTTATGTGCCAAATTCTTTTTCATATTATTTTCAGAATTACAAATCTTAATAAAAGTTGTGAAATATAATATTGTTCATAAATTGATGTAATAAAGATTAATATTTCTAGAATTTTTTGTTTCATTGATAAACCTTTTAAATACTGTTCTGCGTCCTGGTTTGGTATTTGCAGGTTGCACCCCATTAAGTACTAAACCATTTAACAGGATAATGAAAATTGGTAAGCTTGTATATATGAACAATTGAACATCATTTGACACTACAGTCATGTATTTTTTCATGTTTTCTTTTGTGCTGCCATCTTAAATTTTTTTCAAATAGTAACATGCGGGGTATTATTTTAAAGAGCATTTCATTCTTAATACAGTAGTGCAAAAATATTAATATTACATAGGGATTTAAAAAAAAAACGGTTGTCATTAACTTCAATTAAAAACAAAATTTCATCAATACTTTATTAAGCACTACTCGAATACATATATATAAGTAAATATTTTTTTTGTATATAAGTTTGGACAGATCTAAGATAATCTTTTAAGCTCATTTTTAGGCAGTTTATCTAAAAGTTCTATTCATAAGTTTACAGCTCAAATTCCAATTTAACAAAAAAATCAGAAGCACCATTTTCTAAACTAACAAAAATCAACAAGTGCCTTTACAGTACTTAACTCACAATATTTTGTACTTAGGATTGCCACCAAATTAATTCTGTGTGAAGAACTGATGAAATAAATTAAATTAAGAGCATTCGATAACTAAAACGTAATTTTTTATATGCATAACAAATGTATAGGTACTTCCATCAGTTTGATATTTCAAAACCTTACAGTAAATGATAAGATTTTTTTTGTACATCTTAACATAATATACAGGATGTTTCATAATTAAACCCACCAACTTCTGGAGAGGTAGAAATATTTTTGTAAGTGTTATGTATTTATGTACAATTAAGAGTAAAACAGTTATTACTTTTATTTACAAAGAAATATCATTCCAAAATGATTTAGGAACAATATTTTGATGACAAACTTTTTTTTTTGAAAGTAGTTAATACGTAAAACTTCATAAAACATTTTAATTGTTTGCTTAAATCCACTTTTTGTAATATTTTGTAAAACAAAATGTGTTTAGAGTCTAAACTTTAGACTATGCAGAAGTTTGTAATTATTACACACCCTGTATAATTATTGGGTATGTGGTCCTTATTCCGTTTTTCTCTGAGATCACAGTGGAGAAAAATGTTTAAAATAAAGGGGTAACTCCTTAATAATTAGCTATGTACAGGCAAAAATAATTTGGCAGAGTCTAACCATTTTAGTTAGGGTATCAATCCACCCAGTGGGTATCTGTATATCCTTTGATATCTCACTTATTAATGAACACATAAAAATAATTCACAAAAAAACAGTTAATTAGGATCAATAATTGCATTATAAAATTATTTTTTGAAAATGAAATATATACAGGGTGTCCCATTTAAAGTAATAAAGTTACATACTAGTACTTGAAAACAAAATATTCGGTATAGTTGACAATCAATTGTTTTACTTACACTTCTTTTGTTTATTGGTTAATAAGTGAGATATATTATGAAAAATCACACATTGAGCGACTAATTTACTGTGACCTGTGTATACTATTTTGATAATACTACGCTCTAGAAAAAAAATTAAGCAAACCTTTCTTTTGGGTAATATTAAATAATAAGGTGGCAAGACTAGTAACCGACTGTATAACAATTAATAAAAACATTCTTTTAAAACTAGCTCACTACATGTTTTGTAATAAAAAAACAAGAACATAAAGATATATTACTTTACAATAAATTATTACGTTAAAATGTAACAATAACAACATATATTTAAATAATAAATATACTCTTAATTTACTAACAAATTAGCGTAAGATCACGTAAGATGCTTACTCGGGCTTAAATGTACTAATAACTACCACCTAAATATTTTTGTGAAGCGAGGTTTGTCGT
The DNA here is from genome assembly GCA_947652605.1 of Elmis aenea. Classification (NCBI taxonomy): domain Eukaryota; kingdom Metazoa; phylum Arthropoda; class Insecta; order Coleoptera; family Elmidae; genus Elmis; species Elmis aenea. The sequence continues at coordinate 5,014,923 of OX393579.1, read as the reverse complement.
CCGACTAAAATTTTGTCATTTAAGGGGTTGAAACCGACTCTACATGTATAACAAACAATCGCGCAGCGACTTATTTAAACTCTAAAAAAACGTCACAGTTTATACAGTTCTAAAGCTAGCGGAATTTTACGACTTCAATCAACGTTTTCCCAAGAATACGGCTAAAATTGAAAGACACGTTCTAGAAGGAAATTTACCTAAATTATTACCGGTGTAATGGCTTTCAAGTCGGGGCTAGAACTACTTCGTTCGTTTGCTTAAGTCCGCTTTCCTCTTCCTTTTTTTTAGTGAAAAGTAGAGGGCACATGCCCAATAAGCAGCCAAGCGTGACGCCCAACACCCGTCCGATATTAGCTGCGTGTCGCGATACGGGCATCTCCATCTGTATGGGATTTAATTTCGGTGGACGGTATCCGATTCTGTTTGCTAATCGTTCGACATAAAATGCCGAACCGATTCCCAGGACGTCCGAGAACGTGTTGCCTAAAGCTGCCGCGGCCATTGTGGTCATGCAAAAGTATGAACCCAAGTACACATCTATGTAGTCGCCCTGAAAAATTAATTTCAGTTTCACAAATTGCCCTACAAACAGCTTTATTCACTTTAAAGCCTCCACATTAAGACCCGATTGTATAAAGTACTACTTTTAGGGTTAACATGATGTTAACACTAACAGCGCTTTATGCAATCGGGCCTAAAAGCTGGAAATGATTAAATTTTTGAAAAGTAAAGCAATTGTCTGAAACCTAAATGGATTTTCCTTAAGTTAACACATTTTTTAAATTAATTTTGAACCAAGAATCTGTAAACTAAACTTCTGATTTTGTAGAAACAAGTGATTTTAAAAAGACTTACGAATAGTAACATGAAAAAGTTGTCAAGGAATCCAAAGCCAATGAATGGGATGGAATTGGCTACAGCAACTGAAAAATAAGCGTTTATGATTACACACAGAAAACCAATAAAACTCCAATTAATACTTACTGTCAATTAGATTTTTTGTACTGGGACGTGGTACTGATTCAACTAAAAAAAGGACAGAGCAGTAAATAAATGGGTAATACATCAATAGCTTTGTGCAGTGACAATAATAATGCTTATATAGTTGGTTTAAAAATTGTTAGTGATATTAAAACAACAGTCACAGCCATTCATTGTTAAATACAACATTAAAACCATGTATGAATGATAATATGTAAATGTAATCAAAAAATGTTCGTCCCTGTTAACAACTGTATATTATTAGTGTGATTTTAGTTTTTTAGCTATCAAGATGTGCAAATTCTTTGATACTTATTGGCAATAATAAGTTTTGAACAATTACTAATGGCAGTAAACATATATCACACAAAATTAAGATACATTCAAATACATTATTTAAATAGGGCCAAAAAGTAGAGACCTCCAAATATATTCAGTTAATTTTGCACTTTTTTCGGCAAATTTTTGACATTTTTAGACGCAAGTAATTGCCTTAAAGCTTCATACACACTTTATTTAAGCCCTAAATAAGTTTAAATTACACTGAACAAATTTCCTGAAAGATAGGAAAAAGTACAGAGACTATAGACTCACACATTTTTCAGAAACAAAATCGAAAAACTCTGAAACTTAAGTAATTACCTCAAAACTACATACACACGTTATTTATTCTTTGTATAGCAATCATTCGTCATCAAAGAGTTTAAATCGAATCATGAAAATTTACGTGAAAATTTAATTTTTTTCAAAAATTAAAATTAAAAAATTTTTGAACTCGAGCAATCATCGCCTTAAAACTTCCCACACGTTATTTACACTCTGCATAACAGTAAAACATCCTCAAAAAGTGTAAATTGCGATGTAAAAATGTTCAGAAAAATTAGAAAAGTGCATTCTAGTCTTTTTTGTCAAAGAAAATCAAGAAAAATTTTAAGTAATGATATCACCTTTAAATTTCACACCTTATTACACCATAAAAAACATGCATTCACCCTGTTCTCTCAAATAACGATTAAAAAATTAAGATTTATGTTATAGCCTTCCATTTCTCATTTTCCTTACAATTGGAAATCTCTACATTTTAACAGCCAAGAAACAGAATTATAACTTAACCATCAATGAAATGAAATTGAGTTCATGCAATGCAATATACAACTAAATCTAATCGTGCAGATGATGAAAGTGTTAATCAAACAAAATCGGAGAATTGACTTAATTTATTACTTACGTGCGTTATCAGAGCCATATAACAATAATTCAATTATTAAAACGGCTGCAGCTCCGATAATAAAACACCTAATTTATATATTAAAGAATTGTCGTGTTGGACTGTTTCAACAATTGCAAAATTTATCCAGCTTTAAATACAGATTTTTTAGGCTTATTTTAAATAAAACCATCACCTGAAGTTCTCATGTTAACCTGAAATTGTTATTATATGACAAAAACGAAAACTACACCAAAAATCAACACTAAGGTTCTTTCGCCCTATTACATCGAAGCTTTTATAATTTTTTTAAATAGTTAATTTAAAAATTACAATCCTCGAACAATTAGATTTCAAGACTTTAAAAAATCTTTAAGCTAATGGGGAGTGGAACTAAATTAAAATTTTAAATCACTTGTTTACAAAACAAAGCTAAACAATTAAGTATTCTACAATTCAAATATTTATTTTAAGATTACTTAGCTCGTAAGTACTAATAATCAAATTGTTTTTGTAGTGCAGTTTGTAAATTTATTGCATTTGTTTTTTGCTCTAAAATTCGTAAATAAATAATAATAACATATACACGGTGATTGATTGAGACCGGTACTTAAAAATATATGAAGAATGAAAAAGGGTATGGATCTGAAATTTTGGTTATGACCATAATGGCATCTGATCTGTTTATTGAAAATATTTTCAAGATGGCGATACTTCCGGAAACACCGTAAGTTGACGTCTACTTTCTTATTTTAAATACAATGGTCTATTTTTTATTGCGTATTTGGATTTAAAACGTTATTTTAGAGGGACTTTTATTAGCATTCCCTATACCTAAGTGCAGTCATTTTTTAGATTTTTGGACTTTTTTGAACATTTTTTGATTTTCATCGTGATGCTTAATATTATCTAACGCCGGCATTTTTGAAGAAAAAACGGTTAAATTTAGACCATGCCTAGAAGAAACCTAGGAGTACATCTTGGAATTTTTGCAATCGATGCATTACTTACAGGGTGTCCAAAATTTAATTTTCTTTTAATACAACTTCAGACCACTAAAACTTGTTTCTTTCAAATACAATGCCCAAACTTTTTTTTCATTTTCTAATGCAAAATTGCATTGTGCATCAATCTGTATTAGCGTTTCCTATACCTATCTGCAACAATTTTGGAGTCATTAAGAATTTTTGATAAAGTTAAGAGAAATTGCAACATTTTTAAATAGTAAGCCTTGGAAATGACAACAAATGCCAATATTAATAACTGTAAACCACTTTTATCGTGTATGTCTGAAGTATCCATGAAAATGGAAATTCAAGAGTATTCAAACACGAATATTTTGAACTTATTTTATATTCATGAAGAATGTCACAAGATTACTGAAAGAATTTACCGTGTGTCTAGTGAGAGGTATCCTCATTTGACTGTAATGACCAGACAAAAATTTCAATGCATAGGATCAAATTTTTTGCAATTTAGAAAAGTGAAATCTGCTAGCATTCGACCAAAGCGTGTGACAAATGATGAAACTAACGAAGTTAAAATCCTGGGATATTTTAATGACCATCCTCAGCGGTCAATTCGATTGGTAGCGCAAGACTCGGGTTTAACATACAAGCTACATTAAAAATATTTGGTCGCACTTTCAATATTCGTGTGATATTGTCTATGAATGTAAAATAAATTCAAAATATCCGTCTTGATATTCCAATTTTATGGATACTTCAGACAAACGCAATAAAAGTGGTTGACAGTTATTAATATTGGCATTTGTTGTCATTTCCAAGGATTACTATTTAAAAATGTTGCAAATTCTCTTAACTTTATCAAAAATCCTTAATAACTCGAAAATTGTTGCAGATAGGTATAGGAAACGCTAATACAGATTGATGCATAATGCAATTTTGCATAAGAAAATGAAAAAAAAGTTTGGGCATTGTATTTGAAAAAAACGAGTTTTAGAGGTCTGAAGTTGTATTAAAAGAAAATTAAATTTTGGACACCCTGTAAGTAATGCATCGATTGCAAATATTCCAGGATGTACCTACTCCAAGGTTTCTTCTAGGCATGGTCCAAGTTTAAGCGTTTTTTCTTTAAAAATGGCGGCGTTAGATAATATTAAGCATCACGATGAAAATCAAAAAATTTTCAAAAAAGTCCAAAAATCTAAAAAATGACTGCACTTAGGTATAGGGAATGCTAATAAAAGTCCCTCTAAAATAACGTTTTAAATCCAAATACGCAATAAAAAATAGACCATTGTATTTAAAATAAGAAAGTAGACGTCAACTTCCGGTATTTCCGGAAGTATCGCCATCTTGAAAATATTTTCAAGAAACAGATCATTATGGTCATAACCAAAATTTCAGATCCATACCCTTTTTTATTCTTCATATATTTTTAAGTACCGGTCTCAATCAATCACCCTGTATATGTACAATAATTAAAATGTTATCCATACGGACCATCATAATAACTATCTAAAGTTTACATAAACAATTAAATTGTAAAACGAAAATTAAAACCTGTTACTTAAAACACAGGTTGTTATTTTACACAGTCCATTAAAATTGCTCTTTTATTTTCGAATCACTAAAACAACGAAGAGATGTAAAATAAACCGAGCAAATAAAACAATGTTATAGTGTCTAATTCTGTTGTATTATAAAGTTTCATCTGTGTAGAAGATAAAACGAAACGATTTTCCTTTGCCGAGCTGTTTAAATTTTAATGCACAAACTGCTTTATACCCGAACATCTACTAACGCTAATTAAAGTAACGTTGTAAAAGTAATGTATAGTGCGGATCCGAGGATTTATAACATGATAAAAAAGTTATTGAAGTCCGCAACCTCGGCGGAGAAACATTATGTTGAAAGACGAATCGTCCACTTGGGAATAATGCATTAAAACCCAAGATACAGTAACTGTTTTCTCAGATTTACCTCTCACAGATTTTCGTACGTTGAATGGATACAAAAATCTGTTTTCACTAAATAAAGAACTCTAACAATATAGTATATGCAGCGAAAAATTGGAGATACAAGTTAAAAACTATGTATATAAAAATCATTCACTGAATAAATTTACTTCGTACCTGACATACGAGGGTAAGTCAGTAAGTAAAATGGCTTTGAAAAGTGAAACAGTTGAAATACATTTGAAAAGAAAACATTTCTGCCTCAACATTATCATCCCCAAAACTACACCCTTAGCTTTAACAGTCGTTTAACACCATCAGCATAGATATCTTTGGTTTGATGTTGATTCGTTCAACTCCGTATCTTATTTTCAACTGTTTCGCCATTGAGGAACTGGACCTATTTACTGGCTTGCCCTCGTATATTAGTAAAACTGAACGTAGTTTAGTATGAGAAACAAAAGAAAAATGCGCTTCGGAGACGCCCAGTACAAAACGTCACACGTTGCTGATTCTCTTTGAACATGAAAGAATAATAAATTATTCAGGAGTTCCGGAGCGGCTTAATTCCGAATTACCGAAGTGAACCGGAACCCGGAAAAATTTAATGGAACGGAAGTCGTTAAGTGTCAAGCGCCACCGCCACTACATTTAACGCGAGCCACGGGACACCATTTGAGGAACATCTACCTTCAATTATTTACAGGAACAAATTGCTGGCTATTATTGTCCGACCTTTTTCTAGCTGACGGCTGTAACTTGCCCATTAAATTGAGCGTTTTACAGTACAAAGTTGGCTTGCATGATTCCTTCGCGTATATCAAAAATTATTTATGCCCGCACGTTTTTCGTTCCACGCATGGAAACGTCAAGTTTTATGTTATGTACATAATCTGTTGCACCTGAAACGTGAGCTTATACATCTCGGCTATAAATAAATTCGAACAATGCGCCCGCAAAAATTAAATAAATCATGGCAATACACCCTACATAGAGGGATTTAAAAATCTCGTTTTGGGCTAAACAGGTTGGTCTGTAATTGTCAGATTGGGTCTGTTCTCCTTTCTTGTATATTGGTATTAGTAAATTATTTTCCCATTCTCCTTCAATCAAGGATTACAAACTAATTAAATTGATTTGGCGAGGGGGCATATCACGATATGCAACAGGAGGATAGCAACGTACCGGCCATACCCCGAGTTGCAGAGACTTGAAAACAATCGACAATCAATAACTGTGCGATTGTTTTCAAGCCCTTAAATTAGCGGGAGTTGAGTAGTGTCGAAATATAGAGGCAAATAACTTGCTTAACTAAAAGCCAAAATTAATTTGCGAAAAAAATTAGGATACGTATTCAAATTTTTTTAATAAATCATTGGACTAGCGTATTCGTTTACCTCGTTTTACTGCCCATACAAGTTTATAAACCAAGTATATGTGTTAAACAAATATTTTAATGACTATCAATTCCGTAGCCCCTTCGCGCCTTCTTCGTCCCTAGACCCCGCCTTGCGCGTAAAATTCTCTTTGCGCAAAAAATTATCTTTCGTTTATTGCAAGTCTCATGTCCCTAAGTGGCTTCGTTCCTGAGATATATCGATTATAACTAAGCCGATCATGTTCTTCAATCGATTGGCTCAAATTTTTATTTACAACACTCTTTATTGCTTTTCAAAATCGATTAAATCGATATTCGTGCTACTCGCGCTGCGCGCTCGTACCCAACTACATATATCTATTTTAAATAACTTTTAATCTTGACGACTTGTAAAGCGGTCCTAATCAAAAATTTAAGCACCTCAAATGAGATTCTCCACAAATACTTTACCAAACTTTTTCTAATGTACTAAAGAACATCCATGCACTGTTCTACAAACTGCTTTTACTTTTTTATCGGAAGCTTTGTCAAACTCATCAAGACACCAGCAACCCAAATACTTCTCTAGCGTTCACTACCTGCCTCGATCTACCTCTGCAGATATTATATCAATTTTTACAGCGTTGTTAGTAGACGCCCACAACGACGCCAAAGCTGAAAATTATCGTGCAAAGCAAACATTTCCTGTTAGTAACAGCGGTTAATTGTTATTGGTTAGTAACTGGCCCTCAAGCAGCGAAAAATACAATTTTCTCGTACCGCATTTTTTCATGAGCCAACCTTCTGGAAGGGCACAGTAAGATCCCGTGGGATCCACATCTCCTAGTCTGGGCAGTTTCGCCGGACGACCGAACTTACTCCTCCACCTGGACGCCGCCAATTGACCTTTCAATAAAATACAATTTACATCCAATAAATCACCACAATCGCACACAAAATATGTGATGAAACATTTACAAAAAGATGTCGAGCGAATGCGATTTTCATGAATCTGAGAATGAAATATAGCATCCGATTTAACATCAAGCAGAATTATGAAATATCGACCTGTACACCAGCTATGACGTAAATTGAGAGAGTTCAAAAGGTTACCGCAGGTGTGTGGAATGATTACCTGTCTACGAACATTCATGAAATAACACAGACGAATCTTTTATTTATTGTACCTATTTCTATAAATGAAAAGCTTTCTTTCAACGTGCGAGCTTGAGAAAAAAGAGTGATACATTTATCGATTTATCACAGTTAAACAATAACTTCAAGAATAACCATTCTTCCAATACGGTAGAGATAATGTGGACCAAAAAAATCTCGGATAACACCGGTTTGATAAATTATTATTAAATAAACTGAATCGGACTACATTCAAATGATGATGCCCGCACTATTTTCAAGATGTACTTGTTGAACATAATTTCCCAGTGGTATAAAGCTCGATTAACATTAACGGGACCGTCAAACAACGTTTTAATGATAATATCTTTGTTGCTGTTATGGTAACGAAGTTTGATGGCTCCGTTAAGTATAATCAAGCTCTGAAAATCCGGGAAAATGGCTTTTGATTTATACTATTAAACCATTTTCATTTCATCTGCAACGGTTTTATTACGAAAATACTCTCGTCTGTGACGATAAAATATACAGGGAGTGTTAAAGGTGTTCCATCAATTTAGGTATATAGAACCAGAAATAAAAATTAAACGGAATGCTTAAGTGTATAAGTGTATCAATATAATTTGTCCAAGTCCTTTATCATTTGCAATTTATCTAAAGTTGGGCGTTATTTTTCTAGAAATTAACACACTACAAATTTGTCCAAATGGCAAAAAGCGACAAAACGTCAAATTAACAAGAAATTTAAGATAAAATTGGCATCAAAATCTTGTTCAAGTACCAGAGTAGATTAGCTGTAAATGTAATATAAATAAGTTTAATTCGTTGCTAATGATGAAGAGATAAAGATACATGATTGTGTGTGTACTTAATATAACTTAATATAAACAGAAATTTTGAATTCGTTACCCCACTAACAAACTTTAAATGACTTCATTATACATAATACGCTTCACAAAACGTTTCGTACATCGAAGACAAATATTTGGCGAACAAGTAACGACTGCTTTAAAAGATCATCTTTATTGTAAGAGCAACTATTTACTTTTAGACGGGTGGTTACTTGTGAAATACCCGTGTAATTCATTTCCATTTTAACGCCGTTCGCGAGCTGATACGTGATCTGCAAAACAACCGTGGCCTGGAGATGTGAAAATGTTAACGAAATTATGTGCCTCTTGCTGAGGCAACCCATGAAGGCTGCTTTCAAGCAACAAGTTAAAATAAATTAGTTCTTGAAACGACCCTTTAACACGGAAAACATCGGTTGTTTTTCCGCGAACACGCAAAACGTAACGAATTGCTGGCACAGTTAAAGTTTTCCCAATGCAATGCACGTTCTGCGAAATTTTCATGTCAGTTCCCTGTAATTGAAAACTAAATTGATCACTGCGAAGACGGTTTAAAATAACGGTCGATATTTTACATGTAAAGAGGTGGATAATTATTTTGAACGGGCCACTCGCCATTTCCTTCGGAAAAATAGGGGAGAAACTGAGAAGTTGAATAATAAAAGTAATTTTTGCAATCGCGTTGGCCATAAAACCGTCAGAAATAAAATCGAAATTCTTCTGTTTACCAATGCGCGCATCCTTTGCAAGTAAAGTTGATCAAAATTTATGAAAAAATCTTAAACGGTTCCGGAGAAAAACGTCAAAAACGAAACCCCTGCAAAAGCGCTATGATTTGAGAAGTTGTATAACTAAATCTATGCGACTCGCATAGGCGTTTAACATAGGGGAAACCGTTTTTACAAGGGCCTCGTTTTTCGCGTTTTTCTCCGGAACCATTTAAGATTTTTTCGAAAACTTTGCATCTTTTTACTTGCAAAGGATGCGCGCATTGGTAAATAGAAGAATTTCGATTTTATATCTGACGGTTTCATAGCCAACGCGATCGCAAAAATTACCTTTATTGTTCAACTTTTCAGTTTTTCCCCTATTTTTCCGAAGGAAATAGCCAGTGGCACGTATAACTCTGCAAAACATTTAGTTTTGATGTTCTTGGTGCAATAAACACAGCCTTGATCAGTTCTAGCGACAACATATCGGGACCTCCCTTGGGAGGGTTTTGAGAATTTTGGGGTGAGAGAAATTTCCATGAACACAAAATTAGTTGTCCCTATATTGATAATTACTCCAGCAATACTACAATGACAATTTTTAAAGTCCCTTATACTGATTTTTGCTAATTATGTCCATCAACTGGATGTCCTAGCTAGAACTACCCAGGCAGACTGAAGAACTCTAGCTGGGACACCCTGTATAGCCTAATTTTTTAATTGCAAGCCTTTCTAAAGCACAACAAATAGAGATAATTGTAAATCTTTAATGTATGATGAAAGAATCCTTACTTTATTTGATACATATTGATCGCAGCACCCAGTGAAGAAACCCAATTTCGTACATCATTTATAACACAATAAGGATACAAAGCCAGGCCATCAAAAACAACTGCTTACACGTTTAAACGAACGAAAACCAACCCTAAGCTACCATTTGTAAGCGAATTTCGTATGAAATTCTTGTCGTTTAATAGACAAAAACGATTCTAAAGGAGATAGCGTGGACCAGGTGCAATAAAAACACGGGTAAAATGAAGCACCGCAAATATTGGAAAGCAGGGACGAAAAGTGTCGTTTCGGTTCGGTTCCTCAAAAATAAAATGTTATTCGTTGCGTTTCATTTCGTTTCGAATTTTTCAAGATTGTAAAAAATTCTTTTTTCGTTCTTTTATTTTTTCACTCCGGAATAATTCTCGTATATAAAATAATTAATATAATTATAACAAATTGTTTTGGGATGTGCTACGGAAATGCAGTTAATTGACTCTTTCGATACTCTTTTAAGATATGCAAATACATTCAAACAAAAAAAAAACAGCCGCATGTACGTTTTTGAGAACTAACCTTGCTAAGAAAAAATTGCAGAGGAATTATTTCAGAGATTCATTTTAAGTAATAATGTGATTAAAAAATTAGATACTTATCTATTGTCAAAGAAAAATTATTGTTTAAAGAAAATCTATACCAATCTATACAAAAAAATCTTCGTTTAAAAGGTAAGTGATTGTTAATTAAACTAATTTGTATTTAATTAATACAGTTTTAGATCAACCGTTTCCAATGATGATCGTAGCTTCGACATCTGCATCTGAATAATGAAGAAATAAGAAAATAATGCTGACGAAGAGACAAGAATCTCGAAACTTGTATGTATAGGTATATCTTCAAAAAGAAATTCTCATTTAAAAAAAAAATTACGAAGTTTTTTAATTAAATATCTACCAGGGTGTGCAAAATAATAGGTAAATAGTATGTATTAAAGAACATCTCTTAAAAGCACAGTAGTTTACATGAGCCATTTACCTAAATTTGTCTCAACATGTTTAATGTGATAATGATATTGCTTATCTACAGATCAAACCTGTGTTATTTTCGTATTGTGTTTTATACCAATATATTAGCTTAATTTCAGAAGTAGGTATGATGTACAATTAACGATAACCAGGAAATAATTTAAATTTTAAATTTACTTAGATGGGTCTTAGAAGACATTGTTCTGTGGAGGAAAGAACTTTGATTAAAAAATACACGTAGAAGGCGGAGCTGCGAAAGAGTTAGCTGACATAATAAATTACTCAATTAATAAGGTGCGCGAGCAATGTCATTAAGAAGAAAACGGTTGATGAAAAAGAAAAACAACTGCTGAACACTTTGTACGATGTGTTAAAAAAATCGTTCGCAAAATTTATGGACATTAAAACAAAAGTCTGGTTAAGCTATTCGTTTTTTTATCAATAGAAGATTAACTGAACAGGAAGGGTTAAAGGCGACTCTAAAAAAAGACCCTATTATGCTAAGTACCAAAAATGTCAACAGAATTAAACTCAGGTTGTAGATTTCTTGATTAAGCTTGTATAAAAATTGAAATAAATTTAAAAGAAAAACATAATAGGGCTTATTGTTTCTTTGATTTTCCATGTTGGAAAACCTAACTTTTGTAATCATGTACTGATTATTATGTACACCTCTGTACACTTATTAATAAATTAATACAAACAAACTTTATTAAAAATAAGTTTGTATTTAAAACATCTCTGTTTTAAAAAAAAAATAAGACTGCAAGCTGCAAGTGATCAAGAGACGAGAGTCTTGAAACTGGGATCTCACCACGACAGGAGACTCTTAAAAAAATAAGTGATTTTGAATTACGCCTATTCGTTATCAATAAATAAATCACTTATATAATCCAACAATTTATCATTGTACAATTATATTGTAAAATAAATCTAATACTCGTAAAGAGAACTTTTCATGGCCATGTTTTGATATGTACGAAAAATGAGAAGCAAAAATGAATCTCTCGTCGCGAGTTTGAAAATTAGATTTTCACTTCAAAAATAATTAGAGATGTTTGTATCGGATTCACTTAAAATGCTCGCAAAGCAGCCCCATTGCGATCACAATAAGCAATTTATGCTGCCGGCACTTCCTTTAACTTTGCTGCAATTAATTTCCGTCGCATACGAAGTTTGTAACAAAAAATAAAACAAAATAAACGTATTAACCATCTAGAATTGAAGGGTTTGCTGCAAAAAGGGATTAGCTCCAATTTTGTAAATATGTGGGAAAATGAAAAAAACGTTTTAACAGTTTAAATCTCAAGGCACAAGAAAATATTTTTTTAAAACTTATTCTACATAAGTATTCCTATGAATAAGCCCTATTAGCATGAAAAAATATCTCTTCTGGAGTAATGGGCCATGTTTTGAATGTTGGAGCTACCCCCTTTTTGCCCCAAAGTATGTGATCAACCACTTTGTGTCGCAAACTCAAATGGTACTACGGGCCAGTAAATTAGATGTGTGAGTAACGCGGGCCGTATTGAATAAGTGGGACACCCTTTTTTTTTAGCTCACAGCCTCTCTTTTTACCTTTTTAAAAAAAAAGTATTAAAAAACGACGTCTAAGTTCAAAAAGTACAAAACTTTTGTCAAAATAACGTACTACTACTCGTGTAACAACAAAATCTGTTAACTATAACCTTTATGTCAACAAACCACCTCAGCCATTTGTCGCAATAAGGAGGCAGCTCCAGGAGCTGCATCTTTCTTGCCTCAAACGAACAAGATAGCCAAATCCATATGTGAAATAACTCTGAAATGAGCGCTAGGAGCTACCTCATTCTTGCACCAATCGAAAGAGTTTTTTTTGTGCACAAGATAGGATGTCTAACTCAAAACGCACAAAATTTGGAGCTAACCCCTTTTTGCAGCAAACCCTTCAATTACTTTTCTGCTTCTCAAAACAATTTCATAATTTCCGGTTCCGATTCTGATCCGCAATTGTTTTCGTTTCGATTCTGTTTTGTTCCAGAAAATACAAAACAAAATTCTATTTTAATTACACATACTATTTAGTAATATTCTGAAAATATAGTTCAAAAAGCAAAACGCAACATTTTGTTGGTATACAAGTCAATCACTCAATAAGTTTGATCTTGATCAAACAAAATAAAATATTAAAACCACTTTCATCGTATTTTTATCAGTTTTAACTACCGTAGAATAGGGCAACTTGGGACAGTAGGGTAACTTGGGACAAAATGATATTCTCACCTAAAAATTTTGTTTACAACTGTCAACTTTTGAGATAATCAAAGTTGCTTAGTAAAGTTTTAAAAGTATCATATAAGCTTTAAAAAACGAATCAGTTTTTGAAATTACTACAAGACGGTAAGTTGTTACATCCATTTTTTAAAATTAATATAAAATGGCCGAATTAAGAACTGTTTAAAATTTCTCTTGTATTTTTGTTTTGAAAATATACGTTTAATATTAAGTCTTGAATAACTTATTTCATTTTTTTATTTAATACTATACCTATGTTCAAAAATGAATGATTGTCCGTTTTGGTGAACATTTTTGTTCAAAAATGATTGTCTCATTAGTTTTTAATTCAATTAATATATTGAATCCTGCTTTAAAAAACTTTTTTATAAATGAGACAATCATTTTTAAACAGAGGTAGTACAATTTTTTTAATTTTTCCAATCAAAATATCGTTTAGTTTAAAATTTTTGTAATTTGCGAATTAAAGTTTTATTTTCTTTATTTTTGATATTTTTTTCATGTTGGATAATTGTGAAAGATCAATTTAATATAAAAAATATAATATAACTGTCCCAAGTAGGACTTTATAGGCTAAACTTGAGTCAAACTACTGAAATTCATATGTGTCCCAAGTTGCCCGGTCTTAAGTATTACTTGGGACAGAAAGTTTTTTTGTTGGTATCTTGTATATATACATATATATTTATTTTATATATAGAATATTGTTCATTGGCACCTCACCCAATTACATAAAAAAATTCAAAGTTTTTAATTAAAAAATGAACGTGGTACACGCTTTTAAATGTTGAAACTGTCCCAAGTAGCCCCATTCTACCGGTACTTAAAATTGGTTGAAAACTTACAGACCATCCAATCGAACGTTACATTATTATTTTCAAAACTTTAACATCTTTCTATTTTAATAACTGTTTTTAAACTGGATGTTACATTTTTGTTGCACAACTACCTCAGTAATTAATACTGTTTTGTGTTTAGTACACCAAATTTTAAACAAACTCCCTCGGCAACTTTAAATGTTTACCTAAAGGCCTATTATTATTCACAGTCCCTAATTTGTCTGCTTGTTTTAGGAAGACTAAAGGTGGGTTTATGCAACACAAATTTAGTAATAAGAATAAGAATAGTAATAAGAATAAGAATAGTAATAGGAATAACAAAAGCAGCGTTTATGCAGTGGTGATAGTAATTGCAATAACCTTAAAATCTTAGAGATGAAAACAGTCGAATATGACAAATAACAATTTTTTAAATACACCCGTATGACCCCAAATACATGATTTGCATGGATTTGCACACCTTGTGACAATAGTGGGTCCTTTGATTCGCAAAAACCTGAACAAAAATCCGTTATCACAACAAAGCACGTGTGCGATGGGCGTATCCAATTCTTGCGACTGCGCATTTCGCGTTTGGTTTAAGCGTAAGAATAAAGTTGAAAGTTAACCAACTTTGCTTATGCTTAAAGTTACTACTAAAATTAAATCCAATGCGTAAACGCTAGCATTGATTTAACAGTATTTTAACTTTTATTCTTATTACTATTCTTAAGTCTTATTACTAAAACAGCTGCATAAACCCACCTTAAGCGGCTAATAAATTATGCTTGTACAGCAGCGGTGTGTTAAATGTACTACTGGTTGCCCTGAAGTCTCCTCTATACACAAACCGACAAAATTTTTGCTCTAGCCTACGTGACATTGGTATCGTACGACGCCTATGCTAAATTTCATTCTTCTTATCGAATTCTAACGTTGCCTCAAGTCTAGAGAATCCCATGCTTTTAGATTCTATACCAACACTAACTAGATTTTACGTTCTGAGGGAACACGTTCTGCATTCCAAAGTTTGGCTCAAAAAGAAACAAATCGACCCAGAAGACACGTTTGAATTTAACAGAAATCGTTTCGAACAAAATATGTGATAAGGGCAACTGCTGCACATTTTTTTACTGAGATATGTACGTTAGTAAATCGATAAAATTTAAATATCAAAGGGTTGAAGCATTTATAATGTGCTATAGTGGCAATTTTCCTAGTAATTTTATTTCTTGAAATACTTTCTTAGCTACTGTTGAATATTTAAGGCTATGCTGTATTTTACTACGTTTAGTATTTTCTTATTTTTTAAATGACACACGGTTTGAGCAAAATTTGTAGCGCAATTCAACACAAAATATGCAATAACAGCGTCTGGCTCTGATGTAATTGCTTGCATGGTTTACATTTATTTGAATTTTTACATATAGCAGGCAAAACGTTATCTTAAACGGATCGAATCTTAAGAAGCTGTAGTTCAAAACCAATGCAACTTTTCCACGTTCATTTCACACAATTTAATTTCCGATGCAAGATTAAAAGGTACTAAAACTAACTATGAAATTTTCAATCCGTTAAGGGCGGCAAAAGTGCAAACATAACTCATTTATTATTACGTGATAAGGTACACATCTGGCAATGTTACCACGACTACATAAAATCTTGAATGATTTACAGTGACATTTTCATTATAAAAAGAAAATAGCATATAATAGCAACAAAGGAATCCAATATTTTACTGGAAGCTCAGGTTTCAACCCTTCCATAACAAGAGCAATTAGTTTTGTAGCGTTTTGTTTTCGACTATGGCCTCGGATCTTTACTAATTTTTTATTTGATATACAAATTATCGTGCCAGAAGACTCATTTTGATTCATTGACCTTGATACTTTGCTGATTAATACATAAAACATGAGATTAATTTACTTTGCAAATGATGTATAAGGTGTCCCAAAGATTATTGCCATCTTAATTGTATCGATTATTTTTAATAATAATCCCAATCAATCTTATACGTACATGGTTGTAAGGTGACAAAAAAGTTTTATGAAATAGCACATAAAACTGTTTGTGTAAAATTTAAAAAAAAAAAACATTATTTAACTTTATTTTTAAATGGCATCAGTATGGTTTAAATTCAAAATCAGATGGTTCAAACTCCCATCTTTCTATTCATGTAAATATTTTAATACTTTTGATTATGATTTTGACATGAAAAACTAAAAAAAAGTTTCATTGGTCCATTAACACACATTTTGTGTCTAAACATTTTTTGTTTTTAACATTAAACAAAGTAGTTTATTGTGATCAACTTTCAAATCCAAAAAATCGCGTATTAAATCTCACTTGAGGTTGTTTCCGCGCCTTACTGATTAGGGATTGTAATACCGGTAAACCGGTTTACCGGTTTACCGGTAAATCGTAAAAAATACTCTTCAAATTTTACCGGTAATTTGCCAGTTTTTTACCGGTAATTCCGGTAATTTTACAATATCTTTCTAATCATGATAAAAATCTAAATCAAATAATCGAAAAAAAGACGTGTTTTCAAAGAGAAAAAAAAGGGGAAATCATACAAATGGCATATGATTGTTTGATTGTTTACTCACTACTCGACTAACAAGTGTAGTAGAATCCGAAAAAGCTTTTTCCGCGGCTGAATTATTTTGTACAAAAATTAGGTCGCAATTAGGAGACGATAGTTAAAATAAATTATATTTTCTACGTGGTTAATTTTTAAAAAAAGTTTAAAATAAAAAGTATTGTTAATAGTTTGACAACATAGGTATATTATGTTAAATTATTTTATATTTTATGTTCAGAATAGTTTTATTTTCATGTGTTTTTTGTAATGCTGGATTATATTTTTTGTAATATTTTTATTTTATGTAATATATATTAGATACGTTAATGGCTGTTAACTAATATATTGTATGAAACTAATTGGGATAGTTTAGGCTTCAATGTATATAAATATATTTATTTTTAATATGGTTTTCGGAGTTTATCCGGGTAATATTTAAATTGGCTCGACGTTAGTAACCGCAAAAAATCTAAAAAGAAACAGTATAATATAAATATATATAATAATATGATTTACCGGTAAATTACCGGTAAACCGGTTTTGATTGACAGTTTTACCGAATTACCGATAATTCAAACAGTCGGTAAATTTACAATCCCTATTACTGATGCTGTTTTTTTTTCGTAAAAATATTTGAAAATCATTAAAACGTTTACATAACTGGAGAAATACGAAAATGTACTATTTAATTTCGACTTTAAACCATGTAAGCGCCATTTTAATACACATCAAAGTTTTGAACGCTGTCATGCAGTTTTTTCCACCATATAAAGCTCGTTGGAATATTTTTTATAACAAACTAAACACGAGGTAGCATAGCAACGATCTCTGAAACATCCTGTAATCATAAATCACAAAAATAGTACACTTTTTTAGATGAACCAATAAAAAAATGTGCCCTCATTACGTACCTATACCTAATTGCAACACTTTTAAATTTGCTCCAAATTAACTGTCGCAAAGAAATACTAGAGTGGATTTGGAAGCACAAGTTCTTCGTAAAATAAAAGGGTAATATGTCTAAATATAGGCACTTCATTTAATTAAAGTGATCTTAGAGTTAAACCAATTACAGTAACATGCAAAAATTCGAAAATCTATGCTTTCTTTAATATTAAACTAATTTCATATCCATGAGCGTCATTTAATTAAATTTGTAGTACATGTGTTGTTTTAGTTAAATTTAACGATGTTGATATAAAACTTATAATTCCAAAATATTTTATCAGTGAAGATACACAACACAATTATGGTGTAGTAATCTTTCCTCGTGTCAACAAACTATAATTATTCACCATCTTCTGTACACATTAAACAAATTATAAGTTGCAAGGATTTGCTAGTTTTCAAAATCCATTCAAAAATGCTTTCCGAAATGTTTCCAGTCGAGTTCCATTTAAGAAACAAATAGGTTGTTTTGTATTTTGGTTTCTATATTTTCAGAAATGTATGTCTGTACTTAAAATTAAATGTTCAATTTTCAGTTAAAAAAAATATGATTTTTTTACTGCTTTAAAATACTAGTGGGTTTACCAACGTTACGTATACAATTATATTTGGTACTTGTGTACCTAGACACGTGTCTTTGTGTTAGTCACTAAAGACGTCATCAGTACAGCATGCACTTGGAGATAATTTGTGGATTACTTACGTCATAAGAACGTCACCTTTAATAAATAACGAACAAGTTTTAAAAAAGGAAACAGAAAACATTTCTTGCACTAATCAGAGAATCAATAAACTATTTCCTAATAAATTGTTGCAGTCAACTAGCAACAACTACATAGTATCAAGCAGAAATCTGTGGCAATGTGCTTGCATACAGCAATAAATAAATAAACTAGTCGCGAATATTATCAGTCAGGCAAAAAAAGAGTATAAAATGAGAACTTTCTTGAGTGGGCAAACTTTTACCTTGGTATTCGTCTTTGACTAGTTTGGACTGATATTCTTGTAGTGCCGAAAATAAAATACTTCTCTCTTCGATGGTTAATCTTAATACGAGTTCTTGAGCTTGTAATTTTGAGAGGCCCTGTGTCGTGCTCGTAGTTTCAGCCCTAGCAGCACTTCCTTCCATCATCGGGTGCACACTAAATTTTCTCGTGCCTTGTAATTTTTGTTTTAAAACATGCTTAAATAACACTACATTCGAATCCAAAGAACGCTGACTAGAACGACTTAAACTTGTTGATTCCATAAAAAAGTTTCTGAAGGTTAGGTTAACTACGTGATAATGTTTCGGGGTTATTTTAACAATTATGGCCATTTTAATATATCACAAGGTTTATACTAACTAATACACATGATTTTAAATTTTTTGTAAATTACGGGAGCACTGAAAATACACTGACACAGAGAACTTATTTTGACAACCAGGATGACAGCAACTGAATACAAATAAAATGACACATGACATCTGTGAACCTGTCAAATACGCATGCTCAAACCCCCACCAATGCAAGCACAGAATTTTATCTATCAAAGTATTTTTGGTTGCCTATACTGTATTTTTGTACGTACTGCAGGTTGCCTAAGTACTACAACTGCGTACATTGCAATTGTTGATGTAATGCATTGCGTATTTGCAATTGTTAAGAATTCCACATTGCAATTTTTGGTATACTGTAGTTTGCCTTCTTCCAATTGTTGGGTGTTAAATGTAGCCTATATTGCAATTGTTGATATACTAAAGATTACCTTCTTGTAATTACATATTGCCTACATTGCAATTGTTGAATAGTGCAGATTATTTTCTGGCAATTAATGTTAAATATTACAGGTTGCTTATAATGCATTGCCCTGTCCATTTTTTGACTCGTTTTTATTGCTTATATATTGGTTTTTACTGCAACACAGCATTGATTGCAATATTTTTGGTAATTTCAAGATTCATGTTGATTTAAACTTAATTTTGAACAAAAACACTTTATATTGTATATTTAATTCAACAGAAATATTTAAAAAAATGTTTTTGACATGGCTATTGTTACTATAAACATTTTATTGTATAAATATAATACCGCTGTTTAAACTATAAGTATATATATATTAAATTTTGTTTAAAAAAATGATAAGTTAAAGATAAACTAATAATAATATAGAAACAATGCACTATAATTTTTTTTATATAGAGATTACTATTCAGTTAGAGTTGCACTATGTATCCTAATAAATAAATCTGATTAACTCCTATCTTGATGAATAGTATGCATTATATAAATCTGTTTGATGTCCTAAAAGTTGTAAATATTCAGGAAATTTTTCTGCAAAAATTTTAAGCGTGAGTTGTATTATTTACAAAAAAAAGAGGCTTTGGGCCTACTTCGAAAAGCCCCGAAAACCAATATACTATACCTTGTTCTTCATGTTTGGGGTACATAAATAAAAGAACCATTTGAGCCATGCATATTAATAATCCAACGGCATTGTGTACCTACAAATAAATTTAACTGATGGATATTATAAATGTTCATTATTTAAATAAATTAATATAAAAGCGTCATAAATGGTGAAATTAGAAGCAGAATATTATCCTAATTGAATATTATTTATTTACTTACGACGGTGAAGTTGTTCAATATAATTATGCCATATATTAACCACAAAAATGAAACTATAGTCGACATAACAGTAATGTGAAACGGAATGCTAGATGCATCTTCTTTCTTAATAATTTCATTCTGTAATAAAACTGTTCAAAAAGACTGCACGTAGCTTTGATAATCGAACATTACCAGTTCCATTAAGGGACTTGCCATCAGCAAAAGCATTAATGTGGTGCAAATAAAACCGTACCGCCATTCAACTACTGCAGGATCTTCCCGAGCAGCGTAACTTAGCATAATAGCTACCAGAGCTACACCGTACGACAAAGGTTTATGGACTTGATTATGTTTGTCTTCGGAATGTACATAATAAAATAATGAATACACTGTGTTAAAAATTATTCCTGCAACATTTACTGTGAACATTGCACCGTCTTGAAGCATTACTGAATATTTTAACATTAGGATACCTCTAAAATTAAGCACATGAATTAAAATTAAAGAAATAATTGAAGAGATTAAATATATAACAGTTAAATCTCTTCTTTGATTAAATCGAAGTGCAAGTCGATTTAAAATTATATAAACTCCATTTTTTATTTATTCGAGTGACTTAGATTGTTACTTACAGTATTACACTGCCCACAAACGGCATAGAAGACATTCCACGCGTCGTTTTTTTTTTGTAAATATCATTACATACAAAAGCCCCCGAAAATAATTGAGCTATTGTCACCACAGTAGCTATACCCCCAACGGCAGATTTATAAGGTTTTAAGTTTGTTGATAATGCTTCCATTGTGCCTTCTAAATAAATAATAAAGTATTTAAATCAATATTTTCAACCAGCAATAGAATTTAAGTGACACTTGTCAAATAAAAAAATTAGGCTACTATTGTATTAAGAGCATATTACCCAGTTGTAAATAGTTGCTTATAAGATGTCAAATTAAGTTTTTTTAATACGTTATGAATAAAAATACACTAAAAATTTTGAGTTTTTGCTTTTAAAACAAATGTAATAAAAATGTCAAAACTTGATGTCACAGGATTTAAAATTTGTACCTTAACTAAAGTGACAAGCACTGTTAAAACAATTAAATTAAATAAATCCATTCATATTGGTCCAAAACAAACATTTCAACCCATCATTTACTGCAAACAGCCAGAAAGACAAATCATTTGATTTAAACACACATCAAGACAGACAGACAGTAAGTAATGGATTAGGATTACAACGGGCTTTCATTTTTTTTTTTAAAGTCAATAAATAATACTCTCAAAATAATAAAATAACGTTTATTGAATACAAATTTTAACAATTACAATAACTTTCGACTTTAAAACAACAATTTTAAACAATCGATCATCAGAAATTCATTTATCATAGTTTCTAAATACCAGATTAGGGCATATATATTTACAATAGTACATTTATTATTCAAATATATTTGTCTCGTGCTAAAATTAAAGGCTAGTGGAATAATTTTAATTAACCAGCCTTCAGTTACGTAATTATTGTCCCTTTACAAACAGACGTACAGACAGATAGGCAGTAAGTTATGGGAATGTTGAGTACAAAAGTGTTAAATTAGGATGACAGCTTTCTCATTTTTTTTTTATGTCAAGATAATAATACTCTCAACATTACAAGATAATGTATATAAATTTTAACATACAAAAATAATTTTAAACTTTATAACAATTTAAAACAATTATTTTATCAACAATTGATTTATCTCAGTTTCACATTCCTACTAACAATCAAATTACATCTTTTCATCAAAACTGTATGTTTTTATATTAAACGTCATAAAAATTTATAACTCTTTTATGCTAAAATTACCTAATACTGGAAAATATGAATTAGCAAGTCTTGATAATGTTATTATTGTCTCTTTTTGATTATAACTTATACTGTGAAGCAACACAACACGTAATAGGCCCAGTAGCACAAAGCAATAGTTAGGCCCGATTGCATAAAAGCTAAACCTGGGGTTAACTCCCGGATTAAACCACGTTAACCCTAGAACTAGGCAAAATCACAGCATAATTGGCGCAGATATTGCCTAGTTTTAGGGATGAACTTGTATTTTAACACCAGTGTTGCTTTATCCAATCGGACCTTAGTGTTAAGATACAAGTTAGAACCATAAATGTAGACAAAATTCTAGTACTATTGACGCCAATATTGCCTAGTTTTGTAAGTGTGCATACAGCTTTTTTGTAAATCATTGATTTTATACACAAAAAAAAAACAATTTCTGTGTTATAAACTTTTTGTTGCCTAATTTATAACACAATTTTTGTGTGAGTTTCACAGTCATAATCAAGATAACTTGTTTTTTTAATTACACAGCACAGTATAAAACAAAAAACTCACATTAATAAATAAATAAACATGAAGAGCAGGTTTGGAATGTAACAACGCAGAAAATTTGCATGAATAGAACAACACTTTTTATAAAATACGACCAGCATGGAATATAATGGGACAATTATTTTTAGTAATAAACTACCTAATAATTTTATTTGATAATAACAGGGATGTCAGAGATAGATTAAGAAAGTGATATAGAATTATAAGCTGAAGTAAATAGTTTTCAAAATTTGGGAAAAAGGTAAGGCTAGATTTTTGCAAAAATGTTATTTTAGTACTTTTTCAAACCGATTTTTCTTATTGGTTGTACATGAAAAAAAACTTTAAAAGAAAAAGTTGTTGATAATTTTAAGCTGAACAGATTTTTTTTTATAATATAATTTAATAATAATGCAAAAAACTTTGGGAGGTAATTCCTTATCGAAAATTAAATAATATTTTTTCCCTAAAACGTATTCTTTCAGAGTTACACCCCCCCAGGCTAGCTTTTATTGCCTTTGTTGATTTCACTGTGGTGTTCACTTATTTTATTTTTTACTTCTGAACTGTATTGTAAAAAAAAAACTAAAGAATGGAAAAGTTTCTAAATAAATTAAGCTTTCAAAGAAATTTTTTCAAATTGAAAAATTTGAAGCCTCCAAAAAGTTCTGATAAAAAAACCAACAGGGGTCGCACTTTTCAGCCCCTTGTAAAGTTAGATGATTAAAAATGTTACTACAGGAAACCTTTAAATAAGTTAAAAACATCCACTGAATGTCATTCTACTACATTTCTTCAAATTTGGGAAATAAAATGAAAACTTAATTTTATCGTACCCCTTTAGGGGGTGTAACTCTGAAAAAAGATGCTTTAGGAAAAAATTGTATCTAAAAGGCCCTTAATTTTCGATAAGAAATTACCTCCTGACATTTTTGCATTATTTATGAATCATCCTGTCTAATAAAGGAAAAAAAAAAGTTGCTAAAATTTAGAAGCCTTTGAAGATTTTCCAAATTTTAAAAACTTTATTTACTTTGGCTTATAAATATGCACTACTTTACTGTTTCTAAATCTTGTATAGTTTCTGGGATCTTTGTAGTGGTAAAGGAAAAAATCACCCTGTACATACATAAAATACATAAAAATTTCACTGGACATTTTCCAACAACTAAAAATATTAAAAATCTGAAGTAAAATACATCTAAATGAATAAAAAGCACACAAATATGATTCTGTTGAAGGTTTTTCAGTAATTACAAGAAATTACAGTACAGACTGGTTTTACACAAATCGAATCACAGTTGACTACAAAAATCAATTAAAGTCAAGGCTACAACAAGATTTAAAGAATTAAAGACCGGTATAATAAACAACACTTGCAGATTTGTATGTATTTGTGTGAGGCACAACTAAAGTGAAAGTAATATTTGGTTGAAGCCCACTTAAAAACATGCTATATTATTATTTTTTTCAACAGACTCATTAAAAACTTGTTATATTTTGTAATAATTTATTAATCACAAAAATGCCAGACAGTTAAACAGTTTTAAATAAATAGTTTGGAATGATGTTAAAAGTAGTTCTGTCTTTAATTTCTGGAATAATTATATTTTGTGTTGTTCTTAAAGGTATGTGAACTATATTAATCTAACTTTTTACTACTTTTCTTTGCGGTTTCTGGTTTTTTTGGGTACATAAAATACAGAATTAACTGGGCTAGACATAAGACTAAACCTACGGAATTTTGTATCTGAAAAACAAAAGTGAAATTGAGTTTTTATTTGGCAATATACTTTTTTTTTAATCTCAAATTAATTTATTTATATACAACAAATTTTTAAAATTGAAGATTATTATTTGAAATTATTTACTGAACTAAAAATCAACACTTACCAACATAAAATCATTCAGTAAAATTATTCCATACAGCAGCCATAAAAATGTTACTATTGTGGCCATAAATACTATAGGAAAAGGTATACTAGACGCGTCTTTTTTCTCTATCATTTCTTTCTATAAAAAAAGACGACACAAGTTACTCAGTTACTCGAACAACTGTGCTTTTGATTTTTTTTTTAATGAAAATTTTTCATTTACAAAGTTAGATAAATGAAAAAGTTGTACAGTGTTCTTTTGTTTTTAAAGTGTCATAACTAGTTTAAATTTAATAGCCGAGAAGCTATATTAATGCACTCTCTTAAATTACATGAAACACCATAATTTCAAGGTTTCAAGCCTTTTAAAAGTATTAAAATTTTATTTTAAAACAATACAGTTTCCCTGATGTAAACAACTTTGTTTCGTGAATGACACCATTTGTTTTTTTTGCAGTGTTAGATAGCACTTGTTTTTCTGACTGAAACCTTAGCACTGATACCAACAAAGATAATGTAATTCCATGCAGTTGGGGCACCCTT
The DNA here is from genome assembly GCA_947652605.1 of Elmis aenea. Classification (NCBI taxonomy): domain Eukaryota; kingdom Metazoa; phylum Arthropoda; class Insecta; order Coleoptera; family Elmidae; genus Elmis; species Elmis aenea. The sequence continues at coordinate 4,989,970 of OX393579.1, read as the reverse complement.
TATATTGCCTTATAGCAGTTAAATTTTGATTCAAGTTTATTAAAATTTGCTCGACTGTTCAAACAGATATATTTTAATTAAAAATAAGACATACCAATTCCAGTAATGGACTACCGAGGAGTAACAGCATTAGTACGGTTACAATCATTCCAAATCGGTATTCGATTAAGGCTGGATCTTCCCAGCTAACGTAGCTTAAAAGTACTGCAACCAAAGCAGATCCAAGTGCCGAAGGTTTATGTACTTCGTTCCATTTGTCAACCGAATAAATGTAATAAAATACTATATAAACAGCGTTTAATCCGATTGCTGCTATGTTTACAACCAACATTGCACTGTCTTGAAGCATTAGGCCATATTTTAGCATAAGAACTGCTCTAAAATGAAAATAAAAATTTTAGAGAGAGCTCACATGATAGAATATGTAAACAATATTAGTATACTAATTAAAACGCACTAACAACACATACATATATGCAGACAGAAATAGCAAAAATGATCCGAGTATAAAGGAAAATTTAGTTCAATGTTTCTTATATTATTTACAGAATTCAAAAGCAAAATTGTTGATATACCAGGACATTTTTTATTAAATTATTGAAACAATATTGCGCTTTAACTTACATCACTATACCACCAATAAAAGGCATGGCAGATATTCCCTTTGTTGATTTTTGGTTGTAAACATCTTTACATATAAAGGCCCCAGCAAAAAATTGTGCTATAGTAACAACACTTGCTACAGTTCCTACTGTACTCTTATAAGGTTGCAGTGACGATGATAGAGCCTCCATTGGAATTTAATTTACTGGAAAAATAAATCGATTAAAGCTCAATAATTCAGAATTATCCATGACTGGAAACTATTTACAAAAAAAAATAATATGCTGTACATTTACACATACAAAAACATTCCTTCAAACATGTTAAATGCATTTGATAAAGTAAACTAATATTTTTAAATAATTGCTACATGATAAGGCTACATTAACAACTTGTTATAACATCGCATAATAGTACTACAAAAATGTACATACATTGTTATGCTGTGATAATTAAGGGAATTTTTTTATTACATCAATCTTGCACTGATACACAACTACACACTGACATACAGTCTTCGAAAAAATGTTACAGAATTATAAAACTGTAACTTTTAATAATGTATCGACTTTCACTACATTTCTTTCAATAATGTTTGTTTATTTCAACGGTTTTGTAATTTTATATGATATCTAACAACCAATGTAAACTGTTCTATCATTAAATAAATATTTATTAAAATTAATTGTTTCTTCCAACATTCATAGGCTGATTAAATGAACAAATATGCGACTGCTTAAATTATTACTCACCTTTCTTTGAATATATTTTACTATTAACAGACAAAGCTAGTAAATATTTATTAAAAAGTGTGAAAGTATTGCTACCTTATACAACTGCTGATGTTTTCAAATACTTTGATTTGATAGAATTGAAAGGTCATGCTTGGGCTTATATTACTTTACCAAGGACGGAATTGTTTATGCAACCCAATTTACAAATCATTTAATGTAATTGAAGTGCATCCTATCTATCTACGTAGGCTTGTCTAGTGTCGTATAAAGGAAGGACTTACAAAGGGTCGACCCTTCATTTGCATTTAAAAACTCTTTGATACACTTCTCATCAGATATTTATTTTAAATTTACAAGATTTCGTTGCAATAACTTTTCTTGGCATACTAATTACTAACACATTTTCTATAATTGCGTAAGATTAGCCCCCTTCATAAACACTTCTGCGTACGCCACTGGGCAGACCCTTTTTATTCATTATTTGATAATTTATCATTATAATTTATTACATGGACTGTAAATATATTTAGTTGGTGGGCAAGCGGGAAAGAATTGTCCTCGAGTTATTATTTGCAGACGTAATTTAATATTTTAATCAGTTGATAAATAGGGGAAGGTGTTTACTTACAACAATAACAACAGCGAACCCACTGAACCAAATTAATATAAAGTTTGACATCTTTATTTGAATGAGTCACGTAAAATGTTGGAACTAGTAATAAAAATGTACCTTAAAAGAAAGAAATGAGAAAATTACATACCGGGGCTATCATCTGATCGGTTGTGGTTGTTTTACTGGCAGGAATATTTTGTTACCGTTAACGTACACCTAATCACCTTGAAATTTTGACAGTTAGTGTCAACTTTGTGTATATTGCAGGAAAGAGGCTATAAAGTGTGTTTAATTTAGTTTTAAGTGTGGTTGTTGAGAAAAATGTCGCAGCCGGGTACATCTACGGATGCTCAAAAAGCAATAGCTCAAAAAACATGGGAATTTGCTAATAAAATGGAAAGTATTAGCTCTATTGACGAAATATATCGATATGATAAAAAACAGCAACAAGACATTTTAGCAGCAAAACCATGGGAAAAAGAGTAAGTTTCGACGATATAATGGTAACGTTTTACGGTAATTTGTTGCTTTAATTTTCAGTCCACACTTTTTTAAGGACATAAAAATTTCTGCGTTAGCATTGTTGAAAATGGTTATGCACGCAAGATCTGGTGGAACGTTGGAAGTGATGGGGCTTCTTTTGGGAAAAGTGGATGGCAATACTATGTTCGTAATGGATTCTTTTGCGTTGCCTGTTGAAGGCACCGAAACCCGTGTTAACGCTCAAGCACAAGCGTACGAGTACATGAGTTCTTATATTGATGCAGCTAAATTAGTGAGTTATTTTAATGGCATTAGTAACTCAAATTTATTGTATGTATAATTAATTTAAGGTCGGTCGTCAAGAAAATGCAATTGGTTGGTACCACAGTCATCCTGGGTATGGTTGTTGGTTGTCTGGTATAGATGTTAGTACACAGATGTTGAATCAAAATTTCCAAGAACCATTTGTTGCAATTGTGATCGATCCAGTTCGTACAATTTCAGCTGGAAAAGTTTGTCTGGGCGCGTTCCGTACATATCCAAAAGTAAGTGGTGCTTTTTATAGTAAACTTGGATTTATTTGGAGTTCTATGGTTTCAGGGTTACAAACCAGCAAATGAGGAACCGTCAGAGTACCAAACCATCCCTCTAAATAAGATAGAAGACTTTGGAGTCCATTGTAAACAATATTATTCACTCGAAGTATCTTATTTTAAATCGGCTTTAGATCGTAGACTGTTAGATTCACTATGGAATAAGTATTGGGTTAACACTTTAAGTTCTTCTAGCTTACTAACTAATGCAGACTATACAACTGGACAGATATTTGATTTGTCAGAAAAGTTGGAGCAATCTGAAGCCGCACTAGGTAAGAAAACTTAAGTTTTATATACAGTGCTGCGCGAAAGTATGGAAAACGACGAATATCTAAAACACTATTCTTCTGGGCATATCTCTTTAACATTTAAATCATTGTTTTTAATGCTGGACAAATTAAAGGGGATATGAAAAAATATTTAAAAACAACTATCTGGGCATATCTCTTTAACATTTAAACCTTTATTTTTACTGCTGGACAAATTAAAGGGGATATGAAAAGATATTTAAAAACCACTATCTGGGGATATCTCTTTAACATTTGAACCTTTATTTTTACTGCTGGACAAATTAAAGGGGATATAAAAAAATATTTAAAACCAACTATCTGGGCATATCTCTTTAACATTTAAACCTTTATTTTTACTGCTGGACAAATTAAAGGGGATATGAAAAGATATTTAAAAACCACTATCTGGGTATATCTCTTTAACATTTAAACCTTTATTTTTAATGCTGGACAAATTAAAGGGGATATGAAAAAATATTTAAAAACAACTATCTCGGCATATCTCTTTAACATTTAAACCTTTATTTTTAATGCTGGACAAATTAAAGGGGATATGAAAAAATATTTAAAAACAACTATCTCGGCATATCTCTTTAACATTTAAACCTTTATTTTTAATGCTGGCAAATTAAAGGGGATATGAAAAAATATTTAAAAAACTATCTGGGCATATCTCTGTAACATCTAAACCTTTATTTTTAATTCTGGACAAATTAAAGGGGATATGAAAAAATATTTAAAAAACTATTTGGGCATATCTCTTTAACATTTAATTAAACCTTTATTTTTAATGCTGGACAAATTAAAGGGGATATGAAAAAATATTTAAAAACAACTATCTCGGCATATCTCTTAAACATTTAAACCTTTATTTTTAATGCTGGACAAATTAAAGGGGATATGAAAAAATATTTAAAAACAACTATCTCGGCATATCTCTTTTAACATTTAAACCTTTATTTTTAATGCTGGCAAATTAAAGGGGATATGAAAAAATATTTAAAAAACTATTTGGGCTTATCTCTTTTACATTTAATTAAACCTTTATTTTTAATTCTCGACAAATTAAAGGGGATATGAAAAAATATTTAAAAACAACTATCTCGGCATATCTCTTTAACATTTAAACCTTTATTTTTAATGCTGGCAAATTAAAGGGGATATGAAAAAATATTTAAAAAACTATTTGGGCATATCTCTTTAACATTTAATTAAACCTTTATTTTTAATGCTGGACAAATTAAAGGGGATATGAAAAAATATTTAAAAAACTATCTGGGCATATCTCTAACATTTAAACCTTTATTTTTAATGGTGGAAAAATTAAAGGGGATATGAAAAAATATTTAAAAACAACTATCTCGGCATATCTCTTTAACATTTAAACCTTTATTTTTAATGTTGGACAAATTAAAGGGGATATGATTTTGCTGATGTTATTTAATTATTTCAGGTCGTGGAGGATTCATGGTTGGAGGTACAGATCCACACGAAAAACGAACGGAAGATAAGTTATTAAAGGCAACCAAAGACAGTTGTAAGACGACCATTGAAATAATTCATGGTCTAATGGCCCAAATGATTAAAGATCGGTTATTTAACAGTACCTCACCAAAAACGGCAGCAGCACCGAAACTGCTCTAATTAATATAGTCTTTAAATTCGTTTGGGAATTTTTGGTAAATTTGTAACTAAAAATTCCTGTTCTTTTGGAAAATATTGAGGACGTTTTATTTTATTAAATAAAATTTGTCATGCCAGAAAACTCACAGTGAAGTGTAATTTATTTTAAAAGTTATTCATGTCAGTCGACTTAATAAATCTGACGCGACAATTTATAACCGGAGCCGGCGAGATAGGAGTCGATATTAATTACTGGGGCGTCGCAGTCCACTTCTTTTTGTAGGGGGCTCACAAATTTTAATTCGCGAGCCCCCCTTTTCGTTTCCGTGGCCTAATTCCGCCCTTGGCAGTCCCGTTATGTTTCTTGTGATGTCTTATCATAATTTTGTAACACAAATAAAAAATAAAGCTGTATCTTCATATTTACATTTTATTTATCAATCTAATATGGACGCAAATAACATGATAAATATATACAAACATAACAAGCAATTATTAAATTAAATATATACTCTTAATATTTAATTGAAGCTAGTAGATTTCAATACTATGAAAGGCAAAATAGAAAATTTCATGAAATCAATTCAAAACTGACCGTATCGGTTTGCAAAATTTGTTCCTTTACATATTATGAGTGGGTAATTCGTGAAAATTTAACACATTACATGTAATTTAAATGCAAATATATCCGCCAATCGGTGCAACGGTGCATTAATTTCGTAGTCGAGTTAACTAAATAAATAAAGCAAGTTTTTACAATATAAAATAAGTAAAAAATTAAGTACTTCCCAATAAAACATTTCATAATTTTCCAGTTTGGACACTTTTATTCCCAAAAGAAAATAGTCAAGTTTTTTTACATCGATAAACAATTCAATCAAATATTTCGCGCATCTAAATTGGAAAATTACAGAAATTTTCATCGCAATTAATGAAACTCATTACACAAACGTCACTAACAAAGGAAACTAAAATCTAAGGTAAAAAAACTTGGTTCGAAACAGTCTACTTTGAAAGTGAATGGACATTTTACAAAATATAGATTAATAACATTAGTTTATCCTAATATCCGTCAATCCCAAATCTCCGTCGGAAAACTATTCACTTCCGTCTGTTCTTGGACTTGCGAGCCATCGACAGAATAGGAAAGTCGGATTCTCATGCGTAATGCGCTCTGTAAAAATGTTACCAATGAATTCGCAAACGAAACTTATTAATGTAAGGTTGTTTCCAGCAGACGATTTTGTACCAATTCATGAACTGGTTCATGCGCATGTCAACTATGAACTAATAAATGTGGCCGCTGACGGGACGCTTTAACGACATGTCTAACTGTAAATTACATTTGTGTCTATTGGGTTTATAGTAATTTACGCATCGCAAGTGTAAACCAGCGCTAGTTCTTGCCTTGTTCATGTACTGCTTTTACCGTCCACAAACTAGTTCATGAATTGATTCGATAGCTGCTGGAACTGAAATGTGTTGCTTAGGGTGTCTGTAACATTTTCAGAAAATATAAAGACCATCCCAAAACAATTGATTTCTTTCGGAAAAAAATTGCAGGGTTTTTAATAGCCTTGGGACTTTTAAAAAACGTTAAGGAGCTATAAAAAATTGTTTGGGGCCATTTCTGAACAAACCAAATGTGAAAATGCGTTACTTAGGGTGTGTTTGACGTTTTCAAAACGTATAATGACCATCCCATAACAACTGATTTAATTCTGAAAGAAATTGTAAGTTCTTGGACTTTTTAAAAACATTGAGGGGCTATAAACAATTGTTTGGGGCCATTTCTGAACAAACCAAATGTGAAAATAAATTACTGAGGGTGTCTTTGACATTTTTAAAAAATATAATGACCATTCCACAACAATTGATTTATTTCTGAAAAAAAATTGCAAGGTCAGGACTTTTTAAAAATTTTGAGGGGCCATAAAAAATTGTTTGGGGCCATTTCTGAACAAACCAAAGGTGAAAATACATTACTCAGGGTGTCTTTGCCATTTTCAAAAAATATAATGACCATTCCACAACAATTGATTTATTTCTGAAGAAAAATTGCAAGGTCAGGACTTTTTAAAAATTTTGAGGGGCCATAAAAAATTGTTTGGGGCCATTTCTGAACAAACCAAAGGTAAAAATAAATTATTGAGGGTGTCTTTGACATTTTTAAAAAATATAATGACCATTCCACAACAATTGATTTATTTCTGAAAAAAAATTGCAAGGTCAGGACTTTTTAAAAATTTTGAGGGGCCATAAAAAATTGTTTGGGGCCATTTCTGAACAAACCAAAGGTGAAAATACATTACTCAGGGTGTCTTTGCCATTTTCAAAAAATATAAAGACCGTCCCACCAAAATTGATATTTCTGGAAAAAAAAAACAAAAATTATTGAAACCTACCTTGCTAGGATTCGTAATTCGTAATGTTTGTGTTACTTGTCCATTTGGTAAAATCACTGTCCCCGAGGGTGAAAGCATTTGCAATTGGAATGTCTGAAAATGTCCCCAACATTAGAATCAAACAATCGAGAATCGGCGTTCATTTGTTACCTTAGGAACAGCAGCTTGGAATAAAAACTCAGTCATACTCGATAAAGTGTTATTGGTTGCGGTCAAGTGTATCGATACACTGTTGGTATCCACTATTTTTTCTAGTCCGAAAACGATTTTCAGTCCGTTTTTGTCGAAAGCAGTTAATGTAGGCACATTTTTTTCTGGAACGAAATAATGTTAAGCAATAATCCATCCCGACGCTCGCTGTAGATTTTTGAAGTGTCGTTTGCTAAATGTTATTAACATGACTTACCATTAACTAAATTGGTATTCAAGATGTCCCCTGTTAAAAAGTTCGAAGTCTGATTGTTATTGAAGGTCAGAGAACCGTTGTTATTTTCCGTAATAAAACTAAGGGTGGTGTCGACGGCCGGTAACGAAGGTAACGGGTCTAAACCTCCCAACAAATCTAGGAGATCTTGGTTATTTGAACTAGTTATCGGCTGACTTGGTGTTGGACTTGGCTTTATTATATCCAAATCGGATGTGTCGTTACCTCCAAGCAGATCTAATAAGGCGTTCTGTAAAAAAACAACATCGGAGCGTAAATTCGACGTTAACCGTTAGTCTAAAAGTGACTCACTGATTCGCTATTCAAATGTAGGGGGCTATTCTCGTGACTCTTATCTTCGGTCTCGTCCATGTCTCCGTTCGTCTGTATGTCGTCGACTTGCTTAACCACTTCCATCGGAGGCATGCGTTCCAGAAGGGCCCCCCGTAAATGACTGTATTTGCCGAACAACTGCGTGAACTCGACGCCCCTCTGCTGTAGCTCTATATGAAGACTCGAGCAAAACGAATTGATCATTTGCTGTATTTTACTGAAAATTCGGGGAAAAAAAATTTAAACACACACAAAGAGCGTCGGGGTCTCACCTGTTGGTCTGAGTAAATCTCGTACTCAATTTTGTGAGCGACATCAGGGCGTACTGTTTGGTTGTAGGCGTGTTCTGCGGCGACCACAAGAGTTTTTGGTAAACGTTTAGGATGTCGTCCTCTGACGGTCGCTCCAAATCGTGGCCATCCTCTATCGGCACGGACAATAACATATCACCGTATTCGCCGATGGCCCAAACGGCCACTTGAATCAGCGGCTGTTTGTCCATCGTATCTTTGGACAGAGCGTACCACAATTGCAGAGAGATGTAAGCCTGCTGCGATGTCGTTTCCGAAATCAGCTGGATCGTCGAAGAAATCACGTCGTCTCTCAAATAATTCCCAGCCTAAAACAGCAAATTATTGTAACCCGTGTAAATCGTCCACACTTCTTTACTCACGGCAATTAAAACTTTGAGCAGAGTGTCCAGATGCCAACGCTTATTTGGTGCGTATCGTTCTGCGGACAAAACAATGCTCGACGAGCAGGGCGCTTTGAATTCAGCGTCGGACTTCTCGAGAAACGTCAACAATTCTTTCATCATCGTCCTAATGTTTTGCGTATTCACTAGAGCGAAAGAGAGCTCCATCGCTCTCCTTCTGATCGAAACGTCCGGGTCTTTTAAACATTCTAAAATGGTCGACCTATGCCTTTGCACGGCTGACGTATCAACGTGAACGGTTTTCAACAACGTATTTAGCGCAACGTATCTAATGTTTTTATCGTTATTCAGTAAAAATCTTCCTAAGATGTTGATTGCTAATACCTACAAATAAAAAACCATTCAGGTGTCGTTAATTTATTACCGATTAATTAAATCAAAACTAGGACAGTTTCAATGTTCCAAGACCAGGGACCTGAACCGAACAAGCAAAAAAACCAGAACGAACCGGTACTAGTTTTAAGAAACGTGAACTAAGACTTGTTAAATTAAATCTAAAAACCGTTTCGGCATGAAAAAATGCGTTAGATGAAATCTAAAAACCGTTTTAGCACTCAAAAATGCATTAGGTGAGATCTAAAACCAGTTTCAGCATTCAAAAGCGCTAGATGAAATCTAAAAACCGTTTTAGCGATCAAAAATGCATTAGATAAAATCTAAAAACTGTTTTAGCGTTCAAAAATGTGCTAGATGAAATCTAAAAACCGTTTTAGCGATCAAAAATGCATTAGATAAAATCTAAAAACCGTTTCAACATTCAAAAATGCGTTAGGTGAAATCTAAAAATCGTTTCAGCATTCAAAAATGCGTTAGATGAAATCTAAAAACCGTTTCAGCATTCAAAAATGCTTTAGACAAAATCAAAACACCATTTAGCACCTATTAAGATCATAACTGAAACCCTTCACGTACCCTTAATCCACTCTCAGACTTTATATCCATTATAGACAAAACGGTTTCGTACAGAATAGCATTCCCTACGTTTTTGCTGGTCTCTGTATTGGTAGCAACTTGGGCCAGAATGTCGTTCATTGCTTCAGAAGCTTCCGCATCATTTCTTCCTAGGACTCGCAGTAGCTTTAGAATTTTTACCTAAACAAGGAAGTAAATTGAACGCCTTTCAAACACACGTTACGACGTCGTACCTGTAAAAATGGATCGCTGACACCGGACACGTCGTGTTCGGGCGAGTAACCAGCTAAAATTAGATTCTTTAATATACGTACTAAATTCGGAACGATCTGAAAAAATTAGATATCGTTAGAAGTTTGGTATAAATTCGGTTTAAACGGTGCAAATTTTTTAAAATGTACGTCAAGTGTGCTGCAAATTACTGCGTCCCAATAAGATAATTAAATAAACATATCAATACACTAATTTATAATGTATCAGGTACCTTATCGTGGAATTTACCAACTCAAAAATGTTTCTATTATTAAAAAATTGCTATTAGTTTATTAAACAAAAAGCCATTCCAAATTTGTCTACGACAACGAAGCAGCAACATACACATCTACTTTGCATTCAGCAATTTTCTAATTAAGGGCTGCGAATTTTGAACCAAAACCGGACAGAACCGGCAATTTTTTGAACCGCGATTTCGTACCGGTTTTTATAGTGTGCGATCTGTGATGTACGAACATACATAATATTCCAAAAGGTAAGTGCAATAAAATGTAAATCATTGACAAAAAAAAATTAAACTGAACCGAAACAGCCTTAGAAACCGGTTCAATTGTGTGGATCAACAAATATCTGAAAGGCGAAATTTTCAGGAAGTTCGCAGCCCTGCACAAATTATTACAGATTGGATGTAAACGTTAAAATGCCGTGGTTAAAAATCGACAATGAATTATTCTAAATACTACAGTGTAAGCACAATCAAATCACAACAAACATACGGACAGACAGCATACCTCACGTTGAGAGCAGTCCTAAACAAAACACTAGCATTAGAATGAATTATTGAACACGCACATTCAAACCAATTAAACATTACAGATATAATTTCACACTACATTACAGGGTGGTCCAAATTTGATGGGACTGTAACCATGCTCGCCTATTGTTGAAGATAGAGAAATGGTTAAATTATTAAACGGTTTAACTTTTGTCTCGAAAAACTTTAAATCAGAATTTCTGTACTTTTAGCAATAAAAAGTAAGGAACTCATTCAGTTTGGACAATCCTGTATTAATATTAACAACGGTAAGTACAGAAATGTTAATAAAATATTTGGCAGACTCGAAAAAAAATCTGCAATGTTCACTTCAGTTTGATTCTAAATCATGCTTCATCCGTCTACAGGGTTTTCAAGCAAAAATTCTGTTAAAACACTAAACGAATTTTAGAACTTACTTTTTTGAAGTGAATGAGAGTGTCCGGACTACTTTCGCACATTTCCGTTATGAGAGTCACTCCCGTTATGAGAACACCTGAAATTTATCACACGTTTCAATTAAATTAGCGCCTTCGGTGTCACAATGTTCAATGTACCGTGATTCTTTTCCGACAATAAACTCCTTGTGGCCGGCAAAAATATTTCCATTAGTTCAGGCACTCTCTTGATAATTCGAAAAGCGCACAACGCCGCTTTTTTACGGATGTACGCGTTTGGCGATTTCATGAGCCTCTCCACCTCTGCGGCCAAATCTCTGGCCATTTCGGGTGATGCTATGGCACCCAGGGTACACAAAGCTAGGCCCACGACAAACTGGGTCGTCGAATTTAAGTCACTAAAGTAAGAGTCGAAGTTAAATCAACACTGGTAACAGAATGAGTCAGTCTCGACATAATAATCAAGACATTAAAATTTATCATTAAGTACTAATTGTAATAGTGTGATAACTGGACGAAAAAGTCCTAGCAAAATTAAAGAAGCGTCAAATTAGCGATCATCAAATATCAATAAAATTAAATAATTATAAAATAGGCCACTTACTTTTTTAAACAATTAGTTATTAAGAGATGTACGTCCTGTCTTTCATCCAGTAATAACATGGCTCCTAAATAACCTATCCTTTTGTCGGTAAATCTGGTACTTGCTATTAATTTTAAACACTCCAATTGACCAAAATGTGCAGGATATCCCAACATGTGTATGTACAGGAGTTTCGCAATGTTTCGACACCTAAAAACATAAACACTAACCTTCAACCATGGCTTAATTATTTGATCCTTACCTCCAAACAGAATCTTCTTCACGAAACGTTGACCTAATGTACGCACACTCTTTATTTACGACACTTCTCTCTTCGGCCGCTGTACGAGCAGCACGTATCTGTCTAATTAAGTCACGCAATCGCATGGGAGTGGGCATTCGCACTGAAATTCAAGGACTGTAACGAATTCTCGTGGTAAACACAATTGTAACATACCTCGTTCGACAGCTTCATTAATGGCCTGTTTGATGGTGGCCATGTTAAATGCGGGATTAAACCTAAAATATATTGTTTTGTGCATTATGGAAAATCATGAATCAGCAGTTAAATTACCCATGCTCCGAAGCATTCATGTTGAAAGGTTACAGAGGACGGACAACACCAAACAATGGCAAAAGCAGGTTAATAATCTGCTAATAAAAACACAAAACTATTTTGTAACACGTCAATAAAACCAGGATTAATATATGTTTAAGTTACAACAAATTCTGTTAAGAATAAACGTATAATAATTAACTACAGGCAGCAGTTCACCTGTCCACAATTGAACCTAACTTTGCTGACAGGTGTCATTTTTTAGTCTTTTTTTGTTAATTCAGCTAATTATTAATTACAGCGACTGACTCACCTGAGAACTTAAACAATAATTATGTTGATAACATAAAATTATGTATACAGTAATTATTTTTTTAACATCATTTCACCGACTATGCTTTGACATGAAGAATATTTGCAATATGGCCGGCTTTTGACGTCACGTTTGTAGACGTTTCATGTACAATAAAAATTCCTAAATACGAGCTTTTATTGTATAATTGTTTTTAAATTACCTACATGAAATTAACTATCAATAGTATTAAGCTTGACGATTCACAGAAACGATGGAAACAAGATATAATTACATAATGGGAAGTTTGGATAAACAGGTGCACCACCAAATTTATATGCGTACTTCACACGTTTTCACAGGATGTAAGCAATTCGTTATCGTATTTTTTGCTTACCTTCTGTTCAATTCCGGTGGTAAAACACTCCAGTCTGATTCATAGTACGGATACATTTTTAAACAAAACTTAACAACAGTTTGTTGCACTTTAATGTGTTTCAACGAAACGAAATAAAGCAAACCAGATAAGCTGGCACAATTCAAACATCAAAACTCATATCACTCTGTTATCATTTACATTATATTATCGCTGGAAAAGATCAAATAAACAACTAAACACTTAGATTTTTACCTATTTATTATTTGTATACAAGACTGATACATAAATTTACAGCATGATATATTAATGGGTGAAAAAATGTACAAAATAATTTAAAGTACTATACGAATTGTCGCTTAACACACAAAATAAGGTCAGTTATCATTATTTCGTGGTGGTCTAATGTAGCTATTTCTTTGTATACAATCTACAAGCCATCGAATGCCTTCATCTATTCCATCTCTGAAAAACCAATGCACAAAATTTTTAAAAACAATGAAAATGCAATGAGTCATTATTTAAAGTTTGCAAAATATTTTCTTTTAATTTTATATATAAGAGGCACTTGACGCCATAAATATTACAACTGAATAATTTAATTTTACAAACAAGTTATAACAATAATGCAATTGAGGGCTTGTCGGTGACATATCAAATAGTTATTACAACAATCTATAGATAAAACACTATGAATTCTTACCCCGTTAGAGCAGATATTGGCATGACCATACAGTCTCGTTTGCCTATTAGGTGGGCATTTTTATTAAATATTGGTTTAACGTCACGCACGCCCATACAATCTGGAATATCCTGTTTATTGGCTAACACTAGCAATGGAACCCCACTTAAGTTTTCGTTTGCTATCATTTTATCTGTAACATAATGTTTTACAACTTTGCAAATACAAATAAAAAGCAAGAATTACCAAAAGTTTCTTTGGAATCTGGTATTCGCTCTCTATCAGACGAATCAACAATATAAATAATTGCATGTGATTCCGCATAATACTGAAACAAAATCGTAGTTAGATTTTTGTTTTTAAATTCATGAGTAGCTTTACTTTATCCCATAACGATTGGAGCTCTGTTTGTCCACCTAGATCCCAAAAATTAAGTCTTATTCCGCACACTTCTATTTTACCTATATTTAAACCAACAGTGGTAGTAATTTTACTCGGGTGCATTTTTTTGTAATTTTTCGTAAACTTTGTTTTAGCCGCCTCCAAGTACGTCTAAAATTAATCGTTGTAAGGTACCATATACACAATTTTTTATTTTTCAAAAAAATGTAAGTTGGTTGCACTGACTGTCACTTACCGTTTTACCAGCATTATCCAAGCCCAAAATTAACACACAATATTCGTCCTTTTCAATCATGTACTTGTAAAAACCATGCATGAGCGAATACATTTTGATAAATTTTAGTCACTAGGTTTTACTTATGAATTAAATGTTGGTTTATCACGTACCAAACAGCTGTATTGGTTTTCTCATGTTGTCCATGCTGACATTAGGAATTCACAACAATGCACAATGTTGCCGTGCTATGTTGGTTGCATATGCTACAGGACATACCTAGAATTTTGATGTCTATTTTTAACCCAAATCCCAAAATAACAGTAAATATTTGATAGCAATCTCTGAATTAACCTCTAAATACCTTTTAATACAATGTCTTTTTGGTTTTTGAGAAAACTAAATGTTTTAATTTAATGACGTCATCGTTATTTTATCCGATGATGTTTACCTATTCAAAAGTATGCACGTTTAATAGTTAGTCAACAATTTTAACTTAACACAGTTCGCCTTCTAAGAGCTAAACTTGCTTCCTCACAACAATGCAAGCTTTACTCGAACTTATTTTAGAACTTTAAAAACAATTTGATAGTTATGGAGTCTTCAAAAAAGTGTAAATTAATTTTGTGTTTAATTTATTCGTGTTTATTATTCGTAAGTACTAAAATACTTTTGATTATTAGTAAATAAACACAGGCCTTGAATGTTCTGGTTTACTAATAATTTATATTTTAGCTTTCAGGCGCCCTGTTAGTAATATATACTGTTATATTAACGTATAAATTAATATATCATTATAAATTCGTGCCTTCTGAAACAGTGGGACCTTTTATTTTAATATTTTTTCTTGGAATTTTTCATACATTGTTGACATGGCTGGGAGTTAAAGGGCCAACAAGAGAACACATTTTCCACATAATCATGGTAATAATTGAATAATAGCTGCCTTACTAATAAAGAATTATTCATCATTGTTTGTTTAGGTTGCATATTATTAAGTATTTATGCCTTGGCTTTATCGTAGAGCCCTGATAACAATTTGTTTGTATTGTAGTTTGCAGTTATCACCATAATATTAATTATAATTGAAGTAGCCACTGGAATATGGTCTATGGTGGTATGGGACGAAGTGGATATTAAAACTGTAGATCTGTTGACACAGTCTTACCAAGAATTATTAAAGAACGGAAAAGATAAAACAGATTGGATTAGACTTCAAGATGATGTAAGTGTACTACTTAAATTACAAAATGACAATTAGTGTGTACATATGTGTTAGATGCAGGAAGGTTTTATACAGGCAGCGTGGCCGAGCGGTCTAAGGCGCTGGTTTTAGGCACCAGTCCGAAAGGGCGTGGGTTCGAATCCCACCGCTGTCAAAATCTTTTTTTTTTTAAATTATGCGTAGAGCATAATTAAGATTTAGGATGTTGCATATACTGCAAACAAGTATAATTGTCTCAGGTAAATGTTTGACATCATCACTTATAAATTTTTGATTTTATTGGAATCGCAGTTGCATTACTTATTAAATTTTCATGCTGTAATATCTAAAACAGAGAAATATGCTCTCGCTAGTAAAAAAATCGTCCCTTGGGAAATTTCTTAGTAAAGCCAGGATTGTGCGCCTAACAAATTTACAAACATATTTTCTCATATTTTCTTATATTCAAAATTGGATCAAAAATATGACAATATTTATCTTTGTCGACAGGATAAAATACTTACAAAAAAGTAAATGAATTTTATAATATTAGTAACAATTCGTGTCTTACGTAATTAAAAAATGTAAAACTAACAGTAGAAAATGTTTTTAAAGCAAGTTTGTCGTCATATTATTGAGAAAAATTTACGTTTTTGTGTGATACAAATGATTTTTTTTTCTACAGTTGCAATGTTGTGGCCTTACCGGAGTAAGCGAAGCCCAAGCCACTTGTCCATTGGTTTATAATAATGGTTGTAAGTTTCCTTTAACGCGCTACATAAAAGGACTGGTTTTACAGATAGCATTGGTATCTTTCATTATAGGTCTGCTTCAGGTAAAACTGATGCTCTTTTCAGGCAGGATTTCAGGATCTGTAGCGTTTTTTCTTTATAGATTTTAGGTGTGGTTGCGTTTTATAAGTTCTATAAAACACTGAAGGAAGAAGCTGCGCGACCAATGCAAAGAGCTGCTAGATTAGAGGAAGCTACCACGCTCAACAGGCCTAGCGCGCCATTATAAGAAGACAAAGTATTTTTTTTTTAAATTAAGTTATTTAGGGTTGTGATAGGGTTTTGGCAGCTGAGGAAAGGTGCCAAGTATTAGGGCCCTTGGCTATCTTTGTTCTTTGATGGTAAGGTCCGAATTGACGCTGGTTTTCACATGGTGACCGTTTTTTTCCAGAAGATAATACCTAAATTGGCGTATTAGCGCTCGTATTTTACCTCAGAGATAGGCGCTTCAAAATTTTGACACTCTTAAAACTTTGGTCCTTCGAAATTTTGGCTAAAATTTTGTTGATCCTAAAATGTTGGCCATTCTAAATTTTGACGCTAATGAAATTTCGCTCTGATAAAATTTGGGCGCCCTAAAAATTTTTGCGCCCCTGAAACTTTGAAATCCCCATAAATTTGACGCCTAAGCCTAATCAATCGCCTCGCCACTTTATCCCTGGTTATGCCCCTGAAACTATTTATACTTTTACTTTTACGTACTCACGTATCCTTGGATACCAAGGTAGATTTTTTAAGTTTAAACTTCTTTGGATTAATTTTTTATTATTTAGTATTTTCCTGATATACTCGAGCAAATGCCATCTCTTTTCGCACTGAATTTTTATAATTATTTTAAATACTTTGCACAATTTTAATTATTATTTAGAAATTAAGTTTTTATTTTTAACATGACAGTTATTTTCAGTTTTGTTATAATTTTAAGGTAATTTTAGTTGAGGTTTAACCCCACGATTTTGTATGTTGTATTTTGTTAACATAATAAATTTTTATTTAATGAATTTGGCCGTTGTATTGTGTGTTAAAATGCAATAAAAACGATACACAGGACAGGATCTAGACTAGATGACATAATCGTTTGAAAAATTAAATATTGAAAGTTAAAATCGACTATTAAATACAAAGAAATTGCTTGACATTGGATTAAACATCGAAATGATATGTCTGGTATAATGAATAATGCTGCTATCATTAACTATCATTGTACAGCAAAAATTTGGACGAATAATGTAATTTCTATTATCAGATTAATGTAACACTCCTGCTGCATGATACTTCATGATGAACGAATTGATCTGGATGAATATGACTGAAAAACACGCAATAAGGTAAACACTAAACAGTATCTGAAGTGAGGGGATGTTCAGATTAATTTTGTCGAGAGCGAACATCTGTTTTCCACTTAACAATTTCGAATGCAAAAATAATATTTATGGTTGAGTAGCTTCAAGTTGTAATTTGATTGTGGTTTTGATTAATTGCAACAAGTAGTTTTGTATATATATAATTTCTGTATTACTGTTGATCTCAATTTAATAGGAACTATTATTCTACCTCCAAAGTAAATTATACAATTTTCAGTTATTTATCACAAAAATTGCTAGCCTATAACATATACAGATGGTTTAAAAACAGCTCTAAAAATGTATAAGGGTAAATATCTTTAACTAATTAAGTGTAATACCTTTGTGTTTATCATATTAGGTACTTATTAGGTACTTACTATGTTTAAATATTATTTTAAAAAGCTTTAAAACAGCTTAAAACACTAGTTTTAGAATTCATGCCATAAGATATCAGATGTATTCATCTCACAAAAACTAATCTTTTATAACGAATAACTTGCAAGTTTTGGTCAATTTTAGCTAACCGTCATGTAGGTGAATCTCTGTTACATATCTCACTAAAGTAATTACTATGTTTAATTTACTTTAATGAAGTTTTAGAATATTTAAAAACTGATGATTTAAAATTCATGGTATCAGATATCAGATGTACTAACCTTACAAAAACTCATTTTATAACCAATTACCTGTAAGTTTTGGTCAAAGTAAGTCAACAGTCATGTAGGTAAATGTTTGTTGCATATTTCACCTAAGCAATAACTATGCTTAATCGTTTTTTAAGAAGTTCTCGAATATTTAAAAAAGTGACGTTTTAAAATTCAAAGGTATCGCATGTACTAACCTCACTAAAAGTCATTTTTTAACTAGTTAACCCCAATTTATGGTCAATTTCTGTCTCCAGTCATGTAGGTGCATATCTGTTGCATACATCCCTCCAATATTTTTACATTTCAAGCTCATTTAACGTTATTACATAAAAAAATCCACACAAAACTGCATTATAGGTGACATTTGAGGGCGGGGCCTACGTGTTGTGTTGATTTTTAGCCAACGGTCCAGTATAGTTGAGTGCCTGCCCTTCACATAAAATTAACATGCGCGGTTACATTGCGCATACGGGACTTTATTTCAGAATCGCGTTTCTGTTACGTTGAAAACTAAGCTGGTCGGCTGTGCGAGTAAGTGTTAGTTTGATGTTTAAACAACAGATGTCGTAGAGTATACGTAATTCGACTTATTTATTACATTTCTTTGTATGAATTTGAACATATATAGGATGCAAAACGATTTTTAATGAAATTACTACTGTTATCTACTGAAAATGTTTCTAAATGTCATAATGGTGCATGTTATTGATTGTAGTTAAAACAACACTTTAATTAACTGTGAAGATTATTGCACAGATTATTAAAAATTATACCTAAAATTAGAGTTACAGTGAAAAACTAAAACTATTTTCGAAGTCATATCTATTGGCATTGGCATAGGTCGGTCGGTCTTTTTCAGTCACTCTTTATATCGAAACTTGCATTATAATATTGTATCAATAAATTATTTGCCTTTTCGAGTTTTTCCAGAAACGGATTAACACAACTTTTATGAGAAACGGTTCAGATGTGAAATAATTGCCAAGAATAAATCTGTTTACGAGATTTTTATTGATCTGTTGTAATCATAATTGCCAAGTTTTGTTAATATTCAAACAATATCAATAGTGGGTCTCACAACACACGCACTGATTTGCTTATCACACAAGAGAGACTACGTAGGCAATATGTTACGGTTGAATTTAAAATAAATTACACCTTGAATGCTTTACGTTAAGGCAGATAAGAACTTATTATAAAATAGTTATCTGTGGTGATAATAATAGCGCAGGGAATAAACAACAATTTCCGTAGTCAGTGACCGTTAAAATTATCTACGACCACAGTGTTTAAGTCATACAAAATATGCAAAATAAAGAGTATTTATTCCATAAATCCGTGTCAACGCGTAATTTTTTCCGACGATGGTTGTGTACATTTTATATTACACCGTCAATTTAGTTTTATCTAATCGCGTAAAAATAACATTGTGACATTATGCTCGGAATATCGCAAAATAAATATGGTAGAAATAATTAATATGAATATTGTATAGTTAGTTCATTCAACAATGAAATTCAAAGTGAACGAGAATCTCGTCAGAGTGGCTTTTATTGGTTTCAGTTTTTTATTTGCGGTGAGTCGGTTATTATTAATTTGATTACGTCTATTAACATCCGTTTGTTTCAGTTATTGAGTGTTGCTGTAATAGCTTTGGGGATAATATATTCCGATAAACTGTGGTATATACGGAATTATATTGGTTATACGTTCTTAGAGTTTCCAATCATCTTGATCATTCTTGGTTCTGTTAGTTTTGTTATGTCAATAGTTGGATGCATATTTGCTAAAACTAACAACAGGATTCTACTGATAATTGTAAGCTAAAACATATTTTATTATTTGATAAACACTTGAAGTAATTGAGTGAATTATTTATGTGATATGAATATGTTTTATGCAAAATATATATATAAAGGCTATTTTGCAGGTCGTTTAGGCCCAGAGCTTGGTAGTGTTCTTCCACACTCTCCTATCTTTCGCTTTCTTCCTCCAATTCATTGTTTTTCTCTCTTAGTTCTGCCTCCACAGCTTCTCTCCATCTTTTTCTGGGTCTTTTTTTTTCTTGTATGCAGGCTTTTTCCACGCTATCTCTTTTATTATTCTGCTGTCCTCCCTTCTCTCAATATATCCAAGCCATTGTATTCTTCAGGCATTTATTACTTTGTCTATGGTTGCTTCTTTGAAAATTGTATATATCTCCTCGTTCGTTCTTCTTATATATCCCTCATCTATTCTCTTCCCTCCCATTATTCTTCTAATTATCTTTCTTTCCCATCTTCTTAGAATTTTTGTTCAGTACCCATAGATCGCTGTAGGTCTTAGTATTGTTTTATACAAACGTAGTTTGGTGTTCCCAGATAACTGTTTTTCTCTCACTAGGTTATTTAAAGCTCCTGCACTTTTGTTGGCTTTCAGAATTCTCATAACTTATCTTAATAATGAAGAATCTCTCGTAGAAATATTAGACCAGTTTCCAGATTCTTGTTTTTTTGTGAGTATCAAAACTGGTCTAGCATTTCTACAAGAGATTCTGTATAAAAAAAGATAAGCGATTTTTAATAAAACTTATGTCCAAGGCAATTCCTATTTTTTCTTAAAGGGCATTCTTTTTATTCACCACAACCTCTGCATATATCGGTCCCTGAGAGCCCTAATATGTAGAAGTGTTTGTTTGGCCTACAGTGTCCTGTGACGAGTCCTGTGGCTGCTCTGATTTCTACTATGATCATCCTGAGCATTTCTTCTGTCTTTTCTTTTGAGACCATTGACAGGATAGCCTTAGAATGGGCTTGTCCTGCAACTTTTTTCCAGTGAGCATTATGCTTTGTATTAATATGTCATTAAGACACCGCTTGTACCAACGGCGGTTCTGGTCCGAAGAAAGTTGTCTCGCTGCCAATTTTGGCTAGACCATCTGCCTTCGCGTTCCCTGGTATATTGGTGTGCCCTGGCACCATACCAGTTTAACATTATTCCTCCTTCCTAGCACGTTAAGTGCCCGGATGCAGTTCAGAACAAGTCCTGAGCTTACTTCTGACGAGCCAAGAGCTTTTAACGCTGCTTGTCTGTCGGACACTATGAAGATTCTTTCATTAAAATCTCTTTCTAATAGTGTTTCTGCACATACGTGCATAGCGTACACCTCGGCTAGAAATATGGTTGCACACTGTCCAAGACTTACAGATGTGCCTTGTTTCAGTTGTGCTGCTCCCCAATTCCGCAGCCTGTGCCATTTTGCGTTTTTGACCCGTCCGTATCTCTCTATCTGGCAAAATTACTTTTTTAGATAATGTAAAAATCAGAGTTCTATTCTTTCTTAACTTGGTTTTATTTTTTTAGTAATTATAATCAAATAGTCCTCATTTTTCTATTGATGTATGATAAGAAGTGCTCATTACTCGAATTTATTTTTCAGTATATTTCCGTACTAGTTTGTCTTCTGGTGCTACTACTTTCAGCATCGATAATTGCCTTCACAAATTTGGAATCTGATAAACAAAATAATACAAGAAGTATAATGACAAAGCAACTACGAAGTGATAATAGCGTTAAAAAGGATAATTTTCATGAAGTTGAAATCCATGTAAGTAAATTGATGTGAAGAATATTCGATGGATTTTGTAGATGTTTGTGCTAGCGTGATGCATGCGTTTAAGTTATTTTTGTTTTTTAAATTATGTAATTGTAAATATTTATAACGAAATATATTTTTATATGTATTGTTGTTTATTTTTTTTTGCTTGCTTCCTTGTACAACTTTGCAGAAATGTTTGTAGTCATAAAATGAAATAACTTTATTGTTGTACTTCCCTGTGTACAATTGTAAATCTTTTTATCACTGTGTATAGTACTTAATTAATAAAAAAGGACTACTTTTATTTATTTATTACATAATATACAAAAAACATCAAATCCACTGAACCAACTTTAACATTTGCCATGATTAATTTGAGTTTATAAAAGTATTGCATGTAATATAATAACCTTTTAGCCCATCTTTGAGATTCAAAACTTTCTTGATTGTTGTTAGAGAACACATTGTAAGAAATAAGCAACTTTAAATGTTTTAAATCGCACAAGGGTCATAGTGATCCAAGCACAATTAAAGAAACACAAAAATCGTGATATTAACTTGTTAAATAATGTTATGAACGGTAAGTCAAAATATTTGTGATACTATAAGTGCAAAAGAAGTTATAAGCAATTGAAATCCTTGTGTCATATATACCCAAAACTCAAGAGGAGGGTTGAATTCTGTTGTGTGACAAGAAAATTTGAAAGGGTTGAAATAATTACAAGTAAGTTTAGTTCTCAATGCTAAATGAGTTTTTACGTGTATAGGAATGTTTGCTATTGTTTAAATTTCATGTGTTGTTTGATCACCTAAATTATAATATTGAATAGATTAAGTTGTTTATTTATATCAACATTTAAATACAGTTTTTGAGCATAAATTTTATCGCAAATCCATTTCGGTTCTTTGAACCCCAATACACAGATTAGGCAACTTCTTCTTCCTTTCGATATTTAAGCAATTTACTGAATATAGATAACGGTGTGGTAATGGCTCACAAATATTAATTAGTATAACACTTTAAAATTATTTTAGTTTGATTGCTGCGGTATTGACAACGCAGAGGATTATTTAATTGAAGAATTTGATAACGAAAAATGTTGTGGTGTGCAAGATTGCACCACGGAAATTATAAATAAAGCTATGAATTCGTCTACACCTGGATGTTTGGAGCTGGTTGTAGATCGTATAAATCAAGTTGCAACCGAAGGTGGTTATTTTACTGCAGCCTATGCATTTTTACAAGTAAATAAGGCTATCCTCATAGTGTACCTGCAATAATTCTTGTTTTATTTTTAGGCTTGCGAGATCATCTGTGTATATATCATACAAACTTTTGCTGTATGACCATGAATATTTATTGTAATGCATCTTTTTAGCTCTTGTGTGGTCTTTTTGGATAATTTGTCTTCCTTAGACTCGCTATTTATACATCCTGTGTTGTACATTCTTGTTATGACTGTTATAATGTAATTTATTTATGTGCAGAGGGTGGCCAGGATATTGTACTCCCACAGATGACCATTTTTTCTTGATTCTTCGTATTTCCAATTAACCTTAACATTTTTAACTGTTAGTGTGTAACTTTTACGTAATTTTGTTATAGTTGTTTTATATTCCTTTGAAAACGTATCTATCAGAATGCAATGAAGTTATAAAACGCATACAATCAACATTATTAGTGGTATGCATTATTGAAACTTGACGAGTAACTATATTAATTTGGCCACCCACCATATATCAACAAGATTTTAGCATAATATTGAAAATATTCTTGTAACACTTGAATCAAAATAAACGTAATTTTTATACATTTTATTAAATAAACTACATTCATGTATTACATCATAATATCATTGTTGTGATGATGTATTTAATGGTTATATTTATTTATTTGGTTTCCATTCATTTGTATCGACTTAGCATCATACTTGGGCTCAAAAGTATGTTGTTAAGACATTTTTTTTATACACAGTTGTGAACATTAAGGCTTATCTTACAGTAATTTCATAGGTCTCACAAAAAAATATTCTGTACCTAGTATATATGTCGGGGAAGCACAGTTTAGGTCCATTATTTTGGATGATGATTTTGGTTTTTCTGAACGTAATTTTTTTTGTAAAAAAATAGGGATATTTATGAAGTGTTCCGAAACTTACCGCTAAAGGAATGCCACATTAACAGCAAAATATAAAAGTTTGTAGTGATATTTGCAATTAAATAATTTTTTACAAATTTTCATTTGGATTTCTTAATAAAACTGTATGAAATTTGTCGTTAATGAACTTCTAAGCTTGGGCAAAACAGCATTGGTTGCATAATTATGACGTTTACAAAATTTATTCGTCTGGGTAACAAAATTATTTCGTTGAAATCGACATGTTAAAGTGTACTTGGAGATGCTGAGTTTTTGTGTTAAATTCCTATGATTATTTTTGCGGGCTCGCATGGTGGAATTTTAAGGTTTTCAGTTTTTGCTCTTATGGGTACAAGTTTGTACTTAATATAGCGTGCAAATGCAAATACATTGGACACACTTCTGCGTTACAATACGTTTGATTACAAAAACTTGTTTTAATCGGTTGTCAGTTGTGGTGTATTTTATCATTTAAACTGACAAGTGAAAAACTCACTAATTTAGTGTTTAAATTTCCAAAATGGAATCTATTGGAACGGTGGTGCAGTGCTTGTGATGAGACGATGAAGTCAATTTGAAATATGGTATGTAATTCTTAATTTTGCTAGTTTTTAAACCAATTTAGTACCCTGCTTTGTTGATTTTATTTTAAATATTTATTGTTTTAGCGCGAATGTATTTATATCTGTTTGCTGACCACTTTTTAATCAAAGAATAAAAATTTACTTGTAGGCAGTAACGTAAAAAATAATTTTCTCTTCAGAAGCTAAAATACTTAATTTTTAAGTAACAAGCAGAATTGTATGTACATACAAACATGAACAATACTAGTTTATATTTTTACCGATGTTGCAGTTATTTAGTTTTTTTTTTACAGTTATGATAATGTTAAATTGTTAACGTCTAGCAATTAGCCCAGCTAATAATTATTGCTAACAACACAAATAATCTTTGCCCTTAAAAACATTTATTTTGTAAGGAATTTTTTGTGAAAATCTAAAAAATGTTTTGCAGAGTTATATATGCGCAAATTAGTATATAGAAGAATTTCGATTTTATCTCTGACGGTTTAATAGCCAACGCGATCGAAAAAAGAACTTTTACTTTTCATTTTTTTCCCCTATTTTTCCGAAGGAAATAGCCAGTGGCATGTATTACTCTGCAAAATATTTATTTTTGATGTTCTTGATGCAATAAACACAGCCTTGATCAGATTCTAGCGACAACATATCGTAACCCTTCCTTGTTAGTATACAGGGTGTTTTACCCAAGATGAATCATTTGGTAACTCTGGTGTTAGTAAATACCAAAAAAGCTTAAAATAAAAGTTTTGTGGTTATTAATTATAAAATCGATTTTTTTTTAAACCTTACAGTGTTATGTTTTTGCACACCGATTCAAAACGTTGTTACTTTAAAATGGATACCCTGTATATTTAAAATGTCCGGGTTTACACAAACACTTGGCATTTTATGAAGTATAGAATTTACTAGCGATTTTTTTAAAATAAAATCATTTACTTGAATTTGCGAATCGCAATGCAATAATTATTGAACGGGGAAAGTTCTTAAAAATGCAGGGAGCAACCAATGGCTAGGATTTATTAATTAAATATTTTTCTGTACACCTCTCTTCATCTTCAAGTTTCAGAAGCTTTTTAAGTAACATCTTTAAGGCCGAGCGCCCAATGAAATCATATGGGGCGATGTAACATTTTGAGTTGACTCACAAAAAAACTGAAACATTTGGAGTTGAATAGCAATTTTATTTTTAAAGGAGGGCATTGCGATGTTAAGCAACCCTTAATATCCCAGTTTTTTTTGCGTTAAATCTCGTCAAAGTCTGATTATTACACAAAAACGAAAGGTCACTACTGGATCTTTTCAGTGGGTGCTCGGCTTAAGATTTCTGAACCTCCCACTTCATGACTCGTAAACAAACATTGTTTTTGCTTTTTATATTTTGCTTTGTGGCATTTTAATGGGCCTAACAGTATTTCTATTTATGCTCTTAATATGTAAAATAAACTATTTAAATGATTGTACGTCACATTTATAGGATAAAACTATAATATTTACTCTCTACTAAACAGTATTAGTTATGCTTTACATTGTCCTCTACTTAACAAGATTATTGCAATTAATGTCACAGATATGCTTCAGTAACAAAATATTTAAATTATTTTCAACATCACCGGAAAGATTAACAGTTGAGTAATCAATCACATGACATCACTTATTTTTATAATTACATAAAAAATGTATTTACAAAATAGTCCATTGATTAATATAACTAAGTTTAATTAAAAAACACTTATCTCCTTTTCGAAGGATTTCTTGAACAAACGCTAGATGAGTTTGAAGACTCTCCTCTCTTGGTTTTATTTAGTAATTTAATCACAATCAGTTATCGTAGCAATGATCATGATTTACAACTTCGTTCATCCAAAAGTATGTAGATTTAGTTAAATGAATTTTTATCACTGAAACAGTTCCTTAAAATTTCCGTCTATAATAAATAACCTGTCCCTTTTGATACAAGAATTTTGTGTGTTGTTTTTAAACACCTACTGCAGTGTTTTTCAACCTTTTTAATGTCGCGACTCACTTTTAACAACGCTAAAATTTCGCGTCACGCTATATACAGAGTGTTTGAAGTAACGGTTAACCGGTTTAAAAAACCGGTTTCTTACCCTGCTAATAGTAAGTACAGCAACTATGGTACACACAAAAAAATATTGTTAGTACATGTGTTTTAAATTCTTTTATGTACACTGCGTGTATCATGGGTTGCATGCTTACAGTGGAAATACGCGCTCCGTAAAAGTTTTTTAAACATTAATAGCTAATAACAATTATTAACCCTTCATTTTACTCACTTTTTAGTTGCTATACGTACTATTGCATCTATTTCCGCATGCCAATTGAGTTTTTATCTTCAAATTTCGTTTAAAAATTGAATTATTAAAAGAAATCCTATATAATCCCATTGCCGCTATGAGAAATTTGGAGGGTTCGTGAAGCTTGACCATACCCTGTTATATAGAGGTACCCTAGTATAGATAAAACTAGGATGATGTTATTATAGTGATGAAAATTCATTCAACTAAATTTATACGTATTATTGTATATGAACATCTTTGCCAATGACGATTGTCACTACTACAGCTTTGTAAGAGAAAATAATTAAATAAGCTTGTTGAATATGAAGAGATGAGATTCTTAAAAGTGTCGTAGCATTTCTGTAAGATATTCTTCGAAAATAAGATAAGTGATTTTTAAATAAAATTATTTACATTAACAAATGAACGTTTAAATAATTCAAGTAGTCCATTAATTGGTCGGTACTGATATAGATATTTGGGTATAACTAACTACACAGTAGTGGAATAGATAAACAAACAGATTTGGTAAATTGGTGATGGTCTTCTGGTTCGACGTTGTAGTATTACATTTTTGTTCTTTGGTGATAACCCTGCGTTAAAACTACTAGGATAGTGTTCTAAGTTTTTGCTACACAGCGAGGAGAGCTTGTGGATGAATATTACTAAATAGAGCGACCCCTTGTCGTCGGATCAGTCACACTGGAAAGTTACAGTTCTAGGACCAGAAGCGACCGCTGTGGCGGCGACGCTGGCTGCCAGTCTAACAGCAGCGGGACGTCGATTATCCGCCGACAAGGCATCGTTACGCCTGCATCATTGAAAGTGCCTGATACCGAAATGTCGATTTCTCCTACGGGCGTAGTTCCTGCCGAACAAGATCTTCTTGAACGCGTGCCTAAACTCCGGACTGAATATCGTGTAGATAATAGGATTCAGCGTTGAGTTAAAATACCCTAACCACAAAAATATCGATATTATGTATTCTTTAAAGAGGTCTTTATAAATAGGCAACAACACGGCCATTATAAAAAAAGGTAACCAACACATCACAAATGCACCAGTTATTATAGCCAAAGTCTTAGCGGCTTTGCGCTCGCGTTTCGAGTCGGCGGAATCTTTAGTTTTTCTTTTCACGGCGTAGTACTGGGGTTGAAAGTTAACGCCACCACAGTCGGTTGTAGTAGGCTCTGGCTCCAAGCCGTTCGCGAAGGATGTCTTCTCGGGACTCGTGTTGTTTGAGTTCGAGGAAACAGTCGTGAAAGCTGTTGTCGTTTCCGATATAGTTGGTAAAGGTCTTCCTATAATTGTCACTACCGCCGCCGCTATTCCTCCGGTGCCGCTGGCTACAGCTAAGCCACCCGCGATTCCTCCAGCTGCTGGATTTCTGTTAGCGTTATCCGCTCCTGAAGTTACTTGTCTTCTCCTGATACGTTTGCGTGCTGTCTGAAATATCCTCCAGTATAATATCAGTATTACCATGAGTGGTAAATAGAACGATGAAGCCGTTGCGAATATTTGGTAACCTATGTCTTGGCTCACTATACATTTTTTGTCTTCTAATCTGTTATTCCAATTGGGATCTTTCCAACCTAGTAAAGGTGCTATGCAGACGAGGAATGCCACAAACCATACTACTAATATCATCATCCCGATCCTCTTTGCTGTTCTGTGATGGATATAGTCGATATTCGTGACAGCCCAATACCTGCAAAAGACAAATCCAATTACAAGTTGTTTACAAAGATTGTATGGCAATTAAAAATTAACATACAAAAGCTCAACATTTTATTCGTCAATACCGATTAGTCTTTCACCAATTCTCTCAAAAGTTTTTGAGCAAAATCTATTACAAAAACTACGACCTCTTCTGCAGCGAAAAGAATTAATTCCGGTACACCAATTTGGATTTCGCCATATTCACGCAACCATTGAACAAGTGCATAGGGTCGCAATCAAAATTAGTCCAAGACCTGGAAGAAAGACGGTTCTGCTTGGCAGTTTTCCTTGATATCACTCAAGCATTCGACAAAGTTTGGCACGAAGGCTTACTTTTACAAAATTGAGAAAAATCTACCACATCCATTTCACCAAATCTTAACATCGTATCTTAGTGAAATTTTTTTAAAAGTAAAATTTAACCAGGAGCAAACTAATCTCGTTCCCATAACCTCTGGTGTGTCGCACGGAAGTGTCCTCGGACCCGTCCTCTACTTGCTTTATACCGCGACTAAAGAGGCATAAACGCCTAGACTTGCCTAATCGTTTTAAGTAAAAATTTAACCTATGTTGCCAATAATAAATTAATTTAAGTAAATTTAAACGGATAGTTGCCACTGGGCAAGCTTATCCTTCACGTTAAATTAAAGCCACAACAATTTACTTATTGTTTATAAAGAATAGATTGTAAATTAATCATAGATGCCATTAAAAAACTACTAATTGGGTTGTACTTGTTTGTTTTTTTGGCAGTATTAAATAAAATAATCTGCGAAAATGCGATGAAAAGATTACAAAACTGTTATAGTGTTTATTTCATTAATATAATGAAAAAAATAATGTTTTTGTGAACATTTTTTCCCTTAATAGCATGTTTTATTTAAAATAACCTAGCTGAATGATCTTCTATCAGTTATTTATTGATTTCAGAGCATTTCATAATTTTTTTTTTGTAAAAACGGTTTAAGTGACTTGATGTTCTTGACATTTATGCTTCGTGTCTTCGGTTTTTGCATGTTTTGAATTTATGTCTCTTCAATGTTTGTTATTAGTTTGCTCTTTCATTTGGCGAAATTGAAACTTTTTGATAAGGCGTTCTTAGTAATTATCTAATATTTATTTTGATGGGTTACTTATAAATTTTTTGGTGAGTCTATGTTTATGGAAAAGAGTAATTATTGAATTTAGGAATTGGTGTTTTTTTTGTGTTCATTAAAAATTCGTTTAGTAAGTTTGGGAATATTATATCGATCATGACTTTTAATTACATGAAAAACTTAGGTACATTGTTATTATATCTTTGTCGTTCTTAGTTTATTTTTAGTTTTAATCAACTTAATAAGCTAAAACTTCTACCTTTGAAATTTGTTTAAAGAAAAAAGTTAATTGGATAATGTTATTGGCATTTTACATAGTTTTATAACAATCCTTAAACAATATTGTTGCAAATAAGAAAAACTACGAGGAAATAAATAACTAAATAATTTAAAACACTTTTAGTTGGTGTAGTAAAATCTCAGTTCTTTTAAAATATAATGTAGAAACGTATATCTCAATTTTTTGCATTTCAAGTTTTAACTGTTTTGTTTTAATGACATTAAGAAAAAAATAGGCACTTATACGAGTAGAGTAGTAATAAAATCTAATAAATCACAAGTGATAGCCACAATAGAAAATCGGTCGATAACCTAAGACCAGTTAATCGGTGATGGACCAATTTGCTTATCTATGCCTCTCTAGTTGAAACATAATCGTTGAAAAATAATTATATCGATACTAATTTGTAAGAGAATTATTGCCAGAAAACTATAGAAAACATTACCATTTTGTGAAATTAATCAAACGTTTTCAGGAAAACCGCAAGCAATATCGATTAGTGCGATTTTGTTGTTTATTTTGAAGCAAATCATAAAAAACAAAACAGACATGCTTGCAACTGGTGATTAAAATGAAAGTCAAAAAACATTGTTTTATACGAGCGTATTGCCTATTGTTTCGATTGATTACTTTGGGGTGGGAAAAATCAGATTTTCCAGTTCAATAAATATTCTGCAAGGACGTTTCTCTATAGACGTTCGCATTTTAACTCTGCAGAATATTGAAATGTGTTACTCATTGATATTATAACGATTTTCCAAGTTTAAATATCACAATCTTTCACGAAATATGAGTATGAATAACAATAATAATAAAAGTAGTATGTAAAGTGCTTTAAAATTATACAGAGTGCCTTCAAAGTATCTATTTTGGTAATACAGAATAATTTAATTTATGATGAGTTGTCAAATTACATAATTAAATTAATATTTTTCTTCGAAACACTATCATTTGCAATATTTTCGAACTTATTTTGTTGCTTTTCTTCGACCTATAATCCATCACTAAGATTTATTTTTGTAAAGCAACAAGTTGCTACAAAATCGTTTTAGTACATTTGTTATTGATTGTGAATCTTAAAAATAAAATTAAGTTTGTTGGACAACTGCCAGCTCTTATTTTCATAATTCCATTAGGCAATTTAAAAAGAATTCTTACTAAATTACCACTCGTACTAGAGACTTTTAGGACACTATGCATAATAAATATTGTGTATTGGATAAATATTTTTTGTTATATGCTCTCTATTCTTTTGGTCAATTATGATCAAAAACGCAATAAGTAAGGTAGGTAACTTTTTTTCTGTACTCATACAAAAGACTATTGTAAAAACATTCAAACGTTTGTTTTAAATTGAGTTTTATGTAGGTTTACTTTGCTAAGAATTGTCCCAAAATTAATAACTATACTCAACTTTAAATTGCTAATAACTCTCTAAAACTGCTTTATAATAATTCTGACTTAATCTAATCGAGTCAAACCGTTGTTTAATACTAAATTGAGGCAAATATTTAACAGTGTACGTAGAAAACTCAAAAGGCTGTTGTATTATTGAGTTAACCCATAGAACCTGTGCAAACAAGATACGGGGAAATGTGGTTATCACGTTGCTTCAAGCTACAGTGAGCAGTTTTATCCAACGTGTTCATGTGTATTTTAAATTGTATTACATGTAGAGGTATGTATGTTGTACGTGAGGGAACTAAACGTCCAGGAAGCCACAGTCAACGAGCTTTTGTAACGCTTGCACGATTGTTAAGGGCTTAAGCTATTTATAACGTTTAGGAATGCTCGCGTCTTCTGCAATGTGTAGGTGATTTTCTTCATAATATAATTCTTTTCATTGGCTCTTGTACAGGGTGTTTGAAATTCGAGTTTAAACATGGGGATCTCGCTTATTATAATAGGGTATTTAATTTGGCAAAGTTGCTGAATTCGGTGCTCATTAATAATCCGAAGAGAAATTGGAAATATCTTCAACTGTATCAGAGAAAATGCGGAAAAACCGAAAAATACGATTTTTGAAAATCGCCCATTACTCCTTTGGATTTTAAATGTGTGAAAACATTGCCTAAGCGACTTTTTAAGCCGAATCGGAGAGTTAAAAAATAATCCTAGGTCGATTCGTTTTTGTTTTATGACAACCAACTTTATGTTTTTTTGTAGGCGCAATTTTTGCCTTTTACATTATTATTATTATTATTTTTTCCACGGAGTTGGTCCCCTTTTGGGTTCCTGTACTGCGACCTATTGCTCTATTGTACCCTCTGGTGATATCTCCTTAAAGAAGCCCTGTGTTTTTGAAAAACTCCAGGACTTTAAAGGGTGTTTTTCTTAACACTTCTTGGTTGGCTTTTTCCATACCCAGAAGCCTACGCCGAGAGTGTGAGAATCCTTCTCACTGACATATTACGTGAAGAGATTTCTTCTAGTTCACCACATCTTCTGCATATATCGGTCTCTGAGAGCCCTATTATGTAGAAGTGTTTGTTTAGCCCACAGTGTCCTGTGTGGCTGTTCTGGACAACAACCACTATAAATCAGGTAGGCCGGTCGCTGTTGTTACCATGACAACCAATCAACAAACTAAAAATTTTGAAAGCCCGTTAATGAAATTTGTTGTGTGAAGTATTTTTTTCACATACATTTAGAATTAACGTAAAAATAACATTGTTGGGAATGTGAGCACGCTTAGTATGTATGTGTTCTGTTATCGCAGAACGAAAGAATAATTGATACGCGAGCAAGGGATGCGATTTAGGATTGATATACCTAAAAGGATTGGAAGGGATTGTTAAATGATCCGTAATGTTATCTGTTTGTTTCCAGAACTCCAGCACATACCCAATCTATAAATAAATAAACGTGTTTTAAAAATATCTTCAATAATTAATATGTATATTTGCTTAACAATTTATTAAACCAGCAAGTTCAATGACTTAAGTTATTAAAACGAGTTAAAACTTGTAAAAAAAATATCTAGGTAACTACTAAAATTGTCTGCAATGTGCAGGGTGTCCAGATTAAGAATTAACAGCCTAGAAACCGTGCACATTAGCGAAACAAAAAATTCTGTTTCCTTAGGATAATGCGCCTTGTACGAGTCTGTAATTGCGATGACTAAAACTCATCAACTGGGCTTCAAATTGCTGTCTTTTCTCCTTTTTGTTATTCTAATGCCTCTCTACCGTTAAAGGCTTTTGGTTTTTTTAAGTGTGGGCTCTTTTTACATGCTTCTCTCCATCTTTTTCCACCTTTTGTGTGTTCTCTAACCCTACTCTACTCGATCCCTTTGTTCGTGGCAGCTTTTTCCACATTCTCATTACAAGTTTTCCTTTTCGCTGTTTTCCTCCCGTTCGCGCTTCATGTGCTTTCCTGGGCACCCTGTCTTCTCTCATTCTATACGCATGATCTAGCCATCTTAGTTGTGCTTTTTGGATGTTTTGTCCTATTGGTTGTACTTTTAGGTTTTCTCTATGGGCTTCGTTTCCAATTTTGTGCCTACGCGTTTACCGTTTAGTTTTTCTTAAAAACCTCTTTCTCAAAAACTTGTAATACGACTTTGATTTTTGGTCGTGGTCCATGATTCGCAATCATATCTTAGGATGGAGTTGAACACTTTGCGATATTTCTCGGCCTTCGTTCCTTTGGGTATCCTTCTTTTTTCAAGGAGCTGTTTCTTTATCTCCACAAATAATTTTGCTGCTGAGCCTATTCTCTCGTTTTCCGTTACAGTGTAGGGGCACTCCTAAGTGTTTATAGATTTTTCATTGTTTTTCTTGTATCCCATCCAGGCTTGGAATATGTTCAATCTCCTCTGCGATTATGACTATGTTTTTTTTACCTATTTTAATCTAAAAATGAAATGAGTAAGCCAAACTTGGACATAGACTTATGTTTGGACGTATATAAAACATAATTAAGAATGTGGTGACTGATAATACCTCAGGGGCTCAGGACACACAGCTAAGACCAGCGGACAATATTTAATAAGAGTATTAAACTGTCATAGGAGTAGAAGCAAGATAAGTTAATGCTTCTGGACAGGAAATATTTTTATCCATTCTCTGTCAACACATGTTGCACAGGGGCTCTGGCCAGATTAAGTTCATCCTATGTGTATAAAACTCTGCCACCGTAACGACTATCATTCGGTTCACTACTTTTTACAGCTAGATAGAAAGGGCTTCGCATGGTTTTAAATAAACGTGCCGGAACACGTCTTTGTCTGCGTAGATGTAATACGGTCCGGCGGATATTAAATTTCGTATGGAGCAGGATTTCTCTATATTTCAGATGGGTTGGATAAACGCATCACAGGTTTAAAATTTGCGATCACTTTTCTGTTGTAACATGATTGAATTTTTTTTTTGCTCGAGGACTTCTTATATTAAAGTAAAATCTCGTGGAATTATATAGGACAGTAGGAGGTAGCAAATCCGTTCTGTCAGGGATAACGTCTGATTCCTATCGAATAAAAGATGATAAAAAGATGTGAAGAGAGTAGGATGGATAATTATTTTAAGATAGTATCTTAGACGCTATTTTCACAAATTTAGCCACTTTTCTTTAAACCTTTATCCAAATTGTTTTCAAGAATCATGACAAATACGCTGATAAAAATTAAAACAATTAAAAATAATGAAGTACTGTTGATAATACACCACGAATATTTTAAAATATTTGCGGTTGCGTAAAGCTTATACTCAAATTATTTGTTCATAACTACTGCTGATACATTACATAAAACTGTGCCTCAAAGTGTAATAATTGCACTCAGAAATTCCTTAACAACCGCTACTTTCCCAACAGTTGCGGAGCGGTCGCCATGTTTGGGAGCGTATTTTATTTATTTTATAGTGTCGTTATCAGAGTAGATACAAAAAAGTTTTAAATACAAAAGTTGTTTGGCATCACGAACTGCATAACCCTGCATACTTTTCAAATATACAGAGTGTTTGATTTTGAGAACCGACATCCGACTTTGTTATTTAAAATACAACACCCTGTATATTTTTACGTTTTCTTGTAGAAAATTCAATTGCCTTTAAAAAACATTAAGCATGTCCTACACCTAAAATTGATACTTCTCGAGTAATATCGATTTTTATACTTTTTCGAAAAAATGAAAGTTTTACACAAATTATTTTTTTGCGTTATTATTTGAGAAGAAACAAAAAAACTTTAAATACAAAAGTTGTTTGGTATTACTAGCTGCATGATCTTGCGTTATTTTTGAATATACAGAGCGTTTAGTTTTTGAGAACCAACATGCAGCTTTGTTATTTGAAATACAACAACCTGTATATTGTTACGTTTTCTTGTAGATAATTCAATTGCCTTTAAAAATTATCAAGCATGTCCTATACCTAAAGTTAATATTTCTCGAGTTATTGGTCGCATTCAGCTACGTAGCGGTAGCTGCTCCGAAAACGTCTCCTTTTAACTAACTTTGGGTAATGTATTACATTGTTGACTGCTTTGTTCAGGAAGTATTTTTTTGACTTAAAATTGATATCATCGTTGCTAGTCGCTTCTAAACACGCAATTACAAGATTAAAAGTTTGCACGCTTATGGTTGATGTGTTCAGATAATTTCTAAGATAAGAAAGTTCGTAACAACGATGTAAAAATTCTGTTCCTGATAATATTTTTGGGTGTTTTATAACTAGAGATAAGTTTTTAATGCGTAAAAAATAGCTTGGCATGTAAGTTAAAATTAATTACTTCTAGAAACGATTCAAGTCCTAATATTTGGTTAATATTCAATTATAGTATTCTCAATGGAGAACTTTTTTTGTGAGATTATTAGACCAGTTTTAGTACTCTGCTGTCTTCGTCATTAGTTGTTCTAAATATTATTTTATTTGGTTTGTTTGGTTTTATTAAATACATAGTTAAGAAAAATTGGTCTAGTTTTTCTACAAGATTAGTGATTTTTAACAAACCTTATTTAAAATGAATTACTTAAACAATTTAAACATTTATAAAATATTAATCCTTAGTTAAAAAAAATTATCGTGTTTTTTCTACTTTACATACATATGAAGTTGAAAGTTTTTAATCATAGTATAGATTTTTTTTGCTGTATAACAAATATTTTTGTAATTGCATTAGAAAAACGCATAATAACAACAGAATTTTACTCCTTTAAATATAATATAAGCCCAAAGTAATAATTGTTTGCTTTTAATTTAATTATTTCAAAAAATTGTTAATAGAAAATTATGCACAAAGGTTTTCTTATTCAAGAAATCCAAAATACGCGTTATTTGCATCAAATAATAAAAATTTTCAATTTAATCTACTACAAATTCGCATAAATATGTTATTATTAGACAATAATTTGTTTGATTAAAGCCATATTAAAGCTTTTAAGATAAATGCCAAGTAAACGTAAAATTCGTTCATTTTTTAATTAAAAGATGTCTCTGGTTGTTTTGAATGGATTGTATATGTTACAAAATTAAACGCGAGGATAATTCCCCCCCTATAATTAATGTTTTAATTGCGGTGGGGACTTCTCTGGCAACAACTACTTTTCGTTGCGTAGCATGGCGTCGGTTTCGCGTAATTTTGCCGGTTTTCACGTTAAACACTAGTTTTTCCGGCAATTAATAGCAACGGGTATGCGAAATGTGATCTCGAGATGTCTAATTTGTGTTAACAAGTGTTTGCAAACGTTAAATTGCTGTGATTATTTCGATATCTTCAGGTAAATAGTGTTATTTGACGTAAACTAGCCATATTCGTACGCTTTTTAATGATCAGCTGTAGGACATGTGCTTTTGTCTGCAATTTTTGTTGCGTTATGTTATTTGATATTGGTTTTGTTGAAATATGTGAAGGGTCGAGTGATTTTAAGTTATTATCGGAGTGTAGATCGGGTTTTATGTGTTTTAGTGAAATAATAACTGGACGAACTTAGTGGGCGGTTTAGCAAAATTTTGAAACTTTCATGTTGTATTGCAGTGTGTTTGGCTTCTGATATGAATTTTTAACAACGTGGTCTTTTCTTAATGGTGTTTCCTGAATATACTGTTTTCGGATGCGCTTTATTTGGAGATGTAGCCTTGGTGAAGTTGTCCAAAGCTCCCCAGAAGGATAATCAAAAAAGGTTAGTGATTGTTATTTGATTAATACTATGGAATTTATCGCATCAAAAATTGTGTTCATCATATCAACAACATTTTCTTATTAAGCGACCAGTTACCAAAATAATTTTGTAGCTTTAGTTATGGATTTTCGCTTTTGCCGATTGAACAGCACTTTAAAAAAATGTTGAGTATTTTTGCATTAAATGAAATTTGAAACATTTTGCAATTAATAGTACAAATATGTTTAATTTAATTTTAAAACTTTTTCAAACTAATAAGAAACTTTTAATTAAACTTGTTTGTATTAATAACTAAGCCACTAAGGGCCGTTTGCACCGGTTTTCCCTTAGTCATAGCTTAGTAAAGCTCCACTTAAATCTAAGTGTCACTTAAAAATAAATTTCGTTGCACCGTCGAGCGGTCATCTGCCCTTAGCTAAGCGATGGTTTATCCATTTGAGACAAGTTCAGGTGTGTATTTGTAAGGTTATGTTAACGTTGACAGGGGAAAAGTTGTGTTCAGCTTCAGAGTGCAGTAGGTATTTAGTTATATTATAATACTAATACATTAATATGATATGTATTATTTAGTTAACATATAAATTTTTTTTTAACTTGATTTTTAAGATATAATACAAACTTGCATTTAAAAAGTAACAGTTCAATGGGTTTATTAAAAGCCTTATCTTTTTCTCTCTTTAATGATATTTAACTTAATATATTTATTTTGATCATTGATCAGAAAACTAATAAAAATTATATAAAATAGTAAAAAAATTGTTACTGCCCCAACTGTAGAAATTTACCATTTTGCTAATTTGTATTGATTTCCTGTAAATTATTTACAGGAAATCAGCACATCCAACCGCCAAAAATTAGGTAGGTAGTAGGGTTTCTTTCCCGGGATCCCGGGTTCTCGGTCCATTTTAAGCTATTTTATATTTCCCGGGAAATGCTTTTTGTCCCGGGAATTCCCGTGATTTAAAAAAAGTGTTATTTTCGTTTTTTTTTGAGCTAAGATCTTTGTAGTTCTATCGTAACTTATCAGAATTTATTATAAATATCTTTACTAACAGTAAATTATGGAAAAACTTTTTCTCCTTTATATTTTTGCTTTTAGTTTGGCGTAAAGAAGCCCGGTCTCCATGACAAATTTAATATCTTCAAATTAACTTTACAGTTTTATATATGTGTACCCTGGGTAATACGAAGCAAATAGCTTATAAATGAAATTTACAGATAAAAGCGATGTTTCTTTGCTGCTAGATGCTCTCAAGACAATTTCAACTACAGCAATAGAGACTGAGACATTTTATACAGCAAGACTTTTTGTTAATAAATCAAGAAATAGACTAAGTGATCGAAGCCTAGATCACCTTTGTTTTTCTTAAATCACGTTGCAAAAGTTCATTGTAAAAATGATATTATAGAAAGGTTTTATTTCCCAAATGTATGTTTCTTTCACCAATATTATTTAATTATTTATAATAATCATGGAGCAAAATGTATTACATATATGACTTGGAGTTGCTTTTAAGTAATAAACCGTTCCCTTCATTTTTGGATTATTTATTTAAAAATATTGACATAATTTATTACATCCCTGGAAATCCCGGAATAAAGGCCGATTTCTTCCCGGAATCCCGGGATAAGCAAAATGGTCAAATATGAGAAACCCTAGTAGGTAGTATCTATCTTGATTGTTTAATTTTAGCATATGTCGAAAGAAAAAAAAACCGCGTGGTTCGAATTATACCAATGCATCAGAAAAAAAATTGTTATTAAATTTAGTTGCAGAAAAGAAAGTCTCATTAAAAACAAAAAATCGGACCGTACAATGTGGAAAGATAAAGAAGAAGTTTGGAAAATAATTGCTACAAAATTTAATTTAATATCTCCCAATAGCTTCTACAGAGATGTTGTATCTTTAATTTGGTCAAGAATTTCGGTACTTTTTTTTAACCTAAATCTTTAAAAAAAATTGCACTCATCCATGGTTTCAAAGTAATTTTGTCGTTGATAAATTTTTCTAGGAAAACCGAATTCTATGAGCTCTAGAATGTCGCTTTCATCATCGAAATATTCGTCCAAATCCATTTTATTCACTCACAATCGTAATATAACGTATATATAACTGCCACTTAACTTTTAAGCCGTACCCAAAGTGACGCTTAGTTTAAGGATCACTATTTGAAATTTAAGTCTCGCTTAAATTACGGTGCAACGAAATAAGTGTCGCTTAAGGGATATAAGCTTCACTTAAATTTTAAGTGAAACCGGTGCAAACGGCCCTTGTAATTTAATAAATCTACAAGTAATAGCCAGCATTTAAAAAAATGGTGTTGAGTATTTTAAAATAAAATGAAATTTGAGCATTTTATAATAGCCAATACAAATATGTTAAATTACATTTTTATCAAAGCTTTTTTAAATCAATAAGGAACCCTAATCACAAATCATTACAAGTAATAACCAGCGTGTTTAACTGTGCAATGCTAAAAAATGTATAAACAAGTTTTTACCTATTTTCATTTATATTTGATATCTACTAGTGCAGAGTTTTTTAAAGTGGCAAACTTCTCGATTTTACACTTGCGCATATGGTAAATAATTGACAGAATATTTTAAATATATTTGAAAGTATAAATTAGTAAATATAATTATAAGAAATCAAAAAATTCGCTAGCTGTAATTAAAAAAAAAAACAAAACAAGATGCAGTACATTTTTGATTTTTTTTTACAACAAAATTGAATATGCAACGTTAACTTTTTGATCTTTTTTGATTACCATATGAGAAGAGTGGCGTGTAAATTTTGTTATAATTGTTTGGAAAAACTTGGATAATCAAATGCTGAATTTTTAAATAATAAATTAAATCAGTAATATGGTTAGAATCAATCATTGTTAAACTTAACAGGTTTGTAGGATGAAAATCGGTTTATTAATTAAAATTACCCTTAAAAACATTTTTGAGATATGTTTTACGTACTATAACCACTGCAAGCTAGGTACTTCAAAATTTTTTGCAGTCAGTATTAAATTTAAAAAATTATGTTCAATTAAGCTAAAACTCCAAGCGACCTGGGATCTATTAAGAAATGTATACAACCGTTCGGAGTATTGATTAGGGGTCAATATGGGATGCTTTGAACATCTATGTTAAAGCATCAGGATCTAATTTTGTGTCTTTTAAAATTGTATATACAGGGTGTTTGAAATTCGAGTACAAGCATCTGGCGATCTCGCTTATTATAATAGCTAGAGCATAGGTTTAAATTTGGCAAAGATGCTAAATTCGGTGCTCGTTAATAATCCGAAGAGAAATTGGAAATATCTCAAACGGTATCCCAGAAAATTAGGAAAAAACAGAAAATACGATTTTTGAAAAAAGGTTTTAACTTTGAAGTATAAAATATTTTAAAGAAGTAAAAACATTGCTTAAGCAACTTTTTAAGCCGCATCGGATAGTAATCACTAATTTATTCTAGGTCGATTCGTTTTTGTTTTATGATAACTAACTTTATTTTTTCTTATGGGCACAATTTTTGTTACTTACATAATCAAATCGATTTTTGTTTTGAATCACACATGGCAATTTACTTCTACACTATTTGTCAAAAAATCGCTATAAATCAGATAGGCTGGTCGTTGTAGTTTTTGTCGTTTCCAAGTTTCCATGGCAACCAATCAACAAACTAAAAATTTTGAAAGCCTATTATGTACTTGTCATCGCGATAAATTCGTGTTTCCTTTGTTTTTAATTAAACTAAACATTTGAAGACGATCTTTAATCAAAAGACATAAGCAGCGTATATCAAACATATAATACGTGTATCGTTCGCTCACACCAAAATTATTGATGTTTAAAGGAACTTCGTTCTAAACACGATTACTTCCAATATTAATTTTGATCAGATATTACAGTCTATACGCGAAGACGGCCGTATTTATACCTGAATACGTAATTAATAACATTTAAGATAGTGTCTTACATACAATGCCTTTAGAAAATCTCATTAGGTGTTATTATACCGTCATAGTTTCTCCTTTGATTAGCAATCTTCAACCTAATGTAGTATAATACGCAAATAATTTTAACAATACCTTATAGACTATAGAGTAACATGCAATGGGTTAGGTAATTTTATAAATTGATGCAAATAAATTAAATAATTATAATTCTTTTTCATTCCTTCACCTAATAACAGAAGGACTTAGGACTAAATAAATGATTTAATATACTTTTAAAGACGTAATACCCCCAAAGACCCATTAAATTGTATTTTTGTTTGTTTTTCATTGACTTTTATTGTCTGAAATTAATTTAAAACTTAATTACATGTTTATAAATAACGCCACGCAGATTACTAGTTCCTTCTTAATTATTTTCTCTAAGGAAAGCGTTCGTGACTTTATTTTGGCCTAAACGACGCCGTATTGTTTGCGGAAATTAATTTAAACAATACATTCTCGGCGAAAACCCCGAGTCTAACTGTAGCTTTCCTGAAATGTGATTTAGCAGGCAAGGACCTCATGAAATTGCGGTAGAATGCGACGTACATGTGGATGTGAGGTACAATATGTTTGTTCTCATTCCTGTCATTCTATGTTATCACATTACTCCGTTAACAGCATGTTAATCGCACATAACACATGTGATGAATGCTAGTTACAATGTTAAAGGGATGCAGCTTATGTACAAACGTGATAACCGATCAACGAAGGCATACTGCAACTACCTAGTTCCTTAATAACTTGTTAAACCGAATTGGGAATTTTTAAAATGTCCTACTGTATAACAATATAGAGTATATTATTATTTTTTTGTTATTTAGTCATGAGTCCTTCTACTGTTAGGTGTTGGACTGTTGAGTTGTGTAGTGCTGACTTTTTTCCATGTTTTTCTGTCTTGTGCTAGCTTTTTTATGTCTTTCCATTTGATGTTTCTATCTGCTGCTGCTTTTTTAACTTCGTCTTGCCAGGTTTTTCTCGGTCTACCTCTTTTGTTTTTTCCCTGTGATCTTGCTTCATGGGCTCTTCTGGTTAACCTTTCTTCTGCATCCTATAAATGTGACCCAACCATCCCAGCTGTCTTTCTTGTATTTTCGTTTCAACTGATTTTATTAGTTGTTCTCTATATGTTTCATTTCTGACTCTATCTTGTTTGGATCTTTCCTAGGATTTTTCTTAGAAAACTCATTTCAGCTGCATTCAGTCGGCTACTATTTTTATTTGTGAGTGTCCACGTTTCACTTCCGTATAAAAATGCCGGAGTTACTACTTTTTTTTTAGCATTTCTACTTTTGTTCGTTTTGGGACTTCTCTAATTCCGAAAAATGTTGTCTTAAACTGTTCAATATTCTTCCCACATTTCCTATCCTTTCACTTATTTGCTTGTCC
Source organism: Elmis aenea (assembly GCA_947652605.1). Classification (NCBI taxonomy): domain Eukaryota; kingdom Metazoa; phylum Arthropoda; class Insecta; order Coleoptera; family Elmidae; genus Elmis; species Elmis aenea. Next base: position 4,947,532 of record OX393579.1, on the reverse strand, counting down.
ATTCCTCAATTTTTCTTTAAAGCTTTCTACCTGTTCCAACCTAAGCCCATTTAAAGTGATGTATGCCTTTTGTTAAGGTGACCAACTTTCTTACAATGAAAAGGAGGACACAAATTGAAAAGCAAAAAAAAAGTAAATAAATAAAAGACACATTTTATGCATTGCAAACATTATAATATGATAAATGAGTAATAAAAACATTTGTAACTAACACTAACATGAAATTTTATGCTTACATGCCTATAACTATTTATGAATGAATATTTTTTGTCAGTGTATTATCTTCTAACAATATATTGGAAATATCTGAACAAGAAATGTCCTTCATATTGAATTTTCGGCAAGTGCTGCAGCTAGAGTATCAACATTCAATCTCGATATCTCACTTGTCCAAAAATCATTAGCAATTTTTAAACTCTTTCAACTGCTGCATTAGTTCCAGGGCAGCACAACACAAATTGAACAAGAATAAATAAATTTTTACATGGAATATGTCCATTTTTGAAATGGCTGAATATTTCCATCCATCTTTTATCAATTTCAAGGTGTTGATTTTCCCATTGTATTAATTTTTCAGAATTTAAATACAGGGTGTCCCAAATTCGAGTAAATGCATGGGGATCTCGCTTATCTTAAGAGCTACGGGGTCGGTTAAATTAGGGCAAAGTTGCTAAATTCGATGCTTATTAATAATCTAAAGAGAAATTGGAAATATCTCAAACGGTATCCGAGAAAATTAGGAAAAACTGGAAAGTCCATTTTTGAAAATCGTTTATAACTCCTTTGGAGTTTGAAATATTTTAAATGTGTAAAAAAGTTGCTCAAGCAACTTTTTAAGCCGAATCGGATGGTGGTCACAAATTTTTCCTAGGTCGATTCGTTTTTGTTTTTAGACAACCAACTTTGTTTTTTCTTATGGGCAGCATATCGCGTTTTTCTTCGTTATTAAAGTTCATTTTTACGACTAACAGGCCTTCAAAACTTTTAGTTTGTTGATCGGTTGTCATGGAAACAACATAAACTACAATGACCGGCCAACCTGATTTATAATGGTTATTGTTTAAAACGTATTTTTTGAAATTTGACAATGAAAGAAAAAGTAAAATACCATGTGTGATTAATCAATGGATTCAGAAAAATAAATGCTATTTGATTATGTACCTAAATAGCAAAAATTGCGCCCATAAGAAAAAATAAAGTTGGTTGTCATAAAACAAAAATGAATCAATCTAGAAAAAATTTGTGACCACTATTCGATTCGGCTTGAAAAGTTGCTTGGGCAATGTCTTTACATATTCAAAATATTTCATACTCCATAGGAGTTATAGACGATTTTCAAAAATCGTATTTTCCAGTTTTTCCCAATTTTCTCGGATTCCGTTTGAGATATTTCCAATTTCTCTTTGGATTATTAATGAGCATCTAATTTCGCAACTTTGCCCTAATTTAACCGACCTCGTAGCTCTTAAGATAAGCGAGATCCCCATGCATTTCCTCGAATTTGGGACACCCTGTATACATTCAGTCTTCTAATTTCTTCACGATCGAATACGGAGATTTACAGATTTTAGTCTTCAAATATCGAAAAGGACAAAAAGGAGGACAAAAAGGAGGACACTTTTCAAGGGAGGACAGAAGTGAAAGAAGGAGGACTGTCCTCCCTAAAGGAGGACGGTTGGTCACCTTACTTTTGTTCTCTGTTGTAACGATCATGGTTTTAGTTTTTTTTTTCTGTATTTATTTTCATATTGATTTTTTCCAATTCCTGGTTTAAAGTTTCTAGATTATGTTGCAGATTCTTATTTGTTTCCGCGACTAGACCATGTCGTCTGCGAACATTAGCTCAATTATGTTTATTTTTTCCATTATCCAGTTGCCTAGGTGGAACGGTCTCATTTTTTGTTTTACTTCTTTAATTACCCCATCTATGACTACTGAGAATAATAATGGGCTGAGCACGCATCCTTGTTTTAAGCCCTCTTTTGTTTCAAACTCTTCCGATTCTTCATTTTGGGTTCTTACAATATTAACCGTTTTTCGTACATCGCTTTAGTTATGTTGATTGTTTCTCTTTCTAATCCCTTCCTTCTTAGGCCCCTCCATTCGACTTTCCTTTTGCTTTTATTGAATGTTTTTTCCAAGCCTATAAAACATAAATGTATTTCCTTGTTTTTTGTAAAGCTCTTTTCAATTGTTTGTCTTAATATAAAGACTGGGTCTTGTGTACTCCTTCCTCTTCTGAAACCGTATTGGGATTCTTCTAGTGTGCTGGCTATTTTTTCTTTTAATCTGCCTTCCATTACTCTTGCCAGTATTTTCCCTGGTACACTCTATAATTTTATTCGTCTATAGTTAGAACAATCTCTTTTGCCCCTTTTCTTGTATTAAGGTAGGATCATTCCAATGTTCTAATCCCTTGGCACTTTTCTTGATTTTATTACTTCGTTCAATATAGTGTTTATAACGACTACTAAAATAATTCTTGCAAATAAAAATGAGCAGTGAAATGGCATCGTTTTTTTTTTTTTTATATAAGACAATTTTTCACGCATTTATATTCATTTTTCTTTGACCCAAAACGCAGGTTCCGCTGTATATAATTATCGCCTGTCAAAATAATGAATGGTTTTAAAACAAATATAGGGCATTTCTTTAAAATATAAAATCGTTATCATTTTAAGTATTTTTAAATTGCCAAAGTTTCGTACACCAAAGACGTTAAAGTTTTAATTGCGAACTACATTTCAGTCCGTTACAAAATTAAAACTTGAATTAATCAACTAAAGTTTACAAACTACTTAAAAATGAAACCAATTACGCCGACAAAATTTCATAGACGAATGACGGCGTAATAAGTTTTAATATGTTTAACGAGTTTTCCCCGTGCTGAGACGCAAAACACTTTTTATTTAACAAGAATTCAGAGTTTCACAGATTACAGTAACAAAAATTTAAATTCTAACGTGATTGATACAGTATTTTCAAAATTATTTCGGTTCAAACATTTGGGCCTGAGGGCGTGAGAACTTCCCACCTCTGAATCGGGTTTGTGAACCTGGAGGCGGACAGATATTTTGGAATTGAAATATTTGTGCACGTGCCTTCGATACCGCATGGTTATCAAGGTATGAGGACGCAACCATCTTGAGATTTAAAATAAATCAGTTTTGTATCAATTTTAGTCGTTTAAATATGGCCCTGTTACACACACCAATTCTGTAAATATTTGGAACACTTATAAAACCTAATTATGGAAATATAGTTCAATCATGTTTTACATAACTCAGATTTTCTATAAAACTGAGTCTTAATTGTTTTCAGAAATTTAGGAATGACCCTATTGTTCTATTGGATAAATATTTCAAGCTAAATTTGTGTAGTTTTCAAAAACTTTTTAGATAAATACATTCGATATCTTGTCCCTCAAAAATAAACAGTATATACTGTTCCTCATCATTAGCAGAGCCAATCACTATACTTTTTAACAAATCGTTGTCAGAGTGTCGATTTCCATTAATGTGGAAACAAGCTCACGTGGTCCCAATATTTAAATCTGAGACAAGACTCAAGCAGAAAACTATAGACCTGTTTCTATCCTCTGCTGCACAGCAAAGCTATTTGAATCTGTGATGTATGGTAAAATTTTTGCTATATTTCAACCTTATATCTCCAATCAACAACATGGTTTCACCCCACGTCTTTCAGTTGAGACTAATTTGGTATCATTTACTGAATATGTTCTTAAGTAATTAGATAAAAGACTACAGGCCGATGCTATACAGGGTGCCCATTGTTCTAACCTGTTGTATGGGTAACTCCGTTAATATTAGAGATACAGAAACGTTTAAATTAGCAAATTTGTGTAGAATTTAAAGGGAAATCTGATGCCATTTTCGAATTTGACCTACGTCCTCAACTTTTTGAAATATTTTGAAAAAACTGAAAAAGGTCGATTTTTTCAAACTTGAATAATTCCGTAACCATATGAGTTAGAACAAAAATAAAACTTGACTTTTATAGATATTTTTACGTAGATTTTAAATATGTTAACGAAATTTTCATAGCACTCTCGATTTCCGAGTTATAGCACAAACTTGCATTTTTTTAAATGGAAGTCATAGTTGGCTGTGGTCTTATTAAAAAGGTTATTTTTTTCTCGTTTCAATGATATAAGGTTTGTTATGCTTTACTGTTGTCGTTTTTCTTTAAATAAGCAAAAATCATTTTACATGTTCACAGCCTACTAATCGATGGGAGTTATCCCGTGTTGATGTTCTTTTTTTTTCGATGTGACATTTCTGAGTTTTCTCTTATTGTTAGTGTAGCAGTAATAAGCCAGTTACAAATTTTAAAAACAAAACCTCAGAGTTTGTCAAATATAATTTATTGTTTGTTTTACGTATAAATCTCTCTCTCGTTTTGATCAAAATTTTTGATTGAGTTTATTGTAAATTTCAAAAACAATGTGTTCTAATAAAGAAAAAAACCACATGCTTTTCTTTTACTACGCTTGTAATAGAAATAGTAGAAATTCAAGTGAAATGTATTTGCAAAGATTTATGGAAAGGAGTCAACCAAGAAAGAAATTATTTTCGTTATTAGAAACCAATTTAAAAAAATACGGTTATACCAAAAAGCCTGATAATATTTCTTCATTAAAAAACATTGTTTTTGAAATTTATAATAAACAAAAATTTTGATCAACACGAGAGAGATATTTATACGTATAATGGTGCCTTTCCACGTGAGAGTAAACTACTCTCGATAGCAGCGTCACCAAGGATACAGCCCCTGAGAGTAACTCGCGATTGGCTGTATCCTTGGCGACGCTGCTATCGAGAGTAGTTTACTCTCACGTGAACACGCACCTTTACAAACAATAAATTATATTTGACAAACTCTGAGGTTTTGTTTTTAAAATTTGTAACTGGCTAATAACTGCTACACTAACAATAAGAGAAAACTCAGAAATGTCACATCGAAAAAAAAAAGAACATCAACACGGGATAACTCCCATCTATTAGTAGGCTGTGAACATGTAAAATGATTTTTGCTTATTTAAAGAAAAACGACAACAGTAAAGCATAACAAACCTTATATCATTGAAACGAGAAAAAAATAACCTTTTTAATAAGACCACAGCCAATTATGACTTCCATTTAAAAAAATGCAAGTTTGTGCTATAACTCGGAAATCGAGAGTGCTATGAAAATTTCGTTAACATATTTAAAATCTACGTAAAAATATCTATGAAAGTCAATTTTTATTTGTGTTTTAAGTCATATGGTTACGGAAGTATTCAAGTTTGAAAAAATCGACCTTTTTCAGTTTTTTTTAAATATTTCAAAAAGTTGATGACGTAGGTCAAATTTGAAAATGGCATCAGATTTCCCTTTAAGTTCTGCACAAATTTGCTAATTTAAACGTTTCTGTATCTCTAATATTAACGGAGTTACCCATACAACAGATTAGAAAAATGGGCACCCTGTATATACGGATTTTCGTAAGGCATTCGACCGATTAGATTATTCAATTTTAATAGACAGGAATTTATAAATAAATCTTCAGAAAGCATCACTCAACCCGATAACAAATCCAATTTAAGTGTATGGTACTCATTTTCTCGAAATACGAGCCTGATAAACTCTTCAAAACTGTAATACTTTTTGCCTAATCCATGCAAATATCAATTATCCTCCAGGACATATAACTTGTAACAACTAAACGAACTTCTCTCTGCTCCTGACACTGCAAAACGATTTATTCCTGCTGTAATACCGCAAAATGAGCTCCTTGCTTTAGTCTGAGTTATATGAATACTTCTGCGACCATTACGGCATATTTGAAAATAAATTAAGCGACGGAATCTGAAAGGCTGTGAGTGTAAATTTTTAATGTGACTACAAATTTTAAATATTTTAATTTCCTGCAGCTCTCAGGACACCGTTACATTTTTAATAATTAAATTCGGAATTTATTTGCATTTGTCAGGGTTGAAAATGGAGCATAATTAATTTATGACGGAAAAATTAGCTCATAGCTCTAAATCTCCATAAAATTGTGTTATTAAAGAAACATTAAACGTATAAAAACGACAGAAATATAAAATAATTATGCTAGTGTTTATAACGCCTCATTTCACAAACAATATATTAAATATTACAACTTCTGTTGGTTTAGGATTTATCTGTACAAGAATATATCGTTTGTAACTTGATCGTAAAAGTACAAAAAAAGGGTTAATGTTAACCATCCCATAAAGGAAAGGAAATGGCAGAAACTCCGAAGACAAATAAAAACCTGCTTAAACTGTGAAAACTGCTGTTGGATAATATTTATTTAGTTCCTTTTAAAAATAAAGTACGGTCTATTTGTATTTATTGTCAGGGACTACTTTAAAAAAAGATCCAGTAAATAATACTCAGTATTAATTATTGCTTCCAGGGTTTGTTAAATGATATAAAAGTAGGGAGCTTGTGTTTAAAAAGATAGTAAATATTTTTGTGTTGTAATATAACCAGCACGTAGGTACTATAATTAGAGTGACAATGGCTTTTTCATTTTTATTTTTGGTACCTACTGTAAATTTTTTTAAAACAAAAGTTGAATAATCGTATATTAGTAAAATAAAACAGTTTTTTTTTAAAACTTTTAAACCAAACACTGCGCTAGAGTGAAGTGTTATACCTATAAAAATACTTTTTAAAGTAATTTGTGTATCAATGCAATAAATGAACAATTTTTAAAGATCAATATTGCATCCTAAAGTTGCTGGCGAATTCGTTTTATAATAAACAAAAATAACAATGTCACCAACTCACAACTTAACTTGATTTAAAGTTGGAAGCGAAACTTTGGTAATAAATTCGTAAAGACTGCAAGCAACGTACGGATTTATCAAAAGTAACAATTTGGGCGTTATTAGTTTAAAGATCTTGCCATTAGGCGGTAATTTACTTAAGAAATCAATTTGCCTATACAACGAAATTCAAAAGCGTTACTAAGTAGGCTTTGCTTTTCATTACGTTGGCGTAAAAGCGTTTGCATGTAAATTAATCTAGAGTTAATCGACAATATATATCGGGAACTACCTCCGTGTATTAATCTTTGTTGTAAAAGTGTGAGAAGGAAAAGCAAGTAGGAGTGCTTAATAAGAACTTGTTGGTAAAGTTTAAATTGTGGTTAACGCCTTTCTTGTTGAATCTATAGCTCAATTGAGAAATATGTAATACACAGGGTTTTAACCTCGTAAATGAAGGATTAGTCGCTCCTGTTGGGTGCGGTCATAATAAGACAAAAAATTACCTGTCTAAAGCGATGGCCACTAGATGCAGAATCGAGGCTGTACAACAAAGCACGTCGCTCGACGTCCACATGTCGCATAATTCAGGACCGAGTGTCCACTCCTGGCTCACCTCGTACACTGCCCCTAGTGGCATGACCAAGCAGGCGACGAGCAGATCGGCTACCGCCAAAGAAAGAATTAGATAATTGGCGACGTTCTGTAGGTTTCGTTCTAGAAGTATCGCGGCAATAACGAAGACGTTTCCTGTAATAAAAAATACTTTGGTTAAAATGCGGTAGGTTTAGTCAAAAACAGTGAGTTAAAATTACAAAAATATATTATAGTTGTACAAGTACAGCGCCGATCGTCCGGTAACTGATGGTTCGGCACCTCTTTTAGTCCGGACTCAATTACGAGAAAGTTTTTTTTTCTCGCGGACACCAGATTAACAGTTTACTGGGCCACCATAGATGACGTTGTGTATAGGGTGCGCTTATTTCGTTATCTACACTGTACTTTGTGGTTATACCGAAATTTCTTGAGATTCTTAATTTATTTTGCTGTAATTTAAACCTAGCTATGGCTAGCGAATCCCGTAAATAAATAAATGTTAGGTTTGTTTTATGTGTAATATTAATTGTCTACAGGAAAAAAAAACTAGTTCCAATCAATTAGATTGCTTAAAATTACAAAATTTTAGTAAAATGTTAGGATTGTACACAAGGACTAAAAATTGCAACTACAAATTCGATGGGATAACACGGGTATCTCGCCTTATAGTCAAGATAGAGAAACGGTTAATTTGCCAAAAACGTGCAGTTTTTTGGGACAAACTCAGAACAGTTTTCAAAAATATTCTTTCAATTCAGGTTTTTGAGTTATTAGCGGAAACCTTTTTTTTTGGGTCATATTTATAATGTGTCATATACCCCTTATTGTTGTAAATATCAGAAAAAAATATTAAGATTATTTTTAGATATTTTTATGTGGACTTGATGGTAATTAATAATTTATTTTACACTGGATGTTAAAAAGTTACGACACAAACTTAACTTTTTTTAATGGAAGCTATAGTTGGCTATGACCTATTTAAATTCGTAATTTTTTTCTCATTCCAAATATATAAGGGTTGATGTATTTATTTTTCACAATACGCAAGTTACAAAGGTTTAAATAAACAGATAAAAACAAACAGTAGGCTGTGTTGCAAAGTTGGGTAAAATTAAAAACAGAATGATTCGAAATGAAAAAATTAAGCATTTTTGCCAGATTTTTTTGAAAATACTATAAAAAATCAATATAATATTCCAAATCTGGGTGGCATATTTTCTATAATATGTGATTATTTGACCATAAATGATTTATTTCGAATAATTCATTACTAGCCTTGTTAAATCTATTGTTTTATTGCGTCAAACAAAGTTTTGGCCGTGTTGTAGGTTTTGTAAACGGTGTGGAACTTTAAGGATAATTCCCCTTCTATGATTGTTTAAGTAGGGGGCGGGGACAACATGAGCAGTAACTACTTTTCGCTGTGTAGTGTGGCGTTGGTTGTGTAAAACTTTGTCGAATTTTCCCGTCAGTAACTGGGTTTTTTCGCCAATTTATAGTAACGAGTATGTGAAATGTGATCTCGCGAAGTCGGTTTTGCGGTGTGAAGTGTTTGCAGACGTTAAACTCGTGTGATTATTACGTTATATTCACTTAAATGTTCCAAATTTGACGCAATGCCCGATATTCGTACGCCTTTTGACAAGTAAGTCGTTGCACGTGGTTACGTGTTGAAGTTGATTACAATTTTGGTCCTTATGTGTTACTTGACCTTGGTTTTATTCACATTTGTTAGTATCGAGTGATTTAGCGTTTAAATAGGCACAAAGGACGAGTTTTTGTGAATTTAAGCGAAGCGATAGCTCGATTAACTTTAAATTGGTGTGCAGTTTAGCAAAATTTTGAAACTCTTGTGTTGTTTTCCAGTGAAATTGACTTTCAATATGGATTTTTAAGAACACGGAACTGTCTTGAAGGATGCTGTTTCCTGTATTTGCAGTTTACTGGAAGGTGCACTTTTTGTACTGCTGTAGTCCAGGTGGTGATTGCCAAAACGCGCATAAGAACATTATTTTGGAAAGAAAGGTTAGTGATTGTTATTTGTTAAGTACTGATTAGTTGATCACGGAAAATTGTCGTGTATAAAGATTCCTAAATTGATCCAATATTGCTTACAATAGTTTAAAATTGTTTTTTTTTGTGAAGTTTTACAACGAGTAGTTTTACAGTACTTGTAAGAATATTTTGTTTTATTGATACATTAAGCACTTTTTAATTTTTGTGCTACATGTTGATTGATGTCTCGGCAATTTTTGGGAATTCATACACAGGTTTTTTAATGTGGTTATTTTCTGGACAGCTCTTTTTAAATTTTGCTTTTGTTTGGTCTGTTAAAACGTTAAAACTTTCAAAATTTTTTCTTTACAAAGAAGCTATTAAGTGAACAACCAATATTCATGTAACTTCGACATTTCGCTGAACCGCTAATTATCATTTAGTCTTACGATTTGTTATTATTCCAAGCTTATAAAAAACATCAATAATAACGTTCCAAAAGACATTCAAAGAATTTGATGTCGCAAAATATGGCTTTGTTATCGAGTGATTAATTGTAAAAGTTTTGATTAAATTCGCTTGCCAAACAGGAACAACTTTAAATATTTGATGGCTAAAAATTAGTTGTTGACGTTGCTGGCAATCGAAAAGTGGCAGTGTAATTTATGATTGGGGCATTTTAGGCAAAGAATTCAGTTTTTGAGAGAGATTCCTCGACTTTGTTAGGTTGTAATGTCACATTATGTAACTATTTCGCAATATTATTACGTATTTCAATAAACAATCATTGGTCTTTTGATAAAAGCTTGAATTGTTTGGTAATTCTTTTAAATAATATGGACAAGTTTAATTAAAACTCACCACATTTTTATGATAAAGAATCTAGCGGAAATGCTGGACCAGTTTCAAGACTCTCGTCTCTTTGTCGAGGGCTATTTTATTTGTATAAATAGACGAGAAGGCTCTAGCATATTATGCCGTTTATTTTAAAAGTGGTATGAGTCACTTTTATGTTATTTTGAGATTTTAAATGTTTCGCATTTTTATGTGCATAAAAATATTTATGCTAAAGCTCATATTAGACGTTGCGATTTTTTTCCATCTGTAAGAAAAATATTTTACATCTTGTAAAATAAATACAAAGTTGGGGTCATTTCCGGCGAAACCGGAAGTGAAACAAATGTGAGCATGTGCTCAAAAAGACCGTTTTTTTGCACATATCATATGTCTAAATTTCATTTATCTAAAATCAAAACTAAAGAAAAAAGGGGGTGTACCACACTTCATTTACACCCGGTATGTTTATTTTATTCAGAGAACGCACGAACGCGTGTATTATTATAACGTTATTCCGCTAAAAGTACAAGCTAATAAAAAAACAATTATCGTCGCGTTTATTTTCGCTTTATGGGTGCCTTATACACGTGTTTACGTAATTCCTACGTCATCCTATATTTACTCAAACGTTGGGGTAACACTAGATCACAGCAAGCTTCTTCAAGGCAGCGCTCTAAGTGATATTAGACTACAACCAATTATGAAGCTGCTCTTTCTTATAATATCAAACGGAGCTTATTAACGGAACAACAAACATTTAGCCTGTTTCAAAGACGACAAATTGGATCAAGACGCCATTAAATAGCAAAGTTAAATAAACTTTTTTACGTTGACTAATCAAATGATGAATACAACTAAATAATTCATTTTTATTTTATGTAGTTTTACACTGACGTAGGTATGATTATATTGCTTAAATTGTACCCCTTTTCATGTTTTTGTTAACCAAGTGTTAAATATTTGATAATACTTAAAGCAAATTTGCTTATAAAATATTTTTCTTTGATTTACTTAATTTTTCACCTAACAGCCGTATTCAGAATCCTTCCTTGACCGAACAAGAAACCTTATTGGCTACCTTATCTCAAGGGAGGTTGCGAGCTTCCTTGAGGCTTCCTCAATCCTTAAGATAAGGAAGGACTATGAATACGGCTGTAAGTCTTAAACATTGAAAATTAATTGCATGGTAAAATGCAAGCAACCCAACCTCGCGACTTCTGCAAATGTATTAAATCTTCAACGTCAAAAATTATATTGCAGACGGCTTTGGTACTTGAAGTTCAATCAACTCTAGCCAAAATGCTGAATATTCAAAATGCTTTTAATGAGGATACAGCAAGGTACTCGCCTCAATCAGTCGATGCACAATAGTGTGCGACCAGCGACCCCCTATGAGGGTGAATGTGTTCACAAGTACCACTAACGACATACGCCCTCTATCTCTTATATTATATGAACCCAACAAACCTTATCATAAGTGTAGCAAAACACGTACGAATTTGAATATGTTAAGCCAAAAATATCCAGCGCCCACATGTGTCTGAAATTTATGCAAATACGCCTTTGTAATTGAAAGGATAACAGAAAAATTTACTTATGAATATTTAGTTGATTTAAGTATTGTTGGAAGTTTTACGTGTTTAATTAAAAAATCACCTACGAAGCTAAGAAACTGGTATGAGAATTACAGAAAGACAATCAGTGAGATGAGGAATTATACTTCAAAAAAGTTATATTAAAAATCACTTATCTTAAGTCACTAAACGTATGTTGAGGTATGCTTTTCTATTCCTGTATTAAGTTTCTCCACTCCTGTCTATCGTTAGCTAATTGTGGCACATCTCTCCAGCTAACTGCTTGTGTTTAAACTTTTTATATACTTAATTTTTCGAAAAAAAATGCTTTTAACAAGTTAGAAAGGCTATGGTTCTGTTATCCAACTGCTTCAGAATTTGTATTTTGTTAACTGTTATTTCTAATGCTTTTTTAAAAAATATATTTTTAAGCAGTGGTATGTAAAAATAGATACAGCCTATAATTAATGTTTTGTTTAACCCAGTAACCTTTAACGCTTAGCTATAATTAAAATCGCACGTTTATTATAACAATAATTACAGGAATTTGTAAGTTAGCGGAAACTTGGTTCCGAAATTGCATATTGTTTCATTATTTACATCACACAATAGACTGGAACATATTTGACGTCATTAGTGAACCAATAATAAACTGCGAAGCCTTTGAAATTTCTAAGAATGGGCCAATTAACCCTCGTAATCTGATAATTATAAGTACATAATCGCTTGATTGAAGATATTTCTGCGCTCGGTAATTCGCCTGCCTTTTCAACCGCCAGAAGAACTTTATTAATGTCGCTTCGTTAATATTAAACCGCTTTGTTTGAAACGTAAATACGATAGATTTTTACGGCGTGCTGTATAAAATAATGCCGCGTTTTCATATTACTTTAACATCGGTTTATTCCGAGAATATGATTACGAGCTGAACTTATTAAACTCTGACATTTTGTGTTGATAATAGTAGCGGTTTTAAAATTATTAGAGACATTTTTATTATTCAGTGTTTTTAATGGGGAATATTTACTTGGGGATAAAAGTTTTTTCTAGTTATGTAAATAAAATTCTTAGGAAGCGAATGTTTTGTTGTGGAATGTTGCAAAGCAAGGGTTACGTTGTTGACAAGACCATCTCGATGGGATTACTTGGATATCTAACTGATTAATGGGGATCAAGAAATTGTTTAAGTACTAAAAATTTGCTGGTATGTTAAAAACAAATTCAGAACATTTACAAAAATGCTACAATTTTTTGTTGTTATGAAATTGTAAAACAATATTAATTGTAGACAATAATTCATGAAAGTTTTATCTAAATAAATTATTAACAATATTGAAGAACTAAATACAAACGGGTGTTAAAAGTTTAGGAAAACAGGTTGTGCATAAAAAACACCTCACGTATTATTTTGAAAGTTTAATAGTCTGTAAACATTATGGCACTATTCCAACCGAGTTTTGTTAATAATTAATATTTATTTAAAGTGTGCTCTATTAATATTTTCGAAAAGAAGATAAATTACTTAAGATTTGAGGTACAAAATCTTCACTAATAACCGAGCTATAGAAACATTCGTCATGGCTGTAAAGCTGTAAACTCACAGTCATAATACGACGGAAACTTTAAAGTTAAAGCTGTTTGCGATTACAAACATTTTACTTGCAATTTCTTGGGATTAGTCCACATTATATTATTCACAAATAGTAATGGATTCTTTATACATACTATGTATAAAACACCTGCTCTTCTTGGTACTAGAGCAAAATATAAAGATATAATGGATTTGCTTTCTTTTATACCGCCAATTTACCACAGTCATTTTAAAAATTAAAACAAAATAAAATGACTTTATCATTCCTATTAATGAAAATGGTCTAATACTAATACATGAATAAGCTTTTTTTATGAAATACGTTTTATAAATTAGGTATACCTATACCTACTTATATTCCAAAATGTACTGATGAATTTACTGATTACTTATGGATTTTATGAATATTAATGATTATGAAAAATTACTTAAATAAACTTACAATGAAATACGTTGTACAAATTACTTGTATTATATAATCTACTCATAAATTTTCTTAAATTGCTGTCTTATCAAACATCACTTCAGTAAAACAAGTCGGGCAAAATCAACATGTGTCTGTAGTTTTTATAAACTAATAATTTTGAAAGTTGCTTAAGTCACTTTACAGTAATGAAAAACGGCGATTCGTAAACGCCTGTGAGAAACTATGCATACTGAGATAACAAATATAAGTTATAGTTAGCATAAGTATTTTTATGCACAATTAAATTCAAAACATTTAATATTTCACAATAACACAAAAGGAAATGAGGCTAAAATCATCCTGTTCTTAAACTTATTATTAAAGTATTAACCGATATTCTATTTATTGCGATCTTGGAAATATTCACGACAGCCGAGTTTTTCGGCCGGCTACATTTCGCTGTAACTTCTTTTCTTTAACATCACAAATGTATAACTCGTCGTTGTGGCAACAATGGGCTAAGAGACTCTTGGTTATTCGTACACAAGTTTTAAAACTGAAACTGGTAAAACTCGGGGGTAGTGGCTTGGGAATATATTGAAAACTTCCCGAGGGAGATAATTGCAAACCGTGAAACAGCGAATGTTGGATACTGTTGAAACAAACTGCACAAAAAACGAACAAGTTTTCTGTTACGTTTTTCGAAACAAAAGACGCGGACTTACATTTTCCAGCTTTACTTCTGTTAAACAAAGAAATTTGCATGGAACGTTATAGAGAGAAATTGTTACAACGACTTTGAATTTGACATCCTCTTAATACTACAACAAAAATTAGTAACGCTATTTAAAATTAAATACTGATGAAGACTACCAAGTTTGGCCACGTTTCCAAGAAAATAAAAATGTTTGAAATTATTAAGCAAATCATTTGTTTGAGAATTTATTAAACCAATTTGCTTTTTAGCTTTTGGGCCAAAAATGGACTTAATTAATGAGATTTTATAATATTTTAAGTCTGAAGTATCCTCCAACACAAATATCTATAGGTAAGTTATTGGTAGTGTTGAATTCGTCAGCAAATTCTCTATTTAAATAACCGCGTGCTGGGCTGTCGACAGACTAGATCGCGCCCTGAAGCAAACAACAAAATTTTGCCCCTCAGTGGCGATGGTAGGGGGTTAGGGGATCAGGACCCTCCTGCCCCCATAGCGTCGGTATACTTTGGTAAAGAGTCGGAGAGCTGTTAAAAACTTAAAAACTTTAAACAGCTATAAAAATATTTTTAAACGGTTTATAAACAAAATAATACGCGTTGCGCATTGCATAAACATTGTTAAACACTTCTAAAAACAATTAGGCCTATAATAAAATATTTGATTTTTTTATCATACATTAAAGATGCGAAGGGTACTTATACCCTTGGAAAATTTGTAAAAACTTTAAAGATGTGAAGGGTATATCTTGGAAATTTTGTAAAAACTTAAAAGATGTGAAGGGTAGACCCATGGAAAATTTGTAAAAACTTTAAAGATGTGAAGGGTATACCTTTGGAAATTTTGTAAAAACTTTAAAGATGTGAAGGGTAGACCCATGGAAAATTTGTAAAAACTTTGAAGATGTGAAGGGTATACCCTTGGAAATTTTGTAAAAACTTAAAAGATGTGAAGGGTAGACCCATGGAAAATTTGTAAAAACTTTAAAGATGTGAAGGGTACACCCTTGGAAAATTTGTAAAAACTTTAAAGATGTGAAAGGTATACCTTTGGAAATTTTGTAAAACTTTAAAGATGTGAAGGGTAGACCCTTGGAAAATTTGTAAAAACTTTAAAGATGTGAAAGGTATACCCGTGGAAATTTTGTAAAAACTTTAAAGATGTGAAGGGTAGACCCATGGAAAATTTGTAAAAACTTTAAAGATGTGAAGGGTACACCCTTGGAAAATTTGTAAAAACTTTAAAGATGTGAAAGGTATACCTTTGGAAATTTTGTAAAAACTTTAAAGATGTGAAGGGTAGACCCATGGAAAATTTGTAAAAACTTTAAAGATGTGAAGGGTATACCCGTGGAAATTTTGTAAAAACTTTAAAGATGTGAAGGGTAGACCCATGGAAAATTTGTAAAAACTTTAAAGATGTAAAGGGTATACCCTTGGAAATTTTGTAAAATCTTTAAAGATGTGAAGGGTAGACCCATGGAGAACTTGTAAAAACTTTAAAGATGTGAGGGGTATACCCTTGGAAATTTTGTAAGAACTTTAAACAGCTATAAAAAATATTTTTAATCGGTTTCTAAACAAAATAATACGCGTTGCGCCTTGTATAAACGTTGCTTAAACGCAAGGCGCAAAGTTTTGCACCGAAATTTAAAATTTCTCACCTCTTTTAACAGTAAAAAATGTGTTGTGAGCTTGCGATCCGACACAACGCTTATCAGGAACGATAGTTTAACAATAAACTCGTTCCAAGTCTTACGGCGCCCCTGTGAAGCGGCGCCTGAGGCAGGCTGCCTCAATGCTATACACACTCTCGACGGCCCTGACCGCGTGTAACACTACATACAGTTCCATTTAAAAAATTAATTCTCTGCCAAAAAAACCGATTCTGAAACCTTCAAATTTTTTAACAAACCGAAAATAAAAATAATTAATAAAAAAGTCATTCAATTTTGTGAGAATATGCTCTATAAAAGTAAACAAACTAAACGAGTCTGTATTAAGATTTTCATAACGTGTTCAGTTTTAATGTTACGTCAAACTTAATCAAAATGAGACTATCGAGTTGTCTTGAACAGACTGTAAATTTAAAAAGCAAAGAAATAAATCACATTATAATATTCAAAGGCCTTCTTTTCAAACGGTTGAACGTCTATTTTAAGCTGATATGAGCCTCCACGGGATACAATATTCCCACTGTTTGAATAATACAACTTAAGCCTTCGACTCGCCTTTCTTGTGTATTGTTTTAACTTTGAACGTTTTTCCATTTCCCAGAGAGCTTAAATCAGGGAACCTTTCTCTGGAGTGTGTTTGATCAGGTTCTGCTTTATCTTCAGCGTTCCGATCACAGTTAAATCACGAACAACCAAACAGTTTATCGATATAAACACGTGTTTCGGAGTTATAACCCGGACGTGATGGCAAAGATACAAAATAAACTTTGATAAAGTTGTGTTTTTTTTCGCAACGCTAGCTCGAATAAAATTTTTAATTACAAGGAAGAAGGTAATTGCTTTCCTTTATTGTACAAAAGGCTGCGCTACAAAGGATATTAGCTAACTAAAAGTTGAACGAACAAGTTTTTTTCAAGAAAGATAGGCGGTCATTTTACTTTAAATCGTGCTTTTTATTTTCGATACGAAAAGTAGGGAATCTTATTGGTTATCTACTATACAAAATATTGGTTGACAGTTACTTAAAGAAAATAAATAAGCTAGAGTTTTATCGACATTAGAAAAACCGAGTTTGGTAGATCACGAAAAAAAAAACCGGTTTGATACATAACAATATTAACTATATCTATAAGCAATGGTTTATGACAATATCCGTTTTTCAAATAACAGCCAATATAAAGATTCCAAATCGACAATAAACTGTTGGATAGGCACCAATGAACCATGTTGATGGCCTCTTAAATTAACAAACTTATATCTTCTAGACTTTTTTGTTGGACTTCACGGAAAATTAAATAAAATTTGATGTTGTAAATTTAAAGAACTGAGCTTACATTGTTATTTTAAAAATAAACGTATTTGCATCTTGTAGCACTAAGTTAAGTTAGTATATAATTAAGGCTAAAAGTAAACCCTTTGGAACCCCTAAGGAACTATAAATATGCTAAAGTAAGGACACAATTATTTCAAAAGAATTTAAAACATTTCCTTCACCTCTAGCACTTGAACGATGCCCTGCGAAGCTACCTCGCTATTTGAAATATTTAACGGCTTTAATTTAAATTAATTAAAATGATTCTAACTAGAATGGATGTCTTTTAAAACTTTCTGTATGACATCTCAACTTTAACGAGACGCTTGCCTGCACTGAGATCTATTCAAATACGAAACGGGATGTAAGAGTGTACTAATATCGTAATAACTGCGCTCATAACTTGGATTTTAGTTTGTACATCGTGAAGTTTTGTTGTACTTTCTGTTCGTGCATCAGGTGGTCCAGTTTGCTAATCAAATAAATGCTTTTGATGAAAGTTTACATCAAAACGTAAACTTCAAACGTTATTTAATGTATAACTAAAATGAGTTTGAGATATACACAAATTTGTCAAGGAACTTTGCGTTATTTTCATAAGCATAAATGGCTTATGTTATTATAGACGATGAAAAAAATTCCTTGTTCTTTTGTTGGACGCAGATTGCGATTATTTTACGGTTTAAATAATCTGCTTAATGTAGCTGGAAACTTAAATCAATTTACTTCATACAAGTTGCAACCAATTACTTAAAGAATTAAACAAATGTGTTTCATTCTGGCATTGAAAATAGTTTGTTGCTTATACTTTTAACGTTAAAGATGTTGAATTTATTTCTCTATTAAATGTGTACCAAAAAATGCAAGGGGTTGTAAAATTATTTCGTCTTTAGTCTCTAACACTGATAATAATAGAAGTTATCTGCGTTTTCGTCAGAGCTAAGACACTCTATATCAGGAGCGGGGCGAACCTTTGTATGTCCGCATGCCAATTTTTAACAATTTTCACATTTTGAAATGCTGGCGTGTCAGGTAACTTTTGCAATGAATGAAAAAAAAAAACCATTGCTGATTGTGAGGAGATGAAGAGTAAATATTACAATCAGGGTGGATAAAAATCATGATTAAAAAAATAATAAAAAAAATCGATTTATTTGATTTAAATCAGATTTTTTTGATTTAAATCAAATGTACCATATTATCGAATTTAGTGACATATTCACATGCTATTTCTGTTTTGTGCTAATATATTTAATAACCAATATATTTAATTCAGTGGTGAATTTTGGTCAAAATGAAAAATGAAATATAATGATTAAGAATTTTGAGAAAATCAGTGCTAAATAGTGATGTTTAATTAATTATATACAGGGTGTCATTAGTGCGGGATCGGTCGATTGTGGCTAACGGCTTAAGATATGAAGTTGAATCAAATGCTATTTTATACAGTTTTTTCTAAACAACACAATAAAAATATTTTCAAATATACAGGGTGAGTCACCTTTCTGGAACTAATAGCAACTTTTATATTTCAAATACAACACCCAATTTTTTATTTAATATTTTTGACCGCCTTAATTTTAGCTTTGCATCAATATAAAATACTACAGGAGTAAAAAAAAAATAATTTTCTAAATTAATCAAGGTTTTAAGTCTTTATTTAAAAAATTCTCCTGAAGTTATTTTGAAGTACAGAGTTTTAATTTGGTATGGACATGCAGAAAAAATTTCTCTGTTCGCCCGATATGAAAAAATTTGAATCACACATACAGGAGTGTTTATAAATAGGTGCCAACTTCCATGATTTTCAAAAGCTCGTAACTCGATTTTTTCAAATGCGAACCCCTGTATTTTTTTATGTCATCGAATTCGTCTTTAAAAGAGCTTTATATTTTGTTAAGTATGTCCTATACCCAAAACTCATACTTTTCGAGATATTCGACTTTTTTTTCTTCAAATCGGTATTGAAGCAATAGAGTGCCGTGAAAATTGAAAAAACTGACTGTTCACTCGGTAACGTCAAAAACTTGTCATTTATTTTTTGAATTATTGCCTTTCCACAATGAATATTACTTTACAAGAGCAAATTGATATGGTTTATTCACCATTTCGTGTATTTAATTACTAATAGTAATACAATTTTGTTTTATTATAAATATTACTCCCTCTGTCCCAAAATAAGTGTCCGATTTGGTAAAAAATTTTGTCTGCACAAATGGAACAAAAAATGTATTATCGATTTCTCAGAAAATTTTATTCTTGATAAAAGTTGGTGCATGGTCTAAAATAAATTTTAAAATTAAAAAAACTTTAATAAACAGTCATAGGACACTAGATTTTAAGCGATTTTTGAAATATTCATGAGTGATGCTTAAAATTTCTCATGTACCAACTTACTTATAGCAGGTAATGGTACACACTTTGAAGCTTTTCTATGACAGATTAGGCTTTTTTCTTTGTGGTGCAACTACAGGAACTTCTTCACTGTTCATGATGTGTCTACACCGGTATTGTTTAAAATGGCAAGATGAAGTATGTTTTTAAAATAACGATCCAAAAGCCGAGCTAACGTGTTTAAACTTTCTGACTATGCACAAATGTCACTTTTGACATATTTTACTTGACGTTATAAACAATTACAATTTACGTTTTAAAATACAATTAAGATCCAGCAAATATAGTAATAGGACACTTATTTCGGGACAGAGGAAGTATATTGTATCTACTCATATAATCTGTGATTTAAATTGATATTTTTTGTTTAAAAATCACTTGATTTAAATCAATGATTTTATTTTTAAATCACTTGATTTAAATCATGATTTAAATCGTGATTTAAATCAATTGATTTAAATCTGCTCAACCCTGATTACAATATTTGTATAAATGAATATTTTTTATAGACTACTAATAGAAATTTGTAATTAAACAACAACTAAAGATACATAAATAAATTTAAAAGAAATATTAAATATTTTACCAATAGAAAGATATAATTAGACAAAAATAATAATTGCACATTACATGTGTTTACTTTTCAAACAACATTAATTAAGTAGGTCTAGGTACCTACAATAAGAATTGAAATATGAGGTTTTCATGCGATTTTTGTTGTTGAATGCTTTTTATATCAGGTTGGTATTTCGTTACTTTTAATAAAATGCTTGCTGAACTAGATTCATCCTTTAATGTATTTCTGAATTTAGTTTTTATCAATTTCATTTGTGAAAACAGCGACTCACGGGCAAATGTGGAAGAAAATATAAATAAAATAGCCGACGCTAATTTCTTTAAAGATTTGAACTCTTCTCGAATCGTTTGCCAGGCGTTAGTAATTTTGCTTTCAGCATTATTATTTATTTTTTTCTCCAAACGTTCCCTTTCTATAATCTCTAAATTTTCCCCTAACTCAATAAACTTTTGCCTCCAAATTGCACTTGATTGAAAATCAATTAATTGCATTTCAAAATGTTATAACTTTAATCATTCAAAAATTTCCAAATCAAGATCATTAACTTTGTTTATGTCTGGGTTAATTATGAATTTAGAAATTTCTTCGAAATTTTTAAATTGAGATAATCGCGAAGAAAATTCTTCTATCATTGATTCTACAGCTTTGGTTAAATCTTTAGTCAATTGAATTTGATTTATTTCAATTTGACGTGTCCGATTTTCTATAAAAAAAATTTAATTTGGAAAATATTTGAAGGCATGAGAAGCAATAACTCGTTTAAATACTTGTAATCATGTTTAAAATTCGCATACTTTCGAAACAAAATACTTGTAGTGTATTTGACTAAATATAATTTGGTGTTATTAATTCGTTATTTAAAACAAAATTATTAATTTTCCAAATTTTTTAGAAAAGCAACTCCTCGTACCAAATAATTTTTTTTTACGTGCCAGCTGTGGGGTTCGCCACCGCTGCTCTATACACAAATGAATTGTTTCATTTACTGTTATGTTGAGGTTTATAATAAAACAGTTAATGTTAAAAGAATCTATTACCTTTTTTAACAAATCTGCAGCAAGAATATTTGAATTACATTTAATTAAGTTACCACTAGATCGTTAAACTTCTATTTCATTGATCGTTGATAATTTTCGATGTCAGGTTTAATGGAGCTTACTAATTCTTGTTCATTTTTATTCTGTGTATAATTTTATTTTCCACAATAAATTGCACAGAAGTTAAGCAGCGATAATTAGAGGGATTGTTTCAAGTACGAACCGGTTTGTTAAGCTAATTATTGCGTTAAAAAGCGGCCGGTTTAAGATATAAACGTAAAGCTAAGGAATTTTAGCTTTTTAATAATTACGACCCGAGCCCGAAGCTTAATTACGCCATATTTAACCGTTTTAATGTGACCTTACTGTCGTTATTAAACGAAATATACCTGTACGGAAGTTTTATATTTATTTAAAGCCTCGTTTTAAAGTTATGACGGTAAATGTTTCGATGTGGTTTATGGCCTTATTACAACCGAAGAAGTGTTAATAAATGCGTTTTCTAAAATAGTCTAAGATATGAGGGGATTTTTTTGTATACAGGGTTGCGCAAAAGTATGGAAACAGACAAATATCTGGAATACTATTGCGGATATAACAATGAAATTTTGTATCTGAGCGTTATGGTATTTTTTGGATTCGATGAAAATATTAAGGTTGCAATACGACTTCCGGTTCAACCGGAAACGGACTCAAACTGTGAAATGTTAACACCCTGTATATTTTAACAGTTTTGGATTTCTCTTTAAATTTACTTTAAAAAATATACAGGGTGTAGACTTGGATCACGCAACATAGCAATTTCAATGGTAAAATTTTAAAAGTCGTATATTATCTCCCCTAATTATTTTAGAATAAAAGTGCAAATAGGTTTCTTATAGGGAAAAAAATTCTGTATCCAGAAATGAAATCAAAATTAATTTTACGTTTTCCAATAAATAAAAATTTAGAAAATTACCAAACGCGTTTTGACAAAAATCTGTACTGCCTTGGAATTATGCTATGACAACTGCCCAGCCTAATGTCACTTTGAGGCGAAGTTTATTCTTAATAATCATTTTTATTGTTTCTTGGAATGACAACATAACTAATTGTATAAACTATAAAGGATAATAATTAAGAATGCATTTCGCGTCAATGTGACAGTATAAGTGACATTAGGCTGGGCAGTTGTCATAACATAATTCCAAAGCAGTACAAATATTTGTCGAAACGCGTTATGTAATTTGCTTAATTTTTATTTATTGGAAAATAATACAATACAATACAATAAAATCGCGATATCTCGTAAAATATTAGTTTTAGGTACATCCTTTCTTGATTGAAAACGTCTCATGGTTCTTTGTTATAACTATAGCCTTTGTCGTTTTTATATTTATGTTCATATTGTATTGTCTTAATGTATCTGCCCATGCCTCCAGTACTTTTTTAGGTGTTAATATTAAAAAATATACATACATGCAGTGGTGCCAACTTTCTAAATTTTAAAAGATAAATCTCTTCCTATCGATGGCAGTTAAAATTATTTAAAATTTATCGTAAAGGGCTGCTTTCTTATTAAATTTATGTTAATACAACAATATCGAGCTTCTAATATAATTTAAATATAAAATAATATTACAAATGTTCAGGTTTCCTAAAGTAATAATTCAGTTAAAAGTTGTATCGAGTTTTATTTTACTTATATTTGCTAACTTTCTGCTAGTATACAGGGTGTCCCAGCCAAGACGAATTATTCGATAGCTCTGTTATTAGTGATAATATTTAAAAAAAGTAAATATAAAAGTTGTTTGTTATCATTTACTTCATAACCTAAAATTATTTTCAACTATACACAGTGTTTTGTTTTTGCGCTTTGATACCAAACATTGTTTTTTTATATGGAACACCCTGTATATTTTGCAATTTTTGGATGTAAAATTAAATTCTCTTTTAAAAATATTACAGGTTGTTTATGTCTAAAATGAACCGTTTTTGAGTTATTAACGTTTTTTTGAAAATTTTGACAGATGCAGACCTTTATAAAAATATTTATATTTATTAACATAACAAAACCAGAGCAATTTACTCTGGTAATTTATTAGACAATAGTGTCATAGTGATTGTTGACTAGTTACATTTTTAAAATAACATACAGGGTGTTCGTTATACTCGGTCCATTTCGCTAAACTTTAAACGTCTATAAGTCATTTTTTTTAAATGGAACACCCCATATATTTTTAAATTTTCTTATAGAAAATTTAATTATCTTTCAAAGTTGTTAAGCATGTTTTATGTCTAAATATAATATTTTTGAAGTTATTTCGTTTCTTATGATTATTTTACCTAAAATATCGGTAGTAGCCTTTGAAAATTCAAAACAATTTGTATGAACTGTCAACCAGAACAGTTTATCGGCAAAATTTCCACTATTATGCCAGTAAAAATCTATATTTTTAAAGAACTGTAGATACACAGCATGCTGGTGTTATTTGCTTCCGTTTATGCTGTGTATCTACAACTCTTAAAAAATACGGATTTTTAGTGGCATAATAGTGGAAATTTTGCCGATTAACTGTTTTGGTTGACAGTTCATACAAATTGTTTTGAATTTTCAAAGGCTAATACCGATATTTTAGGTAAAATACTCGTAAATAATCATAAGAAACGAAATAACTTCAAAAATATTATATTTAGACATAAAACATGCTCAACAACTTTGAAAGATAATTAAATTTTCTACAAGAAAATGTAAAAATATATAGGATGTTCTATTTAAAAAAAATGACTTACATGCGTTTAAAGTTTAGCGAAATGGACCGAGTATAACGAACACCCTGTATATTATTTTAAAAATGTAACTAGTCAACAATCACTATGACACTGTTGTCTAATAAATTACCAGAGTAAATTGCTCTGGTGTTGTTATGTTAATAAATATAAATATTTTTATAAAGGTCTGCATCTGTCAAAATTTTCAAAAAAACGTTAATAACTCAAAAACGGTTCATTTTAGACATAAATAACCTATAATATTTTTAAAAGAGATTTTAATTTTACATCCAAAAATTGCAAAATATACAGGGTGTTCCATATAAAAAAACAATGTTTGGTATCAAAGCGCAAAAACAAAACACTGTGTATAGTTGAAAATAATTTTAGATTATGTAGTAAATGATTACAAACAACTTTTATATTTAACTTTTTTTAATATTATTACTAATAACAGAGCTATCGAATAATTCGTCTTGGCTGGGACACCCTGTATAATCTATTATTATTTTTGTTTTGCTTTTTGGTTATTTTATTTCGTACAATTTTTCTTCTCTTATAATTATCGAGAAAGAATACATCTTCGATCAAAATACACAATACAAATAATAGTTTAAGTAGTACCTACATTATCTTTGTTAGTACTTAATAAATACCTATAATTAAAGTTTTATTTGTTTGCGAAAGAAGCTAATAAATGCCAACAACTATGACGAAACTATTTTGTTTGTAAATTCAAGCGTTAAAAACAATATTTAAACAAATTTCACGAAGCTGCATCTCGTTATAATACGTAAGATATTATAAGTCTGCACGGCGCCTCCACCAATACATAATGAAAGCGAATTCCCCGGTGTGGGATTAAATAATATAACCAAGATCATAGACAAACAGAAGGTGAACCAAGTACTGTGTAAATAATTAATGTTGATTCGTGGCCCTACACTAAGTTTGTTTAATGTGTTTGATTATAATGGTCTAATGCGTCCATAATAACTCGAAATATGTTTCTTTGTATTACGCAGCCACTAATGTTTTTTCGGGGCTGCTATAACGCATGTTTTATTATTATTTTGTTTTGTTGAGGGTTTGTTATGAGATAGAAGATAAGGCCGTGAAAGTTAGGTTGTTTGGCACGCAAAGTTGGCATTAGGAAGATTCCTTTTCTTGTGCTGTAAGTTTTGTTTAAGGTCCTAATTCTAAGCCACCATAATCACAACACGATAACATTTTTCAAACTGAGAAATATATGGGGTTAATTTGGTTTGGATTTTAGTAGCAGTGTATATGTTTGGAGGCCACTTTGTTGCTAATTTCTTAAGACGTAGTTTTGATTTTCTTATGATATAATATAATTAAAAACATTTCTTAGGGTTGTTTGTAGGTTGTGTAGAAATGGGGACTATTTTCACCTGCTTCATATGAAGGGTGTTAGGTAAAAACAAGGAATGTCAATTTTGATAAGATTTTTACAATTCGATTTTAAAGATTTTAAAGTCTACTATTTTTTGTTCATGGAGCTGCTTCAACCAAACTTTATTTTACTATGGATCATATTATTATAAATTAGTATTAATCAATGAATGTGAAAAACAATATTTATTTAAGTCATGATAATTAGTTATTCCAAATGACCTGTTAAATTAATGCTGCAAAATAAGGAATGTCAATGAAAAAATACCATGTGTAAACCATTTATTGTAACTTATTTGAAACAAAAATAAACTTGGGATGTGATTAAGAATTATTTACACACACTAATAAATAATTATATTATTTATTAATAAAATTGTTTTAATGAGGTAGATTAGGGTAGAGATTCTTAATGGATTCAGAATAACAAAATTTTGAAAGATGTTCAATATCTTTGTATTTTTATTCTTTTATTGAAAGCAGTTCGTAATGTGAT
Source organism: Elmis aenea (assembly GCA_947652605.1). Classification (NCBI taxonomy): domain Eukaryota; kingdom Metazoa; phylum Arthropoda; class Insecta; order Coleoptera; family Elmidae; genus Elmis; species Elmis aenea. The sequence goes on along the minus strand of OX393579.1, from coordinate 4,921,363 downwards.
TGTGTTGGCAATTCAAATTCTTTATTTTCTGATGGCCTTGTTTGTCTTATTACCAATTCTCAGTTTCCTGCTTATTATAATTAGCGGAATTTTGTTCTTTGATCGTAATAATAGAGCCGTTCACATGATCTAAAACTTTAGAAAATTATATTAGATTTATCCAATACATTTTAGAGTTGTAGAATGTTTTGCCAAAATTTTCCAATGACGTCAAATGTATATTTCCAAAAGTTTTAATAATAGAGTAAAGTGCCCTAATATGGAATACTTTTTTGTATTCGGCAATAATATTCACATTTATTCAACAAAATTTTGCAAAAAAAAAATTATAAGGAATTTGTAATGAATACGCAACACATTACTCGAATTCTGGTACGATATTACGGTAGATATTTCTTATATAGCTATTTTTTTTAAATGTTACTACTATTTCATATTAAGCTCCCGGGGAACCTAATATGGAATACAAGGGGTTCTTAATATGGAATATAGAATTATATAGGAAATATACATTAAAATAAACAACTGCTCATAGATTAATCTTTTATTTCTTTCTGATTTGCATTATTACTTAAACCAAACCAAAACTCTGTTATTTATGTAAATTAAATTATAATTCAAGTGTCATTCGAACTAAATGTTGATAATTTATTTATTTTTTACAGGTAGGACAATAGAATTGTTTTTTTTTGGGTATTTTGCACATTTTTCGTCTGCCCATTTCTGACACTTTTGACACTGAACCCATATTGCTGTACTTATTGACCATAATCATATTTATTATAAGGCACCTCTATGTATTCCATATTAGTTGTCAATGTGACATTTCCAAAATCGATATTATGTAAAACATGAAATGGCCCCAATCAAAATTTTGGTCTATTTAATTGAAATGTAAAGGCTCATGCTAAATAAACATGCAATAAAATATTTTATATCATTTACCCTAGCATATAATATTTTGCACTGAAAGATTTAGCCTAAAAACTCAGTAGCACGTGAAAAATATATTTGAAACTGTTATGTGATCTAGTGAATATTTTTTTTAACTATTTTACATTTGGGAATGTGTGATCAATGTACAAATAGGTACATATACTTTTCAACAGATATCGCTTATTCATTGTCATTAAAGATGTATTCCATAATAGGTAACTGTTCCATATTAGGGCACTTTACTCTAGCTGTGTTATATCAAGTGGTCATTAATTAATTAAGTTACTTTAATGAATTTCATCAGTTTACTGATGTTGCAGTTTGGTTAGAGTTTAGTGCGATATTATGTTCACCTAAATAATAAATTTATAACGAAAGTTGGTTGCTAACTAAAAAGTATTATGTTTCAATTTATCTTTTTCATCTAGCGATACATTTTTGTGTTATAATCTATTTAAATAACTCACTGTTGCGTGTTCTAATCGTAGCAATATTATAAAGATATTAACTGATATTAAAATGATCAAATGGGTCGATTCAATCACGTGATGTTGGCATTTTAAAAATACCTACACGAGCGTGGAATGCACGATATTTCTATAGGAAATGGGCTAAGTTTCATTAAACAATACCGATTAACATATCTTTTTAAGTGTCGATTATAATAAAAATAATTTTTAGTGATATAAATTAGCCTGTGAGAGTTTTTTTTTTTGTGCGCAGTTTATCACGAGGATAATATGTCCGCCTTAAAAATGAAATGCATGTTTTTTTATTTACTTGTACCTGCAAATAAAAGTAATGTCGCGACCTAAAAAAAGCTGTCGACACAAATCATTTTAAATATGCACCCATTCTTCACCTAACTTTTACGTGCGACATAAATTATTTATGCTGATGTGTGTTTGGCTTCACTCGTGGAAATCAGGCGGAGAAAGAATTGAGAAATAAACCCGTACACAGAAAATATACGACACACAATTGTTTACTTTGCCTGATTTTTTTCGAACTTCCAACAGCTTGCTATTTATATAAAAGCCCTGATTTTTAGATACATGTGTACTCTCTTAAGTTCACTTGATTCTTTCGCGTTTACTTTTTGACTTGTTTAACAGAACAATTGCCGATTGTTCGTTTTAAGGTTTTGTTTATTTTTGTTTTAGATGTTTGTTTAGAAATGGCACTAAAAGCTTTTGTTGGTATGTTGAATAAAAATTAAAATTTTATGATGTTATTACACCATAAAATATGTATGTTTGCCAAATCGGTTTAGAACCGCTGATGTTAGTGATTTCTTTGTTATACAGGGTCCGGCAAAATGTTCTCCCACATTTTAATCTTTAATAAAAACGCCTATGTAAATGCTATTTAGATTTTATTTTTATTAACTGAAAATGTATGCTATGCCATTTGTTTTTATTAAGTTTTAAAAATTACAGAGTCCAAATGGCGACCATTTTTTTCGATATACATTCGAAGCTGATTTCTGAAAGTTTCCATCACACGAGCAGTAATTTGAGGCGATATTCCTGTAATTTCTTGGCGTATTGCTGCTTTCAATTCGTCAATGGTTCGGGGGTGGTGTTGAAAAACCTTCGCTTTCAGGTAGCCCCAAAGGAAAAAGTCGCATGGGGCAAGATCGGGTGAACGCGCAGGCCACCCAACGTCTCCACGTAACGAGATTACGTGTCCTGGAAACATTTCCCTTAAAACGTCCATTGTCCTTCTTGCCGTATGAGCCGTAGCTCCATCCTGTTGAAACCATACATCCAAAACTTAGAGAACTTGAACATCCGGATGTATGGTTTCAACAGGTTGGAGCTACGGCTCATACGGCAAGAAGGACAATGGACGTTTTAAGGGAAATGTTTCCAGGACACGTATCTCGTTACGTGGAAACGTTGGGTGGCCTGCGCGTTCGCCCGATCTTGCCCCATGCGACTTTTTCCTTTGGGGCTACCTGAAAGCGAAGGTTTTTCAACACCATCCCCGAACCATTGACGAATTGAAAGCAGCAATACGCCAAGAAATTACAGGAATATCGCCTCAAATTACTGCTCGAGTGATGGAAACTTTCAGAATACAGCTTCGAATGTGTATCGAAAAAAATGGTCGCTATTTGGACTCTGTAATTTTTAAAACTTAATAAAAACAAATGGCATAGCATACATTTTCAGTTAATAAAAATAAAATCTAAATAGCATTTACATAGGCGTTTTTATTAAAGATTAAAATGTGGGAGATCATTTTGCCGGACCCTGTATAAACAATTATTTGCGAATAAAAGTTTCAGTTTTGTAAAGCTTTTAAAAAATTAAAGACGATTGACTATTAAAAAAAAATGTTCAGCGCTACCGCTTTAAAGTATGCTCCTTCCATTAGCGACGTATTTTATTAGGCATTTAATATCTGTTTGTTTTTTTCTGGCGTGTTATTTAAAAATGTGTATTGGTCTCTCTTTTCCACCAATTTAAAATGTTCCATTTCGCAACCATTTTATTAAAAAGCGCCGCATTAAATTAGATTTCCTCATTCTTCGATCGATTTTTACCGAGTAACCCAATTTAGTTTGCAGTTTACTCGATGTTCAATCCTTCAGCCCGTGTCATACACGTCGCCCTTAATAAAAAATGACATGTGGAAGAATGTCACTGGATATTGAGCACATCGCGAGATTTTTCTTGGAATTAACTATTAAACTTATAGATGAAAATTTCATGAACGTAAAGCGTTTTATGTCATGCTGAAATGTTAAATGCCTCAGTCAAGAGATTACCGAACGATCTTTTAGTAAATAAGAGATCTGTAATGTTATTTTGCAAAATAATAACGAGCTATTGCCTTTTCACATTTTATCTAAAATTCATTCAGGATGTTTTCCGCACTTTTTTCCTGTTTGGTGAGGAATTTAATTACTGCAAGAAACTTAGTATTCGACCTTTTTAAATGTAAAACCCACATTAACTTGTACTTTCGACCATTTTGAATGAACTAATAAGACAATCAGCACTATGTCTGAAAATGATCATCTGATGCAACAATCGTTATTTACGTAACAAGACCGGAAAGTGGTGCTTTACTGGACGAGTAGGCAGTTCTTGGACGAGCCGTAGGCGAGTCCTGGTAGCATACGAGTCCAGTAAAGACCTTTTCCGGGTATGTTATGTACAATATTTTTTCTGCGTCCGCCATTGACACCAAAATCGCTATCGCCACAATCATTAATTAAACAATACCTTAACAAACTACAGGTGAAAACTCGCTTGGTGGTATAATGACGCTTGTTTGACAGCGCAAATCAACAATACAACTCATCGCCATGGCAACCAACTACTTTCCGGCCTAAGCAGGTAAACACAACTTAATACAATGGCAACCAGTTACTTTCTGGCCTAGGCCAGTAAAGATGTATTTTCCAGCCTAAAAATTGACCGGAAACAACTGATTTTCTGGACGGACGCAGAAAAAAATTATTTTAGCCCAACTGCTTTTTGTCTTCCGTCTCATTCCGCGAATATAAAAAACACCCCTCGTAACTAAAATTGTAATAATGTGTACAATATTACATTAAGATTATAAATTTCAGCATAGAATTACATCCACACGTTAAATTGATTGTATCACACCGTTATTATCCCATAATGGTATCACATAATAGTATTATTGATTATCTTGCGGTTTTAATACATACGTAGTACAATGTGTACGTTAAATTGGCTGTTCTGTTTCGGAAATAGCGTGTACACCAAGGGCCACGACAAATATGCTCGACATAGTCCGGCAAACTTCTACGAAAAGTTTGTTACAACACTGCTCGACTGTGTTTTCGTTGCTAGATCGTGAATTAGTTATAAACTGTAGCGTGGAAAGTGTATTTATATTATTAGAAAAATTCGTGTTATTATTGGTGGTTTAAATAATGCAGGATGATAAAAAGCAAGATCTTAAAATGTTAGGAGTAATTTATGTGTTTTCTCTGTCAATTTATGAAGTTGTGGTTGTAGCAGGGATAGGGAGTCGGGAGTCGAGGAGTCGGAGCTTTTTTGAGGAGTCGGGAGTCGAAAAAACTACCAACTCCTGACTCTTTTTGATTTAGTTTTTTCAAGGATAAGAACATAATAAAAGATTTAAAACTGAAACAAAATAATCTTGTCAATCGCTTTTTTTTTACGGAAACGGGAACGATTAAACTAACACAAACTAGTTTTGTATGTGCACGTCCAAATTTTATCTGCGAAAAATACTTGACTCGATAGGGTTTATAGACAGCACAAGAATTCCATTTGTGTGATACACGATACACGGTAGGGTTAGTTTTGTAGTCAACCAAGTCTTACCCCGTGTTGACATTTGAAAGTTTTCGAAAGCCGATAGTGCCTTTATTTTGAAGTTTTTAAGGTCAAGGTAATAGAAATATGGTTCTAAAGTTAAAACTTTTCTAATGAGTAATTTTGTTTTGTTTAATTAACCCTAAGTATTGAAGAAATTAATAGTTACAAAGGCGATGTACAACGAGGGGTGTTTTGAAGAGAAGTTTTGTAAATTGGTACGCATTTGCGCAGTAGTGGAGGCTTACTTGTCCATAATATTGTAATATTATTTTTGTTGTATAAGATTACCAAAAATGTTTCCTAGATTGAGCACAATTGCTAAATGGTGGTACAAATTCGATGGGAATACGTGGGTATCTCGCTTAATAGTCAAGATAGAGAAACGGTTCAATAGCCAAAAATGTGCAGTTTTTTGGGACAAACTCAGAACCGGTTAAAAAATTATTTTATCATATCCGGTTTTTGAGTTATTAAAGAAAAACTGTTTTTTTTTTTGGTTATATTTATAATGTGTCATATTTTTACTTATTGTTGTAAATATCGAAAAAGTTTATGAAGATTATTTTTAGATATTTTTAGGTAGATTTTAAAAGTACCAAATTTTTTTTTACGCTCGCTGTTAAAAAGTTATGACAGACTTACTTTTTTTAAATGGAAGCTATAGTTCGCTATGTCCTATTTAAATTTCTTTTTTTTTTCACTTCAAATATACAGGGTGTGTAAAAATTGGCGGAAGGGCTACACGGGGCGATGTTCTTCGTAAAATTCCAAGTCGAAAATCTTAATACAAAAATGTTGTACCACGCTTGCTGTGTCTGCAAGAGGTCCTCAAAGCTTTGACATTTAGTCCTTTAATAGGCGTTATTATTTAATACTTGCAAATGAAAAAGCTGCAATTTGGAATAAAAATAAATTTCGAATAGTATTTTTTCCTAGATATTGTGTTCTTCCTTTCAAAAATTGGTGTTGAAAATATGTAAATCACTGATTTTAATGACAGTAATACATATGGCAACATTGTCCTTAGCTGTCATCTCTGTTTTTCTCGTAATTATTTCTTGTTTGTGTTTTACCATACCCAAAAGTTTGCAGCTATGTTTACGAACTGAAGGCTTTCAGTTCGAACAAAAAATGTAAATACCTAAGTAAAAATTGCTGATAAAAAAATGTCCAAACGCAAATCAATGTATGCAATGTTGCCAATTTTTTCTTTCTTTAAATGGTTCCTGAGGCCATAGGAAGCATGGTACAACATTTTCGTATTAAGATTTTCGACTTAGAATTTTACGAAGAACATCGCTCCGTGTAGCCCTTCCGCCAATTTTTACACACCCTGTATAATTATAAGGGTTGATGTATTTATTTTTAATAATAATATCCCATCGAATTTGGACCACCCTGTACAATACGCAAGTACAAAAGATACATAACTTTTGATATCGAAAATAAACTACATCTGCCAAATTTAAGTGTGAAAATGAAGCGAAATAATTATCCTTTCAGTTTATTTTTTACATATGTATCATAACACAAAATATTGAAAACAAATATCCGTATAACCAGAAAATTAAGGGCTGAATCAAGCATGCGTATTATACGCCAGATTTTACGGTCAATAAAGGCCTAAATAAAAATATGTAACTTTTATAACATATTTTTCACATAAAAATTTGCATGGTTATTATAAATTTATAATAAGTTCATTAAAAAGTACCGACTCAGAAGTCGGGAGTCGGTTATTTTTCTGAGAGTTTTAAAAGTTTGTTGATAATAAATGGTGGTTCAGTTACTGAGCTTAATTTTTAAATAGTACATTGGATGTCACAAAATATGTAAGAATCCTGTAAACTTTAGGAAACCCAGTTTGTGATGTATTGTAAAAAATAATCCCAAGAAATCTCAGGTTGAATTACAAAAGAAGCTACGTACGTATTATGGCTTAACAATATTTTCAATCCTTTTTGTAAGTAGTATTAAATTTTAGAATTAGATATGGCAGTATTATTAAAGTGAAAGATGGCAAATTGTGGTATTTTATGAAATTTTTGCCCATTAATGATCTCTACATCCGTTTTTCAGTCTGGTCCACATTCCACCACATCTCATTAAACGGATTCTTTATAAATCTCATGCTTAATACGACAATGAAATTATATAAATGTCTGTGCAATTACTCGTTACATAGAGCAGGGTTATTATTATGATGCAAGCACAGTCTGGGAGATTAATAACGTTGGAACTTGGGCGCTTAATATTAAGTTTAACGGAAATGGTAATTTATCATACTGATATATCGTGTCTAGTCGCATTTTATGTTTGCACAACATTGTTCTAAATATCGATCATTTCGGAACGCAAGCATGTTGAACGTGTCTTTACAGTATTTATTATTAATGCGGTTTGCTGAACGAATTGCGTTGTGATATCACGTAAAAAAAGTAAACAAAAACTGCGCTAAGAAAAGCGCACGGCAAAAAAAGCTTTCACGATGTGGTAATTGTGTTACATTTACTGTCATTTTTTCTTATTCAATGAACATAAGATCACGCCCTAGGATAAAATGTTTTTGAGTGTGTAAGAAATACCAAGTTCAAAGTCACTGGAACGTTGGCTTTTGGAATGCAAGGTCATTTCGAGCTTTATTAGTCAAAAGAAATTCGGTTCTTTATGCTGCTAAAGTTGCCTTTTTGTATTGGACCAAAATAGAGAAATGTATTTTGTCGACAAACAGTAAAACCTGGTATTTAAATATGAATATTAAACCAATAATGTTAGAAAAAGGACTACATACAGTGGTATAGTAAAAAGGAGATTGTAATAATTGCACCAATTATAGAGGACCGGAAGAGAATTTATTAAAAAATATTTCTTTTTCTTCTTAATCGGACCCTCTTGTATCTTTCGGTGTCGAGGTATGCTTTTCTATTTCTGTATTATCTTCCTCCACTCCTTATCGTTAGCTAACTGTGGCACATATCTCCAGCTGACTCCTTTTTCTTCTAGTCTCTGCCTCACTTCTTTTTCCCATTTTATTGCTGGTCTTCCTCTATTTCTTTTTCCCCCCATCTTCATTTTCCATCCTATTTTCTCGCATCTACTTTCTGGCATGCGTAGTAAAACTGGTTCATGATTTTTCGCTATAACCATAGCTTTTGTCTTTGGTTTATTAATACTCATATTATATCTACTTAATGTATCTGCCCATACTAGACTGGAAAAAATACTTAAAAAGAAAACTGAAGGGGACATGGAGGTTGTCGAAGAACGAAACGGCTTTCGATCTGGAAATCTTGCAAAGTTTTCTGCCTTAAACAAGTGCTTGAAAAGGATTTATTTTGCAATCGGGCGACACATACCTACAGTCTTCATAGTCTTGGCTAAAGTCTACGATGGGTGTGAGAGTGTGGTTCCGCCATATACAAGAGAAAGAAGATGCCGACCAAGAGGAAATTGGGGACACGATGTAAAGGAAGCAATGATGATACTCGATTATTGAAGTTCTGCTCTTAACAATGGAAACAAAACATTTATGCATTGAACAAATGCTTAGGTCTTAAACCATTTAAGTTGGTTATTAAATGTCAAAAGCCGTTTTTTTGTTGACTTGTATTAAAATTTAGCAAAACGATCTGCTAAAGACATCATCCATATCCTGAATTATTGCTGCACGGAAGCGATCGTTAGCTAAACATTGTGTTCCATTTTCAAACGTTTCAAGACCGAAAAAGGACAACTGATTGATTGGACTTGAGATTCAAATTGATGATAAGAGTCACGGTGCGCTATTGTTTGATATTTCATGTGCCACGCGAGGCCTGGCATACAAATGCCAAAGGGTTTTCGTTCTGTATTTATCATTAGCCGGCGTTCGGTGCCTCGTCGGTCTGAATATAAATCAACAGGTATCGGGGGCAGTTCTTACTTAAATTTTTATTGTTGCTATATCAGTCGTGGCACAACAGGTTCGAATATATAATATCGCATCTAATTAACATCCATAAAAGTATCCTTGGTGAAATTAGTGGTTTATTACTTCATTTAAAAGCAGTTTTTGATGGCATACAAGTAAAATTTTGCAAATATGATAATAAGATTGGAGTTATAATAAAAAGGCAAAAACGTGTAGCCCTAGGAATTTTGCCAAAATAAAGATTTCACTAATTTACTTTTTTATAAAACAAATTCATAATCTTTAATTGGGTTTTTGTCAAATCATGAACATTATCAAAATATGAGCCGTTTATTTTGAAAGTGGCGTAAGTAACTTTTTTTTGAGATATTAAAAAAAAATGTTTTCCATTTTAATGCGCAACAAAATATTCATGCTAATTATAGAGAAAATTTAAAATCTAGAATACTATGGGATGTTAAACAAAACACTCACCAGGAAAGGTCACGATATGTTGTCGCTAGAATCTTATAAAGGCTGTGTTTATTGCATCAAGAACATCAAAACTAAATGTTTTGCAGAGTTAAACGTGCCACTGGCCATTTCCTTCGGAAAAATAGGGGAAAAACTGAAAAGCTGGATAATAAAAGTAATTTTTGCGATCGGGTTTCGTTTTTGACGTTTTTCTCTGGAACCGTTTAAGATTTTTTCAAAAACTTAGCACCATTTTACTTGCAAAGAACGCGCGATTTGGTGAATAGAAGAATTTCAATTTTATTTCTGACGGTTTCATGGCCAACGCGATTGCAAAAATTACCTTTCTTATTCAACTTTCCAGTTTTTGCCCTATTTTTCCGAAGGAAATGGCCAGTGGCACGTATAACTCTGCACAACATTTAGTTTTGATGTTCTTGATGCAATAAACACAGCCTTGATCAGATTATAGCGACAACATATCGTGACCCTTCCTGGTTGGTATAGTTACATTTTGGCCCACGTAACATATTCGCAATTCTTGGCGTTTTAGAAAGGTCTTTAATATATGCAAAGTAACTTTACTCTTCAAAGTAACAAAACACACACACACACACACACGCAAAGACTGTTGTACAACAGATCCAATTAAGTTTTGTTATAACTGCAGCAAGCAACATGCAGTTTGTGGTGTAGTCTAAATATATACCCTATTGTTGAGCGTTCGTTTATACAACAAACTATAAAACCAACGCTGGATATACATCTTGCTTTAATTAAAGCTTTCGAGATGTTAGATATTGCTCTATTAGTTGCCTTGATGAGGGTAGCTGTGGATACTCTTAACTTCACAGACTGTCAGATAGATATTAATAACGTCATTCATTGAAAGATAAAGTAAATTGTTGTATCCAATGTTTTAGCGAAATCAAACATGAAACTTCTGAAGTTAAACAGTATTTCATTTGTCGTGCCGCTATTTCATAATATAAATTAAATACCGAGTTGATTACTCGGTTGTGGACTGCGTAATATGATGCAATTTACAGAACAAATTGGATATTTTCGTTTTGTTTCGTATAATTGCAAGTTTAGTTTGTAGTTTACAATAATTGCATTTCTATGTTAAAGAGGTAACGCGAAAGATGGCGAATTTGGACCGCTCTGACAAACATAGTTTTAAAGGTTCCTACTCAAAAATGATTTTGTGTTTAATAGAGTAATATCTAGGACAGGGGTGGCCAAGCTTTTTATGTCCGCGTGCCAATTATTTTACATTTTGAAATGCTGGCGTGCCAGGTAACTTTTGCAATGAATGAAAAAAAATATTAGTGATTGTGAGGAGATGAAGAGTAAATATTACAATATTTGTATTAAATGAATATTTTTTATTAACTACTAATAAAAATTTGTAATTAAACAACAACTAAAGATACCTAACAAAATTTTAAAAGAAGGACCATGTAATGGTTTCAAACAGGCCAGACCAAGAAAGCGCAGAGCAGATACAAAATTTTAAATATTTAGGAATGATAAATGATAGAACAATAACTCCTATTATTGTTAAAATGTTACTGTACAGGGTGGACTATTTTCGATGCCCATACAGGGTATCTCGGTGATTATCAGAGATAGAAAAAAACTAAGTACGTAGTCTCGATTTATTTTTTCGAGACAAATTCATTGCCGTAAACAGATTTTTGATATCTTTTTTAGTTTTCGAAATATAGCCAAAAACCGATTTTTGGCAATTTTCAAAAATGTTAAATATCTCGTTTAAACGAAAAGATAGAAAAAAACTTTGGCATGATTTTTGGTGCTTAATAATATAGCGATATTCAATTGTTTTTTACTCATATCAATGCCGATATATTACACCTAATTTTATTATTTTAAATGGCAAACATAAGCAAATTATATATTTTTGAAAAGCTCAAAAAATAAGCTTTCGATTCATGTCAAAGCCAACTATGGTTGCCATTTAAAATAAGTGTAATATATCAATATTTGTATGAGTAAAAAAAATTTAACATCGCCATCTTATTAAGGACCAAAAACCATGTAAATTTCGAAAATTGAAAAAGATATCAAAAATCTGTTTACGGCAATGAATTTGTCTCGAAAAAATAAATCGAGACTACGTATTTAGTTTTTTTCTATCTCTGACAATAACCGAGATATCCTGTATGGGCATCGAAAATAGTCCACCCTGTACTTTACATTCCTGATACTTAAAACATCATACAGCAAATTTTTGTGTATCAGATGCGATGAAATATGCAGTTTTTACCCAATTTGTTATTTGAGTAGGTGTATTAAATCAAATGTTAATAACACTGTTCCTTCTTTATAATTAATTTGCCAGCAAACGTCTCGTTAAACGATGTAGCTTCAGCTACGAGAAAGTTGTTCATTTTTATCCTAGTTAATCACTTCTTAATCTTGGCTTTGAATTGAATGTGTTCCGGGTTATTCTGAAACTTCGCCTGTCTCAATAGATTTTACCACTTGAATTTTGTTGCAGGATTAAGACTGGTTGGTCATCTCGTAGAACTTAATGGACAACCAATTAGCACAGCCGGTTTTCAAGCAGATTCAACGGGTTAGCTAAGGTAGGACATTTATACTTTGCAGCAATTTTTGTGTACACTTAACAATGTACATGTAAAGTTTATAAACGTTAAACGTTTCGCAAATCAATGGGGCTTTTAGTGATCACATTACCCCATTATCTGGTTATTTTAAACAACCTGTAGCCACATTTTTTTAATTAAGTTAATGTTACTAACTGGAAAAATAATTGTGTTAACATTTAACGTGAAAACACTGCGCGATAATATGCAATTTGCATAGTGTATTTCACGAGATGAAATAAAAGTCAAATTTGTTTAGAGTAAATTATAAATATAAAGCAATTAATTAACTTCACAGGAATTTTCAAAAAGACCTTGGTGTGCATAATAAAAGATAACACGAACATCACTTCGTAATTTGAATATTTTACAAGAATATTAACAAAGCAGAGATAAAAGAATAATTTATCGTCGTATTTAAGCGCATTTTGTTACATTTACAGAACGAACGTTGAAAATATAATCCCCATCTCGCGAATGAGAGAACGAAATAATTGTTTTGTGTGAGATGATTATGTTGGGATAATGTGTAGCTAAATAAAATTTCATGTAATTGAGTAAACTTCTGGAGTAATTAATTTTGGCTTTGTTTGTACGAACAGTTAATATGGCTTTATGTGGGAATTGGTTTTTGAATAGGAATTGCTCAAAATCTTGATATCTAAATGGCATCTGCTTATTGTGTTATTGAAATTTTCATGCGTATTTATACAAAGTTTCAGATGTGAGATAGAACAGAACAGTAATGTTTTTAAAACATATAGTTATCTGCAGCGGTTGTTATTCAAGATATAAAATTAAACCAGTTCTTTGAGAAGAGCAGTTTAAAAATTGCCCATAATATAAAAGTTACAAACATATAAGCGATACGCAAGTTCCAAAGAGCATATCTGTTAATTTACTAATTTTTTGGTAGATTTGCCATCTTGATAATTATATTGGACGTGAATTCGACTGTCCATTACTACAACAACTGCTACAGTGTAATTAAAAAAAAAACCTCTCTAGTACAACCTATTAGATATTAAATTAGAATATTATTAGTTCATTAATTTGGCGTATCTAAATATAATTTAAAACAAACGCGCAAAACCAATCTAGGTACGATATTTTATCTATAGGTCTTAGGTAAATAGATATTTGTGTTCAAAATTTTTGTCATATTTCAGTATTTTGCAACTTTTTAGCAGGTTGACAATCATTGTCTTCTATTTTGCCTTTTCAAGTCCCATTATTTAAAATAATCACCCCTATAACCTGGTAGAATTTGTTACTCTTTGTAGAAATTCTTATGTGTATAAATATTGCAATGTTTAAGTTTTTTTAATGGTTCTAGAATGTTTAAAAGTGTAATCATGTAGTACATTATTTTATCTTTCTAAATTTGTGAACATTTAAATACTTTTGTTAGCTTATCTGTAGCTTATCTGTAGCTTAATTACTTTTTCACGCAAACGTTTTAAATTAATGTTACTGGCATTATCCTAATTTTATGGTTGAATCTAATAACTTAAATAATTTAATGCCCTAAAAATTATTAATAGCGCATCAACTTAACTATTCGCGACCAACAAAGTAACTCCAGGTATAAAGTTTATTAACACCATTTAGATTAAGTAATTTGTGTTATAATACCAACCGAATCTTAACGAATAACTTATTTAGTGACGCTAATCTCTACAGTACAATGTCTTTATTTAATAATCATTTGCATTTGAGGCACACGATTTCGCGGTTAGCGCAAGAAAATCAATAAACATATAAACGTAAAGTTCAGAACTTAGATCCCGACTAATATTTTTAGACAAGCTTTTATCGGGCGGAATGGAATGAAAGTGTCACAAATTGGATCCCAAATTAAATTATGAAATACTAAGGATTAGGACTAAATTTCGTAGTACGTCTTGCGAGTAACAGTTAATTTCGTCCCCCCAACAGAATATTTTCAGCGTTTTTATTCCCAATTGGACGTTTTCACGAGGTATTCCGAGATAACGAGGACATTTTCAGATAATGTTAATAAATTGGTGGCTCTTTTGTGCTCGAAGTTGGGATATCACATTGTTGATTTTATGGTACAACTGTCGGGGTAATCTATTTATTGATATGTTGTCGAAAATGTGTTTTTCAAATTTTTTTATTTTCCTGTAACATCGACAACTGTAAAACAAGTCCATATCTATTAAATGTTGAAACATGTTAGTAGATTGGAACTGCTGTGTTCGTAGGGTAGATATGTTTGGTTTGCGAGGCATCATATTGAATTTATGATAACATTAAAAAGTTAAATAACGACAAGCTACACACTTTACAATATTTTTTAAACTCAATTCATACAACAATGCTTAACCGTTTATTATGGTGATATCCCATTTTGGAAAACATTGAAAAGACAAATAAGTTACGTGATCAAACTTCTAGACTTAATCAGTATTTTAAAATCGACCCTAATAGTGAGATTGGTCTGTAAGATGAAACTTCGTGGTTTTCTTAATTTAGGGATCATAATCATCTCTGCAACTTTCTACAGCCTAAAAAAATCTACTGAAATGCAAATCCTTAAATACCTCAAAACAAAACATATTGGAACGTACACCACTTTCATAATAAACGTCCATAGCTTAGAAATTTCAATGCGTCGATTCATTAAAAACAAAATTTCTGGAATGGCATCATTCCTTGTTAATTACTAATTTTGTGCTCTGTACCAAAATAATGTAGGAATAACATTGTTGTATTTACATAATGACGAGGCAACTTCTCGTTTAAATTAATAAAGACGTCAGAATTATTAATGTTTATTTGGAAACCAACAACGTTACATCAAAATTAGTTAGTCATTGCGTATACTACGTAAGTTCTGTTTTAACTGCTCTTAACAGCTTTGATTAATTATACGCCAATTGTTGACATAAAACATTGTTCAGTACATTACAAACGTGTGTATGTGTGTGTGTTTTGTTAAGGGCTCTGAAGAGTAAATAAATACGATATAGGTATCAGCGAGTTAAATATAGTTTAGCATCCAATGCCATCTCCTTGAATTCTATAAAAGCTTCTCAAAATCATTCCACAAACATTTCCTTATATTATTTGAGCGACTCGTTTCAAATCCAATTTATTCTCTAATGTCAGCATTTTAATCTTTTCGCGTCAATGCTCTATTACATCAGTATCAATTCCTATTTTTCTCTAATTTCAGTATTCTTCACCTTATCATTCCTATTAAGTCAAAAACAACTCCAATAGATCATTTCCATCGCGTGTATTTTAGAAGCCTCCTTTTTATTAATTATCCATAGCTCGGATCCACAAATAGCAGTACTTTTTGCAATAGTTTTATACATTATAATTTTTGTGTTTCTGCTTACGTTCGTATTCCTAAGTATACCACGCGTTAGCTGGTGCAATTTTGCTACATTTTTCTTGTATATTGTAGCTATAATCTGATAGTTTCACCCCTAAGTGCCTGTATTTTCTACTTTTTAAATTTCTGTGTCCATCAGCTGTAAACTTTGCACCGTTTGTTTAACTAACATATATTCAGTTTGAAATGTATTAAATGTTAGCCCTCACAAACTATATTTTTCATTGAGCTTGGGTAGCATGTATCTATCTCGTCTTCCGCCAAGATAAGTTGGTTATCAGGAAAATGCAAATATTTTCTTCTCCGATGGATGCGTCCATAGGTTCGCATTTTTTCTTTTAATTTCCTAGGACTTCATCTAAACAGATTTTCAACAACAACTTTCTGTCCTGTTTTTACTGAACTGGTCATGTTTTCATGCAGATTTGGTACAGTGTATATTGGCGGAATACCCTTAATCTTTATCACCTGCCAGAGTTTAATTAATTGGACACTGTTATAAGCCTTTTGAAGATCAAGGTTACTTTCAATTCGTTTTTCTATTATTTGTTTTAGACGGAACATGTTGTCTATGGACGAGCAACCAGCTCTGAATCCATTTTGATCTCAACAGTCTGTCCAACAGTTTTCTATTCTTTAGAATCTTTTTATTTTTTAACAATTATACTTCATAAAAATGGATTAATTGATTTTTCTTATACCATATTTATATTACACATCTATATTTTAAAACCTTTTTACGCAAGACTAGGCCATTTCAACAAGGCAACGCTTGCTAAATATAGATCGTCCTAAACATTTAAAACGAAAAATAATTTGTGGATGGTCATGGTTCATTCATGATCTAAAATTAGCTCTCAGGAAGTTAAAGGTTATTGTGGAGTTTGGAGCACTTTGACGATCGCCTAATTTAATAAAATAAAGGGTTGCGTTTGGCGATAAAGTTTGAGTGCTTGAGTGTTGTTTTAAACTTGCAGAAACAAGTTAAAAAACGTTTTTTGAACTGTCGGTAAGAAAATAACAAGACCAAAGGCCAATGAACACAATTCACATAGTCGCAGAAGTTAACTACTTATGCCTGCAACCTGGAAACTTCAATAAGGTTGAATATTTCAAAAATACTTCGTTCGGATATATTTTAGGATATTCATTATTCAGGTATATTTTTGTCGACATGTGACGTTCTGCTTTGGGCTCGTGCTGTGCATTTTAGGAGATATTTTATTGAGATTTCAAAAATCCTGCTGTGGTATGCATTTGAAACGTCAAATCCATACGTTATTGAAATCATTATTGTCATATTTTTACTTAACTATTCACGAGATATTTCCTCACACTATTTTAGTCCTGTAACATTGTTGTATAATCAAATTATTAGCATCCAATTATATTCCAAACATTTTACCTTTGACATTATGTGAATAAATTTAGAACACATTGAACTCGATGTTATATTGAAATGCATTATCTCGACAACGTACAAAGCAATACGTCAATGCTAGTTGGTTGACAATTATTATTAACCGAAGTTTAAGAACATATGGATATGGCAAGGTAAACGTCATACACATAGCCCTACACATTATTTAACTTCAATTCGCTACAATAATTACATCTCATGTAGGTGACTAACATAATTATAAACAACTAACATGTTTGTGGGTGTACGGATAGAAACTTAAGACTAAATTTCGACTTTATTGTACGCACCGCTATTATTTATTCTTGTACTGAAATATCTAGAAGTGTGACAACACTAACTTTAAGAAGCCATAAGAATTAAATTTGATCGTATGTTACTGTCTGCAATAATTTACTACATTGCCTTAGTCTCGATTACCTTTACTTATAAATAAGCTTACGCGAATTAATGAACAGTAATCTCTTGCGACGTTTCGCGAAACTCTAAGCTCACTTGGTAATCGAATTTTATCAAAAAGTTGTTTATTAAGGCGCATGGGAAGCTCCAAATTGCAAAATACAACATCAGACACAAAAAATAACGCTCGCAGTTTAAAATTAATTCTAGTTACAAGCAATTTCCATCAGTTTAAAATATTTATAATCCGCAACTTAATTAAAGTTATTTTACTGAAAATTTCCTTCACCTGTAAAATTTGCGTTTTCAACCAATCACTAATCTTAAATCTTCTAGAGACTACCAATAAGAGCATTATTGCACGGTAATAATTTTACATTCCCCTGTCAGATGTTGAACATCCTGTCAAATTTGCTTTTTCAACCAATCACTAATCTTAAATCTTCTAGAGACTACCAATAGGAGCATTATTACACGGTAATAATATTACATTCCCCTGTCAGATGTTGATTCTCCTGTCAAATTTGCGTTTTCGACCAATAACAAACTCAGATTACCTAGAAACGACCAATAAACATAATCATACACTGACAATATCCTTTCGCAATTAACAGATTTGCATGCGTTTATTGGTCGTTTCTAAGAAATCTGAGTTTGTGATTGGTCGAAAATATAAATTTGGAGAGGGAATTAAATATTTTGGTCTTGATAATTTTTTGACGAATTTCGGCGACCAGTAGCGTTACTTAAATAAAGATTAACACACTCCTGACGCACCACTCTGACAGTATTCGTAAAATTTGACATAACATACATTAAATTTGACAGGTATGTTAGGTGAAGGAAATTATCCGACAAAATATAACTCGTGCATTGCAAATAATCTATTATTTTTGACAAATCTTTACTCATGCAAGTTCGTGCGCTCGTGTTTTTTTCAGCTCAACTTGCATTCGGGCATATCTACCAAAACTTATCGATAATTTTCAATGTACTTGTTATATTACTACCCATAATTGTTACTGATAACTTAATTGTGTTGTTATTACAAAAACTATTCCTTGATTTATTTTAATAAGAACCCAATAAAAACTATTAATTTGTCATACAAAACTTACTTTTCCTTTTTATTTATTGAAAAATCAACTAATAAGTTTCGCTAACAAAACAAAATGTGATAGAAATAACTAGATGGGCAAATAATGTACTTTGCTGGTACTGCAAGTTTAAGAAAAAATACGAACATTAGTTTGTTATTCGAGTTTTACTAAAAAACCGCTTCTCCGAAAAAAGGTGTGGCTTATAACTGAGTCCTACACGGATAAAAATGTCAACTAAAACACTAAAAGAAGCCCCTTTATACCGTGATATCAGAAATGATCTTGGTCAAAAGTGGTCAGTGATTTTAAAACACACAAAAATATACTTACATCCTTTCAAGCATGTTCGACAATGTCATTTAAACTGTGTATCAAGAAGAAAAATTTGCATTTTGTAATTGTAATTTGTCAAATTTAGAGCGCAAACAGATTATAAAAACACCAAATCTACGGAATCAATTTATTTAACTCTCCAAAACGCCCTAAAACGTGTTAAGGGCCTTCCTGTAACGCCTTCTGACAGGACAAAGGTTCAGTCGTTCTATCATTAAGACCGGTCCTTGATTTCAAAATCGATAACAGAAGGAAGTGCCAATGTCGTCGAGAGTTCTTAACGGTGACGCATGGTTATTTAAAAAAAAGGCAATTGCCACATCCATCTTCGGAACGCACACGCAAAATAACATAAGGCGATCGGCTCCTAGCCACGCGCCTTGAAAAAATTTGGATAGGCCGGCGTTTGAATTTTTGAGACGTAATCGATAAGTCATTGGAAGAAAAACGACTCAAAACTAATTTGCCGTGAAAGACAAAAAAAAGGCGTCCTTAAACGGAATAATAAAAGAGAAGGGTTGGATAGAACTAACTTAAAAGAAATCGACTTTTCAGTTATTTACATAACGTAATAGCTAGCCTGGGATTTCATCCAACTGATACAGAAATGAAGGGAACTATGAAAATTGTATGAGACTGAGTTAAAAGGCAAAAAACGAAGTCATTTCTGTAACAATATGAACTTCATTCACTAACGTGTAATTTCCGACTTGGAAATTTTAAACAGTTAATTTACACAAGAACTTTCTAAATTTTAATTTAATTAGATTCTATACTTAAATAGCACAAAGTGAATTATTAATCCGTGATAGATATTTATCGCATTTCTTATAGTAACAGTAACAGACTATTCTACTAAATTCAAAATCATTTAGTAAAGTGGAATAATTTTATGTATCAAAGTTTTTTTTTTCTATCTTCTACAGGCGGGGCACTACTAGTAAAGCCTGACGCAATGTTACCGTTTCGTAATACAATTGAACAGCAGTTACTAAAAAAACTAGTAGCAATAAGGGCCGAAAGCAGAATTAATTATAACAATTTAAATCACACAGTGTTAACTTGACAACCCAGTTCATTAATCAGTCGGATCTTTTGTTTCGCAGCATTCACCTAGATTTTACTTAAGATATGGTTAAAACGGTTTAGACTGGTTGTCTTTCTTAAAACAACACAAACGTTTATTTAAATTCGCTACAACGAAATGGAAGCTGTACCGGAAAAGGTATTTCGTTATTCAATGAGCCGTTTATTTTGAAAGTGGCATAAGCCATTTTTTTTTTTGCGAAAAACGAGTTAAAGCGCTTAACGATTACAAAAATGTTCGGTTTTTTAACTTAAGACATTTTACACTGAAAGGTAGAAAAGGCCCGGATAAGTAAGTAGTAAATAACATTACTCATACTTATATTTCAAAATGTACTGATGAATTTACTTATCTATTACTTATTACTTATGTAGGTATTTTATCATTATTAATGATGACAAAAAAATACTTGAATAAACTTATAAGGAAATACATTATATAAATTACTTATTCTGTACAGTTTACAATTATTTTTCTTAATTTTTTATTAATTTTCTTAAATTACTGTCGTATCAAACATAGCAAAACACATCGGATAAAATCAACATAAGTCCGTAATTTTCGTAAACTATTAATTTTGAACGTGGCTTAAGTCACTTTACAGTAATGAAAAATGGCGATTCGCTAATGTCTGTGCGAAATTATGTATAGGGACTGTAGAAAAATATAAGTAACCGAGATAACAAATACAGGGTGTCCCAATTATACACCGCCAAAAAGTAGGTGAATATTCTTGAGTGAAAATGATGATCATTTGTCAAATATTTTGTTATCCGAAAATGCTTCCTTTCAAAGTTGGAGACCTCCAAAGTTGCAAGAAAAAAATATCAAAAAATCGATTACGTCCTAAGCTGTTTAAGCTAGTGCTATCAAACTTGGCCGAAATGTTAAGGTGTTTCCCATTAGCTTTGTGGGATAATTAGAAAGCAAACACGTAATTGGAAGTATGGTTTATAGTCAGGTCATCCGCTTACCATCTTCAGAATTTTTTTCTCTGGAATAAAATTGAAAATGTCTTTCGTCCATAAGAAAGTACGACTTAAGAGGAAAAAATTCGTCCCTCTTTGTTTTTTGCTGTAAACGTAGCGCTTAAGATGCATCGACAAACTCTGTTTATACTTTATACACCTCAAATATTTTTTTTACTAAACTTAGTTGGCTAATGTCATGCTTGACTTAAGGCTTGTTCATAATTAAGCGGATGACCTGACTATAAATCATACTTCCAATTACGTGTTTTCCTTCTAATTATCCCACAAAGTCAATGGGAAACACCTAAACATTTCGGCCAAGTTTGATAGCTCTAGCTTAAACGGCTTAGGACGTAATCGATTTTTTGTTTTTTTTTTCTTGCAACTTTGGAGGTCTCTAACTTTGAAAGGAAGCATTTTCGGATAACCAAATATTTGACAAATGGTCATCATTTTCACTCAGGAATATGCACCTACTTTTTGGCGGTGTATAATTGGGACACCCTGTATAAGTGAAATCTTTCTATAGTTAACGTGGATATTTTTATGCACATTAAAATGCACAACATTTAATATCTCAAAATAATATAAAAGTGACCATTACAACTTTAAAAATCTTCTTCTTCTTTATTTGTTACTCTTGTACCTTTCGGTATCGAGGAATGCTTTTCTATTTCTGTTATGTTTCTCCACTCCAGCCTATCGTTAGCTAGTTGTGGCACATCTCTCCAGCTGACTCCTTTTTTTTTCTAGTTTCTGCCTCACTTCTTTTTCCCATTTTATTTCTGGTCTTCCTCTATTTCTTTTTCTATTAAGTGACTTGTAGATTTTAAACCAGCTTGAATTTTTATAAAAATTCGTGCAATTTGTCAACCAGAACATATTGTTGGAGTTCTTTTTTGTTGCTAATTAATACCGAGAATCATTTTCAAACAACAGTTTTGTGTTGAAAGTACACGAAAACGTGAATGCTTGCTTGCTTGCTTTTGTTGAGAACAAAAAAGTCTTCAAACAACTCAATCAAAGTTGTGTCGTACAACAACAAAGTAAATATCTGAGGCGCTGATATATTAGTAAATAAACAACAAAAAACAAAATTTGCGGAGCACATGCTGTCGTCACGTAACTCGCTTTGTATTATGTAAACTTTAATATACACTCAAACAACAAAACCTGTATTCAGCAAGCTCAACTTTGTAGCTGTAATTCGCAATAATGTGCCTGGAGTAAGTCGCTTTATAAAATCGTTAAAATTGTTTTGTGCAATGAGATTAAAAAAAGTTTGATGATTACGTCGGGTAATTTATTTTATTCGTTCAAGTGATACTGAAACCACTTGTGTTTGTTTCAATGTCGCAGGAGTGGAAAATTTTATCTACTTTTTATGTGGGATTCGCTGAAGTGCGTTGCACAATTGTGGAATATTTTTTAAGGAAAGTGCTTGTGGCTCTATTTAGAATTTTCGCTTACAATTAGAATAATGGTACTTGAGTTGTACAGGGTGGTCCAAATTCGATGGGATTGTATGGGTATCTCGGTTAATATTTAAGATAGAGAAACTGTTAACTTACCAAAAATGTGCAGTTTTTTGAAACAAACTCAGAACCGTTTTCAAAAATATTCTATCATTTCCGGTTTTCGAGTTATTGAAGAAAAAGTATTTTTTTGTCATAATAATAATGTGTCATATCTCCGTTATTGTTGTAAATATCGAAAATATTTATCAAGATTATTTTTAGATATTTGTATGTTTAAAATGATTATACCAAAAAAAAATTTTACGCTCGCCGTTAAAAAGTTATGACACAAAATTACATTTTTTTAAATGGAAACGATAGTTGGCTATGATCTATTTAAATTCCTTATTTTTTTCTCATTTCAAATATTTCACGGTCAATGTATTTATTTTTAATAATACGCAAGTTATGAAGGTTTTTTAGATTTTCTTCTAAGAAAATCATAGTAGGCTGTAAAAACAAAAAAAAAACAAGGTGTAAAACCTTATAAAACTCATGTGGTACAAGTTACCAAGGTTTTTAAATTTGTTGTTGAGATAAACATTGTAAATATTTGAACATAAGATAACAACAACATAGTCGGAATCAGCAGTAATGTAGTATATTGCTGTTTATCTTAAGTTCAAAAATTATTGATGCATATCTAAAAATAATCTTGATAAATATTTTCGATATTTACAACAATAACGGAGATATGACACATTATTATTATGACAAAAAAAAACACTTTTTATTCAATAACTCGAAAACCGTAAATGATAGAATACTTTTTTTAACGGCGAGCGTAAAAAAAAAAATTGGTGCTTTTAAAATCTACATAAAAATATCTAAAAATAATCTTCATAAACTTTTTCGATATTTGCAACAAAAAGGGAAATATGACACATTATAAATATAACAAAAAAAAAACAATTTTTCTCTAATAACTCAAAACCTGATATGATAAAATATTTTTTAAAACGGTTCTGAGTTTGTCTCAAAAAACTGCACATTTTTGGTAATTTAACAGTTTCTCTATCGTAAATATTAACCGAGATACCCATGCAATCCCATCGAATTTGGACCACCCTGTACTTATTTTTATAATAAACTTTTTAATACGAATTACATAAGACCATAAAATGAAAATTGAAGCTGAGCTATAAATAATTTTCTTAAAACCAATTTTTGCAATTTTAGATTTAAAATTGCACTATAAGTTCAGACCATTTTCGACAAAAAAAATCGTTGCATTATGATTTTATGAAATCGTAATTCTCTTAACTAAATAATTTTTGAAAACAAACTTGCAAAATTTTTACATTCAGTAAAAAATATTGCGTTTTCCAAACTGGAGACAAATTTGGGGGTTTCGCGTTTTTGTTGGTATTAGGTACTTTTCTTATGTGTTATATGTTCTCTTTTTATTATTTACACTAATAAATAATAAGGCTATAGCAATGTAGAAGATAATTTTATTAATTTTATGGATAGTTTTAAAAAGTGCAATTTTATCGAATGTAAACAAGAACAAAAAAAATTTGATGGTTCAAATAATAACATAATCTGTGGATGAAATACAATTTGCAATTTATTTTTCATTCTACTGTTTCGAAATCTCAGCGTTCGAAGAAGACTCAATCTATTCAACGCTAAAATAATTTTTTTTCTAGTCTATTTCTCTAAACAATAAAAGTATTATGATATCGCTTCTCCGCCACACTCGACTTGCATCTGGCTGTGACAACACAAGCGAATGTACTCAACGTTTCTCTTGTTTTATCCAATAAGTGCCACTGTATCTTCGAATTACAAAGCCGATAATTTTCTCGTTATATTTCTATGAATGCCACTGTCAGACGAAAGGAAGTTTTTTCTTTCTTTTACATTGTATTTGAAACATTACAACTGGCGAAATTAATGTAAACATAAAAAGACTTTTGAAATCTTATAAATATTATTAGTAGATTTTATCTACAAGTTTGGCAAATGTTTTAAAAATAACATTCATTGTTAAGTGTTAGCTTTGTGGCAATATCATGGATTTGTTTCTTAATTTCCCCGCACTATTTTTAATGAAACAATTTTAATTTTCAATAAAATGATTATTCTGGTTTATTATTACACTGATATTGTAATAGCTTGAACAAATATGTATTTAATCATTCGAATTTATTTTTAAACACGTTTATATTTTAAACTACTAGATTTAATGCCGCGTGGCATAACGTTATTTTAAATATAATCCTCTGCAAATATAAAGTATGTGCTGTTTAACTAAACTGAATTTAAATATCGTGTAATTCGTTTAGAATAACAGCAAAACTAAGCGACTTTCAGTTGTACAATGATAATTTTTTCGGCTTGTTTCACGCAAAAAGTATTAATTATGTTGTAAAGTTTTGGCGGCTTGGATTCCTAAAGGGGTAGAGTATATTAGAAGTTTTTCTATTATACAAGTTTCAAGGAATAATGTGAGGCGGTGAATTATTCTTTTCAGGCGAAATTTGGCGGATGATGCCTGAGTTATACTCGTTCATTTCCATTATACGTTAAAACATTTTTAATAGATATTTGAGGGTAACGCCTTAGTTGTGAAGAATTGTTTGTCGTTACCATAAAAACTTTCAACAATTTACGACACAAAATGAATTCTGGAAATTCTACGAGACCGTCAAAAGACTTTTTGTGGAATGACGTTGGTCAGAGCTTTCATGAAAATAGCAAGCAATTCTCTACCTATACGAAAAAAATGTTTCTTGAGTGGTATTTATAAAGTTTTTTCTACGATAAACGTTGAAATATGAACTGCTTGTTGTTGATCGGTTGCTAGTGTAACAAAATTCACTATAACAACCAACTAGGACACGCCTCCATCGTGTATTTTCAATATAATCAGATTGTAATTGGTCGTGTCTACATAACATAACCCACAAATATCTCGCAGAGGTAATAAATTATAATTATATTGTTGTAGTGACGTTGGAATAACCTAAGACGTCAGTTTAAGTCCCTAAGCTCTCTGACCTACATAAATTAATTTCAGCGGCCAGAATGGTCAAAACTTTATCCCGTAATTAATGTTTTAATGTAAATTATAACACCTGCCTGTGTTGGGCAGATCTCACGTAGCATTACAGTAATTTTTTTGGTGTAAGTAGGCCAAGAACGGCTTATTTAATGCACATCTCTCACTTGAATCATAAATTATTCGTGTTACAGTTGGAATTGTACCATGCAAAGAAATAAACATGGGTGTATCCTACGCTAAGCCTGAATTCGCAAAAATTGGACCAAAATTATTAGAGTACATGAAAAACTTTTATGGCTAGGCAGGTTACATAAAAATATTCTTTTAAATATGAAAACAATATTTCAAGTTTAGTTAAAAAATCTTGTTCGAAGGTATAGGTAATCTCTTCTTGAAGGAAATTAAATTATTATGTCAGTAAAATACTTTAAACACTCTTTTGTTTCAAACTCTGCCGATTCTCACACTCTACAATAATGTTTAAATAATATGGAAATCATTTGTGAGCAAGTTTTAATTAGTATAATATTTAACCGTTTGTATTGGTGTCGTGTCTTCAACATAATAAATGTCAGAGCCACTTGATCTTATTATACGCCTCTAAAACTTATTTCATAAACTAGTTCGAACTTTCCTTGGAACAAAAAGTGGCATTGGGGCTTGAATTTCGGTTTCAACACTAAAACTACAAAGGTAGTCTGTGTATAACAAAGATTTGGTGGTTTTACAGAGCCTTAGGGAACATACCGCTATTAATACGCAAAGCAAAAAGAAGTACCTGAACTTAAAATTAAAACTAACTCTAATGCTCTAAGCAGTATGGATTCGTTTATGAAAATTGTAAATTTTTAATTTGTTCGTTGTTTGAGTTTATAAGTTATTTAATTGATTTTGTGATTTTTGGCTTCATCTTTGTCCAAATAACGACTAGACCATTATTTAGTACATAAAAACTGTACTCGTTGGTCTTGCGAATATAATTTCCACGACGATTGTTATTTTTATTGCTAGTGCTACGAAGGACAGTAATTGAGTAAATTTGTTAGGGTTTAAAGAACCGATTGTGCGTTCATAAAATATAAGTTTTTATTTATTTTGTTTCAAAATTGTTTAATAAATGTACAAATAATCGGAAAGTGAAAATCAAAGTATGTGATAAATTGCACTAAATGTTACTTTTTTTTGTAAAACCTAGTGTTTTATAGATAACAAAGACGTTTTTGTAGATTATTTCAGTAACATAGTTTCATTTACTTCTTTCTGATGCTACGATATGTTGCCAAGATTACAGCAAAAGTGTTATTACCAGTTTATGAGTTCAGTATTCCAGTTTTGCTTTTATAACGAGAAATAAGTATGGAGAGTTATTAGCAACGTTATTGATTCTTGTCGTAAAAGTCTGCGATTATTACAGAGAAAATCTTTATGGTTGGTTAATATTGGATCAACTTTATTTAATCTGTAGGAGGTATTTATAGCACATAATTTCAAATTAATAACTAACTAAATCGTGTAAAAGTTGATTTAAAACCTGTTGTATTAATGGCTTTATTGCCTATACACGATTTCTAAAAGTTACACAGTCATAGCTTCTGTTCCAATAAAGATGAAATTTAAAACAAGACGGTAATAAGTAATTTTTTTTGGGCTCGTAGGTATTAATGACACTGACTTTGGATTTTCTAATACAACGCCCTGTATTACATTTTAAATGTCTTTAGTTTGTTTTAGATTACTTTTGTGAAAAGTTTGATAATGTTAAACTCCATACCTAGTTTTAAAGTTATTTGCATTTATGAACATAACCCCGCGCCTTCACCATTTTTAATGTATTAGTTAACTGGTTTTCGTTGCAAATACATTTCTCCGATTTTAATTACTATAAAATTCACAACTATACAACATTCGAAAGCACTTTGGAGCGATTCCGAAACTTATTGGCATACACAGGATGTTTAAAATTGACACCAAACTTGGATTTTCAAATACAACACCTTGTGTGTTATTACATTTAAGGAATCTTCAAAAAGTTATTTGCATTGCATTAAAAAATTGCTAAAAAGGGAGAGTCACGATATACTGTCGCTAGAATCTGTGGCCAGTGGCACGTATAACTCTGCAAAAAATTTAGTTTTGATGTTCTCGATGCAATGGACACAGCCTTGATTAGATTCTAGCGACAACATATCGTGACCTGCCCAGGTAAGGATAGTCGGCGCGTCCACCAAATTATTTAAATTATAAATATTGCTTGGTTAGAATAAAGATCCAACTTTACACAAAACCACTTTTAAAAACGCTATTTCAAAAGCAATCACAGAAGTGTTTAGAGATAAAACAACTTTAGCTTTTGAAATAAAGTGTATTATTAAATTTTTGGAACTTGCCCATAATTTTAAGTTACTTTTGTACGAAACATGTTTGTTTGTATTGTTTTTTCACACTAAATATTTACTATAGGTGAACATTATTCGTCTTTTTTTTAATGGCACCATTAAAAAAATTTTACAAAAAAGGTTGGTAACTTAATCTACTTTGATGTTATCGTACTGTGAAGATAGGAAATTAAAGTAACGCGCTTATTTTCAACATTGTTTTCATTATTGTAAATAAAAATGGCAATTGCTAACCTTAACCCTGTAAAAATTACAGTTAAAAGCAAAATTTTCTTCGCCAGTTGCGTTCAAGATCAAAAGGGCTGCTGCCACTAACTTGGCACTAGTATTTTATAATTACCCACTTTTGTGTTTCTTGCTCTGTAAATTAGTCCTTATGACTTACGCTTCTATGGACCTATTTTAATAAATATGAAGCCTACATACTTGCACATGGATTGTGCAAAAGGAGTGTAAAGTATACTTACATCTAAAAAAAAAAGAAATCGTTTTTCTTTTCTGTAAAATAATTCTTCTATTATTATTCTTCTTTAATTTATCACTAACTTAAATGGGTAATACTTCGGATGGTATAACGGATTTAGGTTACTTAATTTTACTTTAAATACGTTTTACATTTTTTCATTCCAATGTGAATGTTTTATTCATTATTTTTGAAATGAAAATGTAAGCCAATTATTTTGCCTCAACCGTCTGATATCGTTGCATTCGTCTTTAATCTCAGCCATTGTTTGGGGTGTTTATCATCTCAATTAAAAAAAAATATATATATACTACATTATTAAAAGAAATCTTGATCACAAAGCAAAGTCAAGTTCCCCATTATCAAATATAAAAATCTTTTTGTAGAATATTGTTATATTTTATATAAATTTGTTTATGGCTCTTGAAGTATTCAAATTAAATAAATGAAATAAAGGAAAAAATATGGGCCACTTTGTGTCTTTAGCCTGCTACTTGCTTATGAAAATATACTGTTGATCGTTGTACCGTATCCTAATTTAATAACGGAGAATTGTGAGAAGGTAATGGCTGTTTTCGTTCGAAGTGAATAATTTAATTTTTACATAATATTCGTTGTATTTATAAATTCATCACTTAAAATTTCTTATATTTTGTTACTTAAGCTAAGCTTTAGATAGAGTGCCAAGGCAAAAGATCTGGAAGATATTGAAATAAAGTGGAAGAAGGATTGCTAAACACCATCAAGAGTTTATACAGGGTGTGTAAAAATTGGCGGAAGCGCTACACGTGGCGATGTTCTTCGCAAAATTCCAAGTCGAAAATCTTAATACGAAAATGTTGTACCATGCTTGCTGTGTCTGCAAGAGGTCCTCAATGTTTTGACATTTAGTCCTTTAATAAGCGTTATTATTTAATACTTGCAAATGAAAAAGCTGCAATTTGGAATAAAAATACATTTCGAATAGTATTATTTCCTAGATATTGTTCTTCCTTTCAAAAATTGGTGTTGAAAATATGTAAATCACTGATTTGAATGAAAATAATACATATGGCAACATGGTCATAAGCTGTCATCTCTGTTTTTCTCGTAATTATTTCTAGTTTGTGTTTTACGATACCCAAAAGTTTGCAGCTATGTTTACGAACTAAAGGCTTTCAGTTCGAACAAAAATTGTAAATACCTAAGTAAAAATTGCTGATAAAAAAATGTCCAAACGCAAATCAATGTATGCAATGTTGACAATTTTTTTTTCTTTAAATGGTTCCTGAGGCCATAGGAAGCATGGTACAACATTTTTGTATGAAGATTTTCGACTTAGAATTTTACGAAGAACATCGTCACGTGTAGCGCTTCCGCCAATTTATACACACCCTGTATAAGAGTAGTAGAAATTATGTGCGAACCCATAACAGCAGTTCCCAGGAATTTATAACAACAGTGGAAGTAAGACAAGGAGGCACAATAAGTCCACTGCTCTTTATAATTCTTATGGACAAAATAATTAAAGAATATAAGCAAAACACAAAGAAAGCTTACTGGGGTTGAAATAAACTAGCACCAATATCCTTAACAGAACTAGCCCTTGCAGATGATGTGGTGCTTTGTTCACAACTTGTGTCCATCTTGCGTTTGAAGTTAATATTACTAGGATTTTATTAACATTTGCAGTTTTTTTTAGACCTGTTTGGCATTTTTGTGCATTATACTTAAGATCCAGTCAACAATTCGATTTTTCTCAATTAAAAACTAGTAAAACATAAACAAAGAAGAGTCGCCCGGCTCATATTTTGCAACAGCAATTATACACTATATTATCTACAGTCTGGTGGATGACACTCTCTTAGGACGAAGGAAAAACAACACATCGTGTAAAGGAGTAGATTGCTCGCAAGACGTGACAGTAAACGAGTAAAATTATCTAGACGGTGTATCGCATTACTTTATTCGTAGGTATCTCGTTGCTTTGATAGAAAAGATTGCATTAGATTATTACCAATGTGGGACGACGATACATTATTTATATTAGCTCGATGGAACAAATCTAAAAATAAATTTATTTTGTAGCAATACCTATATGTAGCTACATAAAAAGCCATCAGTAAACAAGCTTTGAATTAAGTATTGTTTTGTCTAAGACAAGTATAAAAAGTGGTAGTTTTTGTAGTTTCATTATAAATTTGTTATTTGCAAAGTTCTGAAGCAATCAGCAAACAATAATTGCTTTTTACACAATTAATTTTAACGAGCACTTGGCTTTTTCAAGTAACAAAAGGTAATTAGTTTTTGTGTCTAGTCTAGATCACAAATCATTTAAGATACGACTTACAAAATATATTCATTATAAGTTGTCTCCAATTTACGATTTGATAGTTTTTGACAGGTTTATTGTTCAGTCAGTAAAGGCTACTGCCAAAACTTCTTGTATTTGTAATATAATAAAAATAATGTTCTAGATATTGCTTTACTAAATATGAAGCCTAATTTAAAGTTTTTTAAACCTTAATTGATTGGTTTGAGCTGATTACGACCAGATGCTGCTGATCTGGTGTAAATTTGTAGTTTGTAGTGTATTTTGTATAAAGTGCGGATGTGTAAGTGAAGTAAGTGTGTGTGTTGTGTGTGTTGGAGTGCAGCCTCACACCCCTATAATTATGGCTTAGGTATATGTTGAATGTGTAAGACTGTTAATCTGTACTAATTTATTAAAAATAATTTTCTCTATTTATACACAATTATTTGCTGATATATACGCTAAAAATTACATAAAAATATTCCTAACGGACTTTAAGATTGTGTATTATAACCTTACTTTGCAATTTACTAATTGTGAAATCGACAGGTAATCGATTCGCACATGTAGCAAATTGCAAAGTAAGATGTTTGTCGGCACGTGTGGTCGCTACAGGAAATGAAATGTGAGATATTAAATTAAGTAATTGTATTAAAATTGAAATATTAAAAGTATTTGAAATAAAATTTAAATATTAAAGAAATAAGAAAAAATGTTCAGCTATTATGAACAGAGCACAAGATATAGTAGCAAAGTTAAAAAGTTAAATGCTTGGACTGGTGTCGTAGTACACTGTTGTTAATTATATGTATGCCATTAACTCCTCTGGCCTGGCAAATAAACTGAGTGCACTTATTGACAAGTATTGAAAAATCTATTTAATTATACAGTGTGTCCAAAAGGAATGGAATATGCTATATATCTCAGTAAATATCCAGTTTAGGGGAAAATGTTTTGAATAAAAGTTGTTAGGTACTTAGTTTCCCACCATTAAATTTTATTTTTGCGAATAACATAAGCGCAATGAAAAACAATTGATTTTTTTTAAATGACAAGGTGCCCCTATATTATACTCACTTGATAGAGAATTTTTTTCTCTTTTCAATGATGCAAAATTTTAGTAGATACCCTTACTTAAGCAACTTTTTGAGAAAAACGCAAAAATATATTCTCATATTGTTTTAATTGTTTAGTATTAATTTCTAACAAAAACATCATAAGAACTAAATTTTTTTAACGAAATTTTGTCTTATGGTGGACAACTAAGTACCTGACAACTTTTATTCAAAACATTTTTCCTTAAAGTAGATATTTACTGAGATATATAGCAAATTCCATACCTTTTGGACACACTGTATATCATTGTAAGCAACACATAAATTTCAATCAATTGCAGATTTCTACACGTATCAGTTAACGCTAACTAATTTCAACATAGCCACTTGCCAATTAATTAACTTAAGTGTACTTGCACTTGATAACGAAGAGTTGTAAACATACGTGTTCGATGTGTTGTGTGTTGTACAACAACTGTTCATACCCGTTACTCCTTCGTCAGGCGCAATGTAGCTGTTCAAATATTACATAACTTGGGGTAATATTTTCTTTAATACATGAAATTTGTACGTTGTGATATTCAACTTTTATGTTGGGAGTGGACAGAAGCTGCAATAAGTGGGCTGTAAAAGTATCGTTAGGTATATGTTTTTTAAAAATATTCCAAAAGTTATGAAGTGGATTATAACTGATTCCATAACATTGGAATTTTGAAATGTGTCTAATAATTACTAGGAAATTATAAAAAAGTGTTTTTAAAACAGTAATTGTCAAGTCTTAAATACTTAAATTAAATTTAAAGTGATATTATCAGTAGTAATATAACAAGTGCATTGAAAATTATCGATAATTTTTGGTAAATATGTCCGAATGCAAGTTGAGCTGAAAAAAACACGAGTGATTTTTCAACTTGCATGAGTGAAGATTTGTCAAAAATTATAGATTATTTGCAATGCACGAGTTATATTTTGTCAGAAAATTTCTGTCAAATTAAATGTATTATATGTCAAATTTTACGAGTACTGTCAGAGTGGTGCGTCAGGGGTGTGGTTTAATCTATATTAAAGTAACGCTACTGGTCGCCGAAATTCGTCAAAAAAATATCAAGACGAAAATATTCAATTCCCTCTCCAAATTTATATTTTCGACCAATCACAAACTCAGATTTCTTAGAAACGACCAATAAATGCATAAAAATTTGTTAATAATTGCGTAAAGGATATTATCAGTGTATGATTATGTTTATTGGTCGTTTCTAGGAAATCTGAGTTTGTTATTGGTCGAAAACGCAAATTTGACAGAAGGATCAACATCTGACAGGGCAATGTAAAATTATTACCGTGTAATAATGCTCCCATTGGTAGTCTCTAGAAGATTTAAGATTGGTGATTGGTTGAAAACGCAAATTTGACAAGCGAAGGAAATTTTCTATGTTAGAAATGTGAAAATATTTCCCTTACACCTAATGTACTGATCAAGTTGCTTAGTAGGATGCTACAAAGTTTCCTAAAATTCTTTGTTTAAATGCTGGATGTGAGATTTACTTAATTCTGTTAATTTACATAAACTTGTCCGAAGACAACTGACTGATGATGCAAATTCCGTATTCATTGCGATGTTTAGTTTCGAAGAATATTAATTTCCTTTATATCTGTCGATAACAGTTACAGAGAGCGAGTTTTCAAAATAAGAGCCGAGCCGACGGCTGACTCTATTGATTAAAGTTAAAAGCTTGCTAAATTGCACTCTTTCAGAAGTTAAACTGACTACCATCAAAATCGATTATTGTTTAAACGAAACGTCCGCGCGCGTACACAGCGTTTATTTTTAATGGCTAAATAACTGTCAACAAACATGGAAAAAATAAATCGAATTGCAAACTTTTTTTATCTCATTTCCAATGCTAAAAGCTCAATCAACATTTTAAAGCAAGTTCTAAGCGTAATTTTCTGTCCCTTTTGGGTGGTTAAATTAATCAAATTGTATAAAGTTCGGTTTAATAACACTTATCTAATTGGATCAGCGTTAGAAATTTATTTTATAGGCGTTATATATGGTAATTTAGCTGCGATAAGACCATAGTTTCATAATTTAAGGGTTTCATATTACTTTATTTAATGGTTTACTCTTAACCAGTGTTTGATAGAAAGGTAAATTTTGAGGTTTTGTGACCACATCGGCCCTTCTGTCCATTAATCAAATGATAAGGGTCTGTTACCGACCACAGCATCAGTTTTACAATGTTAAATTTTAAAACTAAACAAAATAATAGTAGATAACTAATATTTTTGATTGAAGACATTTAAAAAACAACTTTGTGTCAAAAAGTGGTTTTCTGTCCTTATCGCTGCCGAAAAATATAAATGCAAATGCTCTTTTCGTTACACATTTCGAGTTTTGTATTAAGTTGTTCTTGAAATATCCGAGATTCATCTTGGAAATGCAAATTTTTGAACTTTAATAATTACCACGACTCGGTTTTCTGCACAGGAAGTCTCCTCTGTTGCCTATTGAAAAGTTAAATAAAAAGTGTTAAAGCTACTGCATACTAACTAAAATGCCGTGAAATGTTTTAACAGAACTTGAAACATTTTACACCAAAATGATTTACATTTAGTTTTTAATTTTTTGCGCCTGCGACTAACGATAGACGTCAATAGACTTGATTAACACTTCCTGTTTTTAATGTGGATTACAGCCCTTTGCATTCCTTATCGAACCCATCAAACGTGTATTTAGTGTGCTGTAAACAGTTTTTCATTTGTTTCACAATGTTACTTTACGGGCGATAAATTTTCCCCGACCTTTACAATCGATTATTATTGCAGAAAACCGTTAGATGGCGCCTTTTAATAATCCTCTCTTAAATTGTCGCGTTTATATATTCGTTTTATTGGAAAGATTTGCATTCGCAGTAAAGTTTCGGAGTATGTAATAAACTCGAATATCGTCACACTAAAATTTATTCCCGGCACATGAAGTTTACTACGCCCGGGTCGGGCCGGTATTGTTTCTGAAAAGAGAAGGTCGAGATGACGTTTACTCGGAGCATAGATTGTGTAGGTTTTTTTTTTTTGTTTGAAGTTGGGTTTAGGGGTCTCTCGAAGGAGACATTCACGGTCAAAATTTGGGGTTATATAGTAATAAAATGTAACAAATTTGTTATTACATGTCGGCAAGATTAAAAGATTACTACAATTTTGTGATTTTTCGTGTTTGGATGA
Source organism: Elmis aenea (assembly GCA_947652605.1). Classification (NCBI taxonomy): domain Eukaryota; kingdom Metazoa; phylum Arthropoda; class Insecta; order Coleoptera; family Elmidae; genus Elmis; species Elmis aenea. Next base: position 4,886,464 of record OX393579.1, on the reverse strand, counting down.
CAATTTTATCATTCCAAACTCATACCCTTGTTTAATACAACCCTTTAGTTCCACAACAAACATTGATATTACCATTACTTTGGAAAATAATAAATGTTTGTGTAAATTTAAAAAAAAAACTCGTTTTCTTTTGTAATTTACAAGAATAAGGGACATTAAACGATTTCATTTGGTTTTGTACCTCCAAAAGTGTAGTTTATTAACAGAGTTTTGTCACAAATTAACACAATATTTGACCAAGTGGTAGCATCTTCAACCCAAAATGTAGTTGCCACTGCAGTGCAATTACCAATACACAAAATATTGTTATTGTAATAAAGAGCCCAATCGTTTATAAGAATTATCTTTTCAAAACTAAATACCTTTGTATTGGGGGAAAATCTGGTCACCTAAAATTAGAAAGAGGAGAGAAAAACCTGAAAATCTTTCATACTTTCCATAATTTTTTTTTAAAATTGAGTCTAAGCCTTTTTGAAGTCGATAAAGAGCACCACTGCAGGAATGTTGTATTCATAGCAAGTCGTTATTATATTATTATAAAACCCATGAAATTAATTTTAAAACAATCGAACAAATAAAAATCATGGGGCAAAATTCCGCATCGCGACGAAATGCCCGTGTGTACCCGCCCTTAGCTACGTTTTCGATGCATGCAAAATGTCTTGTAGAACGAACATCTTTTCACGATAATCTTATTTTACTCTGGGGATTTTAACGTGCGCATATTAATGTTACCATACATTTTATCGTTGACACATTTTATCCTGTACAGATTTTGTAGTTGCCTTGATAGTCGTCACATTTTATCGTGCACAGCTTACTAGACTGGTTTACCGCGCGGTAAATATGTGCATATTGATTATCGTAAAATTTTACTATGCACTGTTTAAAGCCACCAAGTTTACAATAAATCAAAGTGTAAAGTATTTAGGGTACAATAATTAATGTTAATCGAGGGTACTAATAGGTACCTATAAAGTGTTTTTAATGTTTAATGGCCCATTAGCATTTAAAATGTAAAAAAATAGCAGTGAAAGTACAAATTTTTCAAGCTAAAACTGATTAATATTGAGGACAGAAAAATAATTTTAATAATAAACTTGGAAATACTTTAGGGTTGTGTAGTTAATGATTTAATATAACTTTCCAATTTAAATTGTTTTTTTATATTAATCAATAAACTGTACCTAAAAGTAAATACCTGCTAGGCGGACACACTCTATACAATTTATTAAAAAGGTTCTGTTTAATTAAATCGAGTTTGTTTGCCCAAGAGACACAAAAAAATAAAACAAACGTTAAGTTGCCTTTGCCGTAAAAGCAATCATGTGAAAAACATATTCGTTCAGTTGAAAACTAATTGAAGAAAAACATAAAACCAATAACAGATAAATACAGAAGTCATGAAAAACCTGTCTCTCAAACATTAACCAATGGAGCTTGAAATAAATGGAATCAATTTATTTAGTCAAGTTTTGGAGGTTAAAAAATATTTTGTGTTGGATTTGTTCCGGACTGAGAAACGATTCTAGGTTCAAATGTATACGATAGATTGAATTTGGTGTTCCAACAAGGGAATCTAGTTTATTATAAGCCCTAGGGCAGAGTCTTAAAGTTGGCACAGTTGTTAAATTTCATCTTGATTAACAGTATCAAAAAAGAATTGAGATTTGTAGAATCGTTTTTAATAAAATTTACTCTTCGTTCTTTGGCTTATACGATTTTTGTGATGTTGATCGGTTTTGTTTGTTTAAAGATAACTTTGTGGTTTTAAGTTAGCGCCACGTTTGATTCCCACGTAATCGGTCGGCTAGGTTTTTGTTTTTAATTTTAAAAATATATCTGTTAATAAAATTATTTTTTCAATAGAGGGAATATGGTAAAAAAATATTTTTATTGAATCAAGATTCCTTGACCTAGTGCCGAAAGAGGCAAAAAAAAGTGGGATTGTAGGCTTTTAGAAATCTTGGGGGTTGTCTAAGATTTGTGCAAATGAATGTAGAAAGCACAATAATTAATATTGTAATAAAATAATAATGTTTTAAATGATAAGGTAAAATGATGTAACGAAGCTAGTATTTTTTTTCCGGTACCTAGATCTTAAATAAATTAATAATAAATTTGTTTTTAAACAAATAAAAAATTAAGAAATAAGCAATTATTTATAAACAAAATTGTTACTGAAAATATCTGCAAAAACTAATTTAATTCATGAATAAGATCCTGTAAAAAGGATGAGTATAATATTCTATATCTTATCCTAGTAGTGATGGCTGAAGTATAAATGTGAGGATTAATTTTTTTTTTGCAATACGCTCAGATTAAACTAAAATGAGTATTATATATGTAGTATTTATCTGCCCTTTTCGTGGCACAAGTTGGACTAATTGTAAAACCAGTTGCTGGATTATTCCCTTTAGATTGAAACTTTAAATTCCTTTGACCACAATTTCTATTACATAAATAATGCAAGTACAGAACTTGCAGCTTAATTAAACTTTATATATTGCAGCATTCAAAGAAAATACCATATTCGGGTATTAATCTTTGTGTTTCCCTCTTATGGATTAAGTGCGAAACGTATAATAATCCAAATTCATTGCTACGTTTAAAAATATCGTTTATTGCAAATATTATTGATATCAACTTGAATCCAACTCCTAGAATATTGAGTGGAGCTTTTTAAGTGGGTTGGATACTGCCAGCTCCCCTTCCCAGATTCTCGGGGTAAAATTGACATCTCATTATCCCGGGAATAGTGGATTCGTCCTCTATTCTAGTCCAGAGAAACAATTACCGAGCCTCCCGCGTTTCGTTTGTGCCGGCACGAGATCAAAGCAAATTCACACGAATATTTTAATATTAATAACTGCCATAAATTTATTGTTAGTTAACAGCTGAAGTTTAAGTCGTTTACTGCAGCCTTTAAAACAAAGTTTTTGCATGGGCAAAACTTGTTGGAAAGTGTTTTAATAAATTGTACAGGCCGGGGAGGAAAAGTTCGCCGATGTATTTTGAATACTTCGCGTTTACTAAGGCATCTTCCGAGGTTGTCTGAACGTGGTCTGTGTGATCCTGGACAACACACGACTCTAAATAATGGACATAATCGGCTCAGTGAAACCGCCACGCACCAACGGGTTTACTGCACAGTAGTACAATGTCGAATGTGTATAGAAACTCGGAGGGTATAAATTCAGTTAGTCTAGCTTCGTACACACGGTAAACAGAAGTTATTAATTGTGATATGTCGACATCATGTTTAAAATTATTGTATGGCAAAGTTAGGTCAGATTAATATATCAAATCAAATTGCGCACCTTTTATTTAAAATAATTAAAACTCAAAATTTAAAGGTACTTCAAGGCACTGAGTAGCAAAGAAAGTCCATGATATAGAAAACCATAGGGTACTACAAGATATTTTAAATACTCATGAGATTAGATTTTTGGATGGTGCACTTAGGTAGGTTTCAAGATATTTCCAAAGCTAGCTAGTTTCATGCTATTAAAAATTGTGTTTGTATGCGTAAATTAACAGGTAAACTGCAATAATTCGAAAAATACTGATTTTATACATAATTGACCTTTAATATATTTTGAAGATAATTTCATTATCAATAAGAAAATGTAAAAATATAAAGTGTGTTCCATTTAGAAAAACTGACTTATTCGTGTTTGAAGTTTGACTAAATGGACCGGGCATAAGTAGTCAAAAATCATGACACTATTGTCCAACAAAGTTTCAAAGGAATTCGTTCTGACCTAGCCAAGTTGTGAAATATCATTTTTTTAGACTCCGGTTTCTGTCAATATTTTTATAAAAACTTGAATAACTCAAAAACTACTGAATTTAGATACATAAAACCTATATGTTTTTGAAAGAGAATTAAATTTTACATCTAAAAATTATAAAATATACATTTAAAAAATCTAAGTGACGTATCGATGCGCAAAAACAGAACACTGTGTATAGTTGAAAATAATTTAAGGTTATGTAGTAAAATACCACAAACAAATTTTGTATCAAACCTTTTTTTGTAAAGTTGTCGCAAGACGAGATATTGACCCGTCACGTTACTTTTTGTACACACTGTATAAATAAATTAAGACAAATAGCTGTGTTTTTGTTTAATTGCGATGGGGAACGTGGCCTCGCATGAATTGTTACTAATATAACTCTAAAAAGATTTATGGATTAATGTACGAGTATACAGAACATGGTAAAATACTTTTGGTATGTAAACTCTTGGACGTAAATTCCATTAATATTCATTTAAAAGTACTAGATATTATGTACCTTGTAATTTTGCCACGGGCTCTATAAATCTTATTTCGCGGTTACTCTTGCGAAGTTAGTTTTAAGATTGGATATTTAAACTTTAACAACTTCAGTTAAGTTATACCGTTTCGTAGTTATTATTAATGATCATGTTTCCTAAAGTTGCGCATTTTTTCAACTAAATTTCTACTACAATCTTATGTTTTTGATAGTCAAAAAAAAAGTGGTAGATTATTAAAAATCTAGCGCTTATAACACTTTGACGATTCAATACTTTGGTTTCGGAAACTTTTCTAATAACTCAAATTCGTGAAACGCCATTTAATCATTTAGACTGGAATTATAAAAGCGTCTTCCGTTACTATTCGGGCATTTATATCAGTTACAGTCGACTCTCTGGACAACTTTTTTAATCCCGGAACTAATTGCTAAAGTTGATTTGATAATTCGCTGATTATTAAATGTTTGTTTATTTGGCCGATGGAAAAAGCTTATTCGAGTGGCATGACAAACGCTTTCAAAGATTTCTATGTGCGTGCTATCGAATTTGTTTATTTGTGTTTCGGATTTAATTTATTTCGGGTGGCTTATTTATTCGTGTATAGTACAACGAAAAATAAGAGAAAATTAAAATATATTTTATGTATAGTAAAGTGCCCTAATATGGAACAGTTACCTATTATGGAATACATCAGTTTTATGACAATGAATAAGCGATATCTGTTAAAAAGTATATGTACCTATTTGTACATTGATCACACATTCCCAAATGTAAAATAGTTAAAAAAATATTCACTAGATTACGTAAGAGATTCAAATATATTTTTGACGTGCTACTGAGTTTTTAGGCTAAATCTTTCAGTGCAAAATATTATATGCTAGGGCAAATTATATAAAATATTTTGTTGCATGTTTATTTAGCATGAGCCTTTACATTTCAATTAAGTAGACCAAAATTTTGATTGGGGCCATTTCATGTTTTACATATACCGATTTTTGTAATGTCACATTGATGCCTAATATGGAATACATAGATGTGCCTTTTAATAAATATGATTATGGTCACTAAGTACAGCAATATGGGTTCAGTGTCAAAAGTGTCAGAAATGGACGAAAAATGTACAAAAAAAACCCAAAAAAGCAATTCTATTGTCCTTCCTGCAAAAAATAAATAAATGATCAACATTTAGTTCGAATGACACTTGAATTATAATTTAATTTACATAAATAACAGAGTTTGGATTGGTTTAAGTAATAATGCAAATCAGAAAGAAATAAAAGATTAATCTATGAGCAGTTGTTTGTTTTAATGTATATTTCCTATATAATTCTATATTCCATATTAAGAACCCCTAGTATTCCATATTAGGTTCCCCGGGAGCTTAATATGGAATAGTGGTAACACTTAAAAAAAATAGCTATATAAGAAATATCTACCGTAATATCGTACCAGAATTCGAGTAATGTGTTGCGTATTCATTACAAATGCCTTATAATTTGTTTTGCAAAATGTTGTTGAATAAATGTGACTACTATTGCCGAATACAAAAAAGTATTCCATATTAGGGCACTTTACTCTAGCCATGTTTCAATGGCCACAATCCTCCGATTTTACGAAATTTGATCCTTCGATAGGACTTTTCGTGGATGTCTGTAAACGTTTGGTATGCTCAGAAACTTGTTCTAGAAGATCGACTAACGCCATTAGATATATCACAATAAGTTTTGTCACAGAACTAACTAATAAAGTTCATAAACTACATAATTAATCCAATTATGATAGTATAAATACTGCTGAGCTAGTTAATTTCTAATTATTTTGTCTATAATCTTGTGTTAATTGAGTTTTCGTATTAATTTAACAAGTTGGCTAATTTTAGTATAGTACTACATTTAATTAACACAGTTTGAAGCGAACTTGGTATTTTTAATATATCCTGCGAGAAAAATATAAATACAAATGGAATAAAGAATAAGGGAGAAACGGAACATTTTTTTTCAGTCAGTATACATTTGGGATTAAGATATGGATTCTTTTTACTCGTGCACAAATCCATTACTATATAGGATTTTAGTGTTTATGAAACGGGAGAGTGATAAATATTGTATTTTTTTCTAAGTGAACAATTTATTACAGTTAAATAAATGATACGTACTCTTGGGTGTACAGATTATAAGGGGAAAAACAAAATAATGTCGTTAGTAGAAATTTGTGCAGGCGAAAGGGGGAACTTAAATGAAAATGCTTGGCTTAGTCGAAGTTGGAAACGAAATAGAACGTTTGATAAAGTTTTAATGGGTTTGTATTTATTTTCTAAATCAAATCAGTCAAAAATTAAGCGAACATGACTTATCGATTGACGATTGATCGACCACAGTTCTGAGTGTCCTTAAACGTAAGCCGTAAGTAATTAATAAGTAAAATAAGTTTGTGTAAATGAATGTCGTGTGTTTTACTGTTTAAATAAGTTATTCCAAAGCTGCAGTTCCAGTTATGCGAAAATCAAACATTAAAAAGACTATTACAAGGGCCAATATCCTTAATACTGGTAAAATCGGCTGTGTAAACAGAAATATTAATTTATTAAGGTTATCCCGCGCACCCCACTTTGGAGACCACTGCTCTAGAGACTTGAGTTATTATATTAAATTAGACATTTTGCTTTGAATTTTTTTTTTCGTATTTTTAATACAGAATTACATTGTCTGTACCAAAATTCGATTCTTAAATTTATACCTTTTTTGGAGGAATGGGGGGCCCGTTGTCTATTGCTTCCCCGGGGCCCGATTTTTCTGTGAACGGTCCTGCTTCTTAGCAGTGGAAAGCAAAAATGGTAAGAGCATTATTGCTTAAGGGAATTACTTTAAAAATATTTACCAGAATTTATTTTCAATGAATTTAGTTGGACCCTCGAAATTGCGTCTGTATTTCATATCTTCGCAAACAAAATTGATTGTTTTCTTTTATTTGCACCCATGTTCGCTGCTTACACCGTATTTGTTCCGTTGCCGTTTGAGTACACGCGAAACCGGGCCGTAATTAATACACATCTTTTAATTGCATGTATAAATCGGTTTTACGCGGGCGCTCTTTATGTTTGTAGACGCACGCCACAGATAAATTCGAATCAAATTTTGAAGATGTGATAATTACGAGATGTGACGTCGAAACTGACAATCTGTGGCCCCTGTGCGTTGAAACGTACGTGACAGTTATGCTTGATTATAATTGCTTAAATCAACCGACGAGTTTTTCGGGGGATATCCGTTTCACGCTTTTCGATTTTATTTTAGGATAATTCATCTGTTAAATGGTTAATTTCGCTCAGATTTCCGCTGCTAATTGCGATTTCGGGGGCGCGTAAAATGGTTAAATGGTGTTCATTTGCGGAAAAAAATGACGATGGTTTGAATAGTCCGAAATGTCTAGAAACATTGCATAGGGAAAAATTTTAACACCTTTTCTGTAGTATTTTAAAATACGAAAATTACCTGGTGTTGCCACCAAATAAAAACCTTTACAGTAATTTTTTTTATTTAATGATTTAGTGCAAAAATATTCTTTGATATTTTTAAATAACCTCAAAATTATGCAGTGGATCTACTAAACGTAATTTTTAAGTTAGTTGACAATATAACGTACACAGGGTGTCACAAATTCGAGGTTAAACATGGAGATATCACTTATTTTAAGAGACACTACGTACTCAGAAGCTTGGGGGTCAAAGTTGCATAATTTGGTGTTAAAATTAAATCAGAAATTAAAATCACTATCGCCCTAATGATTCAGTAATTATTGAGGAAGAACTTAAAAAGTCTATTTGTGGGTTATTTTGCGCTGGTTTCTTTATTTTTTCAAGACAACAAATAACTGAAAATATTTTCTGAAGCAACTTTCTATGCACTGATTTTATTAGATTTTGTATTAGACTTTATTTTATTTTCGATTTACCAAATTTGTATTATTTGAATATGAAGAACTTTTGAATTAAATTGAAAAAAATAACTGCAATAAGTAAAAAATAACAGCTTATTTTTTGGCAGTTAACTATCCAAAATGAAATAAAGTTTTAAAACTGCAAATTATGGTAGGAATGGAAGTAAAAATTATGTCGTCTAATACTTGAACTATTTAAGTATTTAAGTGATTAATATTATTTAAATAAGTTTAATGAAATGCCAGTCATATTTTTTTAAAAATGTTTTGTAATGCCTTACTAGTTTTAAGATTCTTATTAATTTGTCAGTGAACTACAACAGATCCCTTGATTTTCCTAGCAACAAGTTCATGGCACTTGTTGACAATAGTTTCCAAGACCAATTAAAAGTTTTTTAATTCTTAAACCACTAAGATGAATCAAACATTATCTTAATATTAAAAAATTAAATATTGAATTCATGAATATCATAAAATATCATCGAACCAATTTTTGGAAAAATTGAAAATTAGGTTAGAACATTTTCATTGTCTTTATAATATGATTATTTCAACCTTAAGACGAAGAAAAGAAAACGGATGTGTCATACACATACGACTTTTATATATAATTTCTTTCTCGGAGGAATCTCCGAATCCAATCAAACATGCAAAAATTATTATATTTTGTATTTGACTCCACATATACATGTGAAAAAATGTTCTCAAAAATTAAGTACCTTAAATCCAAATACAAAAGTAGTACCTATAATTGATTTGCTTGGAAAATAACTTGCGTTTAAGTACCACTGGAATTTAACCAGATAACGACATTTTTTCCAAATTTGTGCAACACCAAATATCACCTTAAATTAAATTTTGTTATCTTTTGATTTTTCGACCCCTCTAATGGCAATATCGAGTGCTAGTCTAAATGAGTGTGTTCTTAAATTTTTCTTAATGTATTCATAATATTATACATTAAAGAAACTTCCGTCTTTTAATAAATAAATAATATAAAAAAAATTGTGCCAATTACCAAAATATTTCAAGTATTATTAAAATGACTAGGACGTAACCCGTCCTGGGACGGGAATATTGTATATTTTAAATTTAAACTATTACTTTTTATAATACCGTGAGCTGCAAGTTAGACACTGTTATGTTACCCGTGAGTAAAAATTTACGGTTCATTAGACACAACTCAGTCGGTCAAATGAACCCGTAGTAGTTTACTGCGTTACTATATTCATGCGTTACAGATAGAGTCACAGACAGACAGAGAGACAGAGTCAGGCTGGACTTTTATATATATTTATGATTAAACCGATGTGGCCCGCGAACCTCAAATATGTTTAGATATCTCTTAACAAATATATTTGCATCTCACAGCACAAGCAAATACACTTGTGTGTCCTTAATCTTGTATCGTGCATAAAAATGATCCACGTTATACCTCTTTGACTTTTTATGTGGTTCAAGCAGGATACGCAAAATATTTATGCTAAATAAGTCGAACGAGTGATCGAAGAAATAATTCAAAACTGTCATTATTTCTTATAACATAACAGTTGTCTCATCAAGATTCCGACAATATATGTACGGATACTTGCCACACACTGTGAATACGCTACAACATAATATATGAGACGCGCCCGTAAATCATAACGTAATAATAAACCAGCCCCAGTATAAATAATTTATGGCCCCCTGTTCGGTACAGCCTAATTTTTCTTTAATATATATGAAATTTTTCGTTGACGTCATGAATCAAGAACTGCAAATCGGCCTGCGCCGCGAACGTTACGTCATAATGAAGTGGGGATGCACGGCAGCCTGGCCGGCCTATCGACGGCTTTTGTTGGATCCGTATAATCTAGCGGGCCCCGAGTTTATGACCTGCCGACTTAAGTTTTCAGCCAAGGGAGATCCTACATTTTTTGAGGCTTACAAGGATCTCTTTTGTAATATTTGTCAAAAGTTCGCAATTACGACGAGCAGATTGCACGGTTTTTCGTCCTGGCATTGTCTTATGTTGTCTTAAGGAAGATTAAACAACGTAACGTTGAATAACGAAGTCGCCACTTAATTGTTTTTGCACAATTTTTTTACGTTAATTAGGTTTAATAATCAGGAACCCAGAGCGAAACAGAATCTAAAATGATAAACGAAAAAAATTGCACGATGGAATTACAACGGTAGCTAAATTATATTGTTTGAAGAGGTTCAAATGCTTTGTAAAAAATAACTAATATTGTTGTGTTCACCAAAAAATTACTGTTAAAATGATTTGGCCACAAAATTTGCCCGTAATAAACTTCCATTTCAGTCGATTGTTATCAATTAAATTCGAATATGTTGAAAGAAAATTCTTTGATGGGGTTGTTGCGTTAACCCCAGCAACTTTTTCTTTACTTAACAGATGCCATGGCTCTTAAGATAAGCTAAATGCCCATGTAAACGCAAATTTAGTAGATGGTGGAGGCGCTGGGTATATACCCGGCACCTCCACCAATTTTATCAAGTTCCTTACACCAATATTTAACCAGTTTTTTCGTAATAGCATATTCCTAATGATTTGATTTGGTTTATTTTACTGCCTGAAGTTTGTTTTCAAATATTTGACGCTGCTTTTACCAAAAGTAGCGTGAAGCAAGTACTTTTATAACAAAACATAGTACGTATGCGCACCCAAGCAAACAAATCTTGTGCACTGAAGCAACATTTTCTGATTATACTTCTGGACTAAGTGTTTTCTAATTTAATTTTTTAACTTCACATTAACAAGAATTTTTATGAAATACTTGGAGTGATTTGTGGACACTTAAAACGCAGACTGCATTTAATCCCGATACTATTTCCTGAAGAGGCATTAGGGCGCACTGTTGATAATGGAAAATTATCATTTGTCGCATATATTGTGCTAAGATATACAAATACAACTCGTTTTTTGTGTGAACTGAATGTTAACTGGAAAACCTATTAGTTCTCAAGTAATTTGACATAATTTTTAGACTTTTTTTTCTTCTTTTTTCTAGTGTTTGGCTTCTAATGTAAAATTCAACAAAGACTGAATTGGTGCAATTTTCTGGTACACTAGTCGTCCTGGAGATGACATCTTGGAGAAGTTTGGCAGAACCGTAGGAGATAATTATGGTGAATTTAAGGTAGGTGACTATTATTATTTGGTTACTGTTGATAAGTTGTTACTACTGCGAAAGGTTTTGTTCACCAAATTTCAAACAATACCCAATATTGCCAACAATAATGAGGTTTCTTTTAGTATTTGTAATAAGCTTTTACATGAATTGATTAAATGTCCTCAAGAAACAACTTTGAATGGTAGTATTTTCACTAAAAGCAATTACTTCTAATACAATTTTAATATTTAATTATTGCTATCCTGTAATTTGGTTGGCCCATATTTGGTAATTTTTGGAATTTATTGTTGGGAATTTTAATAAAATCGTGCGAATTCCCGGGCAGAAAATAAACTTGGTGACTTTCTCACCTTTATAATCAATTATATTTAAACATCCTAAATATTTGTCTAACCAGGGAAGGTCACGATTACTCGATATGTTGTCGCTAGAATCTGATCAAAGCTGTGTTTATTGCATCAAGAACATCAAAACTAAATTTTTTGCAGAGTTATACGTGCCACTGGCCATTTTCTTGGGAAAAATAGGGTAAAAACTGAAAAGTTGAATGATAAAGGTAATTTTTGCGATCGCGATGGCCATGAAACCAAACCGTCAGAGATACAACCGAAATTTTTCTATTTTCCAATTCGCGCATCCTTTGCAAGTAAAATGGTGCAAAGTTTTTGAAAAAAAGTTTAAATTCGCTGGTGTATATAAGTTTGTATTACCTTAACATTCATTTTTAAAGTCAAAGTAGTTCTTGAAAACTTTGTGTTAAAGTTACTTAATAATGTACTCACACATCCTTCGATATGTAACAATTATCAAAAAATTATAGTTCAATTGTTTACCCTAGTAAAGTGTTTTATAGTTATTACCATTTATCTTAAATGTTGTGTGGTGGAATAAAAACAATGACTATTGTTTCGTTACAATTAATACAAAACTTTTATATAATTAAAATATGTGGAATAAAACGCAACAAATTAAATCTTGTTCTGTGAATTTAACAGAAATTAAAGACTTTAGGTGTTTTGACCATAATAGTACTCGTTTTTTCCCGATTCTATAGAAATAAACTTAAATAAAATATTCAACTGTGGAATAACTATAACTGAAATAATGAATGCGCTGTTTTGACGAACTTAGCGTTTTCTAAAAACTTATTGTTCCCGTACAAAAGGCTTGAAACAAATGCTTTCTAACGCAGAAAGTTTAATAGTGCTTAATGCTGTTAAATCGTGATTTTACTTGGAGTACAGCCAGACTGCGAATTTTGGCAGCAAACCGCTTGATGGCATGTGGTTATCGTGCAAAATTATTCTTCTGAAGCAATAAATTTCTTACAATTTAAAAGCCGGCATGCTCCGAATGACCAACAGAATATGTGCATTAGACAGAAGTGTTAAATTTAGATTGATGAATATTTAAAAAAAAGTACTTTTACACTCGATAAAGTAATTTTGCCTAGGGACATTAATAGTTCATTTTAAATTTGCTTGAATGAATCTTATTTGGGTTAAGCAATGCGCGAATAATCGATAAATTATAACAACAGGGTAAAGTATGATGAAACCAGAAGCAAATATCGAATAATAAGGATGTTCGAGATATTGTGTGTACATATGGTTATTAAATTCACTTGCGTTGATTAATTATTTAAGGGCAATCAATTTTAGAGGATGACAAATTAGTTATATCGTTAATCGGCATGCAATTATGCAAATTGAAGCATAACATACATATGTGCTGGACAGATTATGCGCTGACGCATGTTAGATAAGTTGTTTCGCGTTTAATCCATGATTTCTACTAACAATTATAATCCATTACTAACTAGGACAAACTATACAGGGTGTGTAAATGCGCTACACGTGGCGATGTTCTTCGTAAAATTCTAAGTCGAAAATCTTGATACGAAAATGTTGTACCATGCTTGCTGTGTCTGCATTTCTGCAAGAGGTCCTCAAAGTTTTGACAGTTAGTCCTTTAATAAGCGTTATTATTTAATACTTGCAAATGAAAAAGCTGCAATTTGGAATAAAAATAAATTTCGAATAGTATTTTTTCCTAGATATTGTGTTCTTCCTTTCAAAACTTGGTGTTGAAAATATGTAAATCACTGATTTGAATGAAAATAATACATATGGCAACATTGTCATTAGCTGTCATCTCTGTTTTTCTCGTAATTATTTCTAGTTTATGTTTTACGATAGCCAAAAGTTTGCAGCTATGTTAACGAACTGAAGGCATTCAGTTCGAACAAAAATTGTAAATACCTAAGTAAACATTGCTGATAAAAAAATGTCCAAACGCAAATCAATGTATGCAATGTTGCCAATTTTTTTTTCTTTTAATGGTTTGTTCGTTGTAAGTTTAATACTGCGTAGCTTCGTTCAAAGACGGTTTGTGCTGTCTGCGGCCGTTAGCAGTAGTGGGGGTCGCTTGGCACCAATAGGAGGAGACCACGCAAGAACGCCGCAGAGAAAAGCAGTAAAAAACAGTTGCTTGTGGTTCATTGTATTAAAAGGTTTCTTTTAAGTTGTATTAAAATAAAATATTTGGTTGAACCTTCGATCTTTGATTAAAAACGCAAACAGTCTACGAACCACGAAAATGGTCATACAATACGCAACATGGTTCCTGAGGGCATAGGAAGCATGGTAAGTACAACATTTTTGTATGAAGATTTTCGACTAAGAATTTTACGAAGAATATCGTCACGTGTAGCGCTTCCGCCAATTTTTACACACCCTGTATAATTATTGTCTTCATACACTACATTGTAAAGTATGTTTCTAGTGTTTTTCTACGACCACTAATGTAAAATGACTCTTACCGTACAGCCTGCATGCATAGTAAGGGGGTCCTTACGCACGGTAAGCAAAAAGCATAGATTTTTAAAGAAATGATCAAAGTAGACTCACGTCAAACACTTCCTGCATGTCTAGTAAGTGAGTTTTAACGCGCGGTAAGCAAAACGCACGTCCAAAAATGTCAAAGTAGGCTTACGTCATAATCGATAAGACAACGTAATCACATGTGTTTATTGGCCAAAAAGCCGTTAAAATCGTAGGTATTATGTGATCGTAGAAAAAGTATGCAACATAACACGAGTTGTAAAGCAATTACGCAGTCGTGAAAATACGCATTCGCCGCTACGCGGCTCAGTGCTCAACTTTTCCACTCCTGCTTCTTACAACTCTTGTTATGTAATATACCATTATTAAACCATTTAGGGATTAATAATATTTTTTAAAAGTATCTGACAGATTTGTTTCGTAAGACAATTCATCATCGATTCTTAATAATTCCTTCTCGGTTTCGGCAAAATTGGATACAACTGCTGAAGCGTCAATTTTAATTGCCAGAATTCTTCAATAGAAATCGCTACAAGTCCACCGAGGCGTCTCCGGTTCATTTAGTTGCTAAGAAAAGTTTTTATCAATTCCAACTCGGAAAATGAGCGTCGAGAGGCCGCGCCCGCAACACAGGGCAATAGTTTAACAGACTTATTAATTAAATCCTATAACGATCAAATATTTCGTTGAAACGAGTCGCGATAATTTTGCGGTAGGTATAAAAATGCGATTTTCAATGCGGAGGTTAAAAAATCGCTTAATTTGGCTTCAGAAATTATTTATCAAAACCGATTACGTTTCGGATCGTTGGCAATATTTTACGCCCGGCGTCTAATTTAATTACGTGTTATTCCTGTTACCGGATTATTCAATGAATTGACGATTAGTTGACGTCTATTACGTTAAGCGGATAATTCAATAAAACGAATTGTGCTATTCCGACAAGCGAAATTTATTTCAGCGAGGCAATTGGTCGAAAACGGGAAGTGAATATGTTGTCCAATTAAATACTCGTACATTTTTATAAAAAAATGAATTATGAAACGTTTCTGCTGCTCTTTTTAACAAGTATGGTAATGGGTTAGTTATTGCTAACGTGGGTAAATTCACACCACTTGGGTTATTAAATTAAACTAGCGTCTATACACTTATTTTTGTACAATCGACAAATACATAAAGAGATCTATCAGATGTTGGTTAAACGGCTGTTTAACCAACAACCCTGAAGTTGTCCCCGATACAGGAGGATGAAACGTCGGTTATGAAGAAACCTTCGACGCAGTTCCAACCCGGAAACAACTTATATACATCGGACATCGGCCTACAACATAGATTATCTATCAGATTTTATTAGGTAATATTTTTGTAAAATAATGGAGAATATTTAGGTAACAGTATCATTTAAACAAATATTCTCTTATACACGGTGTGTAAAAATTGGCGGAAGCGCTAGACGTGGCGATGTTCTTCGTAAAATTCCAAGTCGAAAATCTTTACGAAAATGTTATACCATGCTTGCTGTGTCTGCAAGAGGTCCTCAAAGTTTTGACATTTAGTCCTTTAATAAGCGTTATTATTTAATACTTGCAAATGAAAAAGCTGCAATTTGGAATAAAAATAAATTTCGAATAGTATTTTTTCCTAGATATTGTGTTCTTCCTTTCAAAAATTGGTGTTGAAAATATGTAAATCACTGATTTGAATGAAAATAATACATATGGCAACATTGTCATTAGCTGTCATCTCTGTTTGTCTCGTAATTATTTCTAGTTTGTATTTTACGATACCCAAAAGTTTGCAGCTATGTTTACGAACTGAAGGCTTTCAGTCACGTTAAACAATTTTTTGCGCTCTTTATAAAAATTAATGTTGAATTTACTCTTTTTTTTTGTAACACAAAGTAGTTGATATTTATTTTTAGAACGTCTTTTTTGCAATAAACTGAAAAATTAAAATGTACGTAGAGGTGGCAAAATTAATTTTTCTTCATTACTTCATACAGACTTATAAACGATAATTTTATTCAGTTTAGTTTTATATCGATTCCAATCATTATTGTTGTCTAGTAATTTCCAATCACGGGTTTTACTTGCATGTAGCCTTAAAATAGCGCTGTTTCGTCTGACGCCATGTAGTATGCTATCCGGCATACCTTTATACGTCATGTTCCATGTCATGTCTCTATTTACATGTTTTTTTAATATCTTTTGCTGTCAAAACGTTATTTATAGACTTCAGTTAAAGCTCATCGTCAAATCAAGTCTTTTAAATTTATCTCCGAAAGTGGTTAAATTATTTCGACCCGTTTTTTCACACGCGCGCATGCAAATAAATAAAAAACACTCACCTATAACGGTTGCTAAAATAATCATCCCCAGTATAACGGCCGTGCCAATCATTGTTAACAAGTCGAAAGTGAAATCTTGCATATCTGTATCGTTCGAAGCACTTTGGTTGCCATTAATCACAGTGACATTCGGCAAAATGAAGTTAGACTCGAAGCTCGTATTGAGCCTGTTAAAAATGCTGTTCGCGTCCGTGTCGAAAATTATCTTGTGCCAGATATCGTTGTCGTCGATGTCCGATATCGTCAGCGTTACAGGCGAAACGGAAGTCGACGCCATTGTCCTGTAAGCCGTCGACAAGAAAGTCGGACTTCCCGTTACCACGGGAGCGAATGTTACTCTTGGCCTGATGTCGTCATTCGGAGAAATGGCAGCTAAGGGCCTCCACATGCGGTGGGACTTGATGTAGTCCATCCCGGAGCAGATTGCAATTGTTTATACACTTTAATATTGTCAAATACGAGCTAGTATTTTTAAGTGCTTTTCCGATATTTCTGTTTGCATCTTTTTATGTACAGCTCACATGCGCCTCTGGTTTCGTGTCGTTTTCATGATTTTTTCTCGTGGAACGGAATTGGATCTGCAAAACAAAAGAATAGGGACGTTAATCTTACATGCGGTAATGTTTTCGTTTATCTTTAGTTGCGCTTTTAGCTTGCCAACTTCCGTATGCCCCGCGGTGACTTTCGGATGGCTTTATTTGTAAACGTGTAGACTGCAGAGACGGCCAAGTTTTAAGTGTTATCGAGCTCAAGGGAAAACGTGCATGCTTTAATGTCATGAGATAATGACACTGAATTAACGATAAATATGCATATATGTTTCTGAAGCTGTTTAAATCGTGTGAGATGACATCCGGGATGAAATACAGATGGGTATTTTAGTAGTTTTGGCTTTAAGATGCTAAAAGTATTATAGTTATTTAGAGTCGTTGGCAGTAGAATTTTTCGCCTGGTAGTGGAAGTAAAACCATTCGTTTATAAGTAACAAATTAAGAGGTTTAAGCCAATTCCATCATTGAAATTTTACGTAGTTTTGGAGTAGGGGAGACCGGGGATCAATGTTACACGGGTAGGTTGTAACAGTGCCTATAGTTTCTTTAATTTTTGTTATATGTCGCCCTAAGCGCTTTAGCAATGTTCATTTACATCCACCTCCCTACCTACATAGCTAGTTTTCATCCGTCATAGAGGTTAAGTTTTTGCCAACCGGAGTCACTATTTTCCGTCGAGTGACTTTTAGGCGATCTCTAAAAGAAGAACAAAAAGTACCTAGATTATTATGTTCTAAATTTTGTTGGCTATTGGTGGATGCAATTAAATTTGACGTTGAAATCGTGGTTAATTGTGGATTCCCTCCAATTTGTTTTGTGTACACTTGGGGTCAAAAGTGTTACAACCAACCCCAATCAATGTTTTCACTTGCAAATGTTCACTCTTAGCACATAATTGGTGGTATTCTTCGTAGAAGAGAACATACAAAACTTGTCACATAATTTTTCGAATTTGTTGTATGTTTTTGTTTCACATTTTTGATTTTTTTTTCATTTTGCTAATGTGTATTTTGGGATCAAATATTAATTTTATTGACGAATAGATACTAATATATTTACCCACTACTTATGAGCTGTGTAAATTATTTTGCCGTTACAACTTACCCCGATCATTGTTACTTTTAGCCCCAACGTTGAGGTTGGAAGTAACAGCTGTCTCACAACAGAAAAAAAATCTCACATATGCTTTACAAAACAACACAACTCAACAGTCCTACATCTAACAGTTGAAGGAAGGACTCATGACTAAATAAAATTTACCAAACACTCTGTATAGTTCAATCTAATTGCAAGGACCTAAACACGTCTCTTGTTTTTTGCTAGTTGTTTTTTTTTTGTTTACGTTAAATGCTGTGGTACCGTAATAAAATTACCAGTAATTTAGTTTAACTCTAGTACACGTAAAATATTTTACCAAGAAATGCTTACGGTTGTAAAGGGCAACTATTAAATTAAATTTTTACAGCATCGTGTAAACGCTGGCGTCCGCTACATCAATTTCGCTGGTGAGTTGGTTTTTAGTCTAGAATTTCTAGGAAAGTAATAAAGAGAAACAAGTTACATGATCCTTTTCAGTCCTTAATATCACAATAAAAGATAGTTTTAAACAGCGTACAAGTTTAATTTGTTACTTAGCGTGGTAAAAATACTGTACGTACAACGTGATCAGAGTTTATTAAAAACGAAGCAATATGACTTAGTCTGCGTTTTCATTACAAGCGTATTCGCGCGAATGAGCCTCGCGCGTACGCGTCCGTATTCGCGCGACTGAAACAAACCAATGCAAGCATATAAGAGCGGTTATACTACAAGCGAGAATTCTCCCGAAACCATTCTCATATGCTTGCATTGGTTTTTTGATTCGCGCGTATACGGACGCATACGCGCGAAGCTCTTTCGCGCGAATACGGCTGTACTGTAACCGCAGCCTAAAACACATTTTGATGCGAAATCAATGGAAGAAAGCTTGCAAAGTTTCGTTACTTCTCTAAACGATTTATTCATAGCGTATCCCTCAACTAACTCGGCACAAATAAATCAACTGCAAAAAGCTGGTACTTCGAAGGTACCATAAATCACCAACGTTTTACCTCGGTAAAACAAAACGCTATTTACAAAACTTGGCGGCAACATTGTACATTAAAAGTGTCGACACGTTATTTGTGTGTTTGTGTGTAAATAAATAAATAAATCTGCACATCTATATTAGTTATCGCATCCCCGAAAGGCTCGCGAGCGCCAGCTAACAACGCAATTTTACATTTGATTAGAGCTAATGACAAAAACATTACAATGCCATATGGGGCACATCGCTGTTTCGGTGTAATTTATAAACCGTCACGATAATAAAATCAATAAATTATTGTCCGGAATTACAATAGCCACTACACCGCTCGCGTACAATAATACCTACACAAATGCAAAGTTTATGCGAATCAGTTGCAAGGCAAACGTAACAAAATTTCGCAACTGTGTTGTAAAACAACTTAAGCCAGACAAAGCAGCTAAAAGTGCTGTATAAGGACGAAGACAATAAGACACAACAACAAAATCTCAATCAACAAATGTCATATAAACGTCAGTGTGGTATTTTTGTTGGTTTGATTTTCTATTTTTCTGCAGAAAAAATTTTCCACGGCGCGCTTTAAAATTTTGTGAAACCTAACTTATTTCTGTTAAACTTTAATTTTTTATTTCTCATTAGTTTTGCACTAAAATCAACTTATCATTGAATTAAGGAAAAAATGTCTACCAGAATTAGTAGAAAAAAAAATAGATGGTGCCATTTGGAACAAAAAAATTGACTAGCGTTTGACATTTAAGATGAACTTAAAAAAAATTGAAATCCAATTCAGTTTAGTAAAGTGCCCTAATATGGAACAGTTACCTATTATGGAATACATCAGTTTTATGACAATGAATAAGCGATATCTGTTGAAAAGTATATGTACCTATTTGTACATTGATCACACATTCCCAAATGTAAAATAGTTAAAAAATATTCACTAGATTACATAACGGATTCAACTATATTTTTGACGTGCTACTGAGTTTTTAGGCTAAATCTTTCAGTGCAAAATATTATATGCTAGGGTAAATGATATAAAATATTTTATTGCATGTTTATTTAGCATGAGCCTTTACATTTAAATTAAATAGACCAAAATTTTGATTGGGGCCATTTCATGTTTTACATAATATCGATTTTTGAAATGTCACATTGATGCCTAATATGGAATACATAAAGGTGCCTTATAATGAATATGATTATGGTCACTAAGTACAGCATTATGGGTTCATAGTGTCAAAAGTGTCAGAAATGGGCAGACAAAAAATGTGCAAAATACCCAAAAAATCAATTCTATTGTCCTACCTGTAAAAAATAAATAAATTACCAACATTTAGTTCGAATGACACTTGAATTATAATTTAATTTACATAAATAACAGAGTTTTGGTTTCGTTTAAGTAATAATGTAAATCAAAAAAAGAAATAAAAGATTAATCTATGAGCAGTTGTTTATTTTAATGTATATTTTCTATATAATTCTATATTCCATATTAAGTGTCCCTAGTATTCCATATTAGGTTCCCCGGGGGCTTAAAATGGAATAGTAGTAACATTTAAAAAATATAGCTATATAAGAAATATCTACTGTAATATCGTACCAGAATTCGAGTAATGTGTTGCGTATTCATTACAAATTCCTTACAATTTTTTTTTTCAAAATTTTGTTGAACAAATGTGAATATTATTACCGAATACAAAAAAGTATTCCATATTAGGGCACTTTACTCTAGTATTTGAGGAGCCATTTCATTTACTTTTTTGTTCATCAAAATCAGACCACAAACAACGAAGTTACAGCTTGCGGCGTTTTTTGCGTGACACCCTGTATTGAATCAATTAGAGCAGAGTTTCTCAACTAATAAAATTTAAATACTTTGGCCACGGATAAATTTAATGTCATCCCTAAAGTAGGTATAACAAGCATCGAAGTAGAACAAAAATAGAAAGGTTTATAAAATAAATATATAAATAAATTATGAGAGAAACGGCGCTGAAAGTTTTATCTTGTATGCACTTTCATAAATAAATTATAAAAATCATAAAATGTTCATTCCGCTAACGTAGTCAACCCCCTAGATATTTCGACGACACTTTTTACGATATCTTTTCATAAATGCAGCGCAAAGTAACCTTAAAACAACAGAACACGGTTTGAATTTTACAAATTCCTCAGTTATGCGCACGAAACGGAGAAAGTGTCTCGAATAAAAACGTAAATAAAACATCACGAGACGAAATTTCTAAGCCCCAACACATCTAGTAGTGTTAAAAACTCGGTTTAGTTGAGGTTACATTACGGCCATTACACTAAACCCGAAATTAGTTAGCGAGAAACTGCTTTCACGCCGCACGGCACCTTGTTTTTGCAACAAGTCAGAATACATTATTGTAATTAAGAGTGCTTTGAAAACAAAAAAACGGTAATGTGACCGTTAGAAGTCGTACATAACGCGATGATAGTTAGTCGTAGCGAGACATTTGCAGTTATGAACCTACCAACCACTTCATACAGCTAAGAATAGCTCCAGACAGCATAAAGCGAAGACACTTTTCCGTAGACAACTGTGTACTTCGAGCTTTTATTGCGCTGCAGTCGTTTAGATAAACAAATTGCATTTACGCGACAGACTTGCGAAATTTACGTTCGATCTTTGCTGTTCAAAATCATAAATGTCTGATAGAAAAGAAATAAAAAAACGACTAATGCGGTCCATCTGAGCGCAACGTTGTAATACAATCAGTAGTCTCTTTGTTTATACAAACGGGGTTGACTGTTATTCCGGTATTACCGGAAAAGTTCCGGGCTTATGGCAAATAAAGAAATAGTCCTTTGTAATAATCCGTAGCGAACAAATACATTTCCTGATGTATTTTATTGCCATGCAGAAACACATCCTGAAAGTAATGTGAGACAATGAAATTTAAAATCTAATTAATACAAATCATTGACGTGATAATTTTGAATATTTAGTTTTAAAAGTCTAAAGCCTTCGATAGATCTGGAAGATATTGGAACACAGTAGAGTGGGAGGATTATTAACGCCATCAAGAGTTTATATAAGAGTAGTAGAAATTATGTGCGAACCCATAACAGCAGTTCCCAGGAATTTATAACAACAGTGGGAGTAAGACAAGGAGGCACTGCTCTTTATAATTCTTATGGATAAAATAATTATAGAATGTAAGTAAAACACAAAGAAAGCCTACTGGAGTTGGAATGAACTAAAACCAATATCCTTAACAGAACTAGCCTGTGCAGATGATGTGTGCTATTAGCTAAAAGCGAAAAGGACTTGCAATTCAATCTAGACATATGGGAAGATACATTAAGTAGATATAATATGAATATTAATAAACCAAGACAAAGGCTATATACCATCAAAAACCATACCAGTGCAACATAAAAACTACACGGTACACAGTGCAGACCATATTTAATCAAAGTCTTAACGCAAAAGTTGTTTGTTAAATCCATTATTTTATAATTTTTAGTGTAAATAACATTGTACCGTTGAAATCTTGTAAATATTTGTTTTTATCAAACCCTTAACACAAAACTAATCGAAACAGCTTTATTCGGCTAATCCGTATCTAAACTGCCCCTGACCTTATCAGAGGATTTGACACTGAAAAAGCTTTACAAAATTTTAAAAGTTCGCTTTTTTGTTTTGCAACCTCCTTTTAATCCTACCGTAGATGTAATTACATCTTTTTATTGTGTGTTTTATGTCGTTTTTATTACCGCCGCTAGACCGGTTTCATCCGAAGGAATAAAAAGGTTTTATTAAAAGTTACGTTAGGTACGATATCATTTTCAGATTTTGTAGTAGAGCGGCAGAAAATATAATTGTCACTCAAAAGAAGCACATAGTAAATTAAACCGTAACTTTTGTTTCCTGTTTGAAACTCACGTAAATTATTTACGGGCATTATAACATTAAAAATGTCAAAAGGTTTTGTACATAATATCATTTATCAAATTGCATATTGTTATTTAATTCCATCCATAAGTTGTGAAATTGCTTCAAACTATACTTTTATAATAAAAATATGCAGAAAATTTAACACCCTGTTGTACATATTAACTAAAACGCATACACAGTTTTGAATCGTTGTATAATCTCACATCACTGGACACAAAATGCAATTATTTTTCTAAACGGTTACTAATGCAAAAATTGAACTGCAAAGCTAATTGGGTTTAAAACATGTTTTACGATTTTAACACACCGCAACAACGCAAAATAAACTAAATGCTGAAAAACAGCTTTTGCTATTATTTCGCAGAATTAATCGTGTGCATTGCATCATTTTATTTGTTCGCTTTCAGCAAAATACACGCGACTGGGGTTATTCAAAATGTTCAGTTAGTTTATCACACATAATGTCCAATGGAATAAATAGGGGAGTAATGAATGCAGTTCATATTTAAATGAACAATGCTATTCGGTTGTAAAATTTGTTGTAAGGATGGTTTAGTTACACTTGCAATATCATGGTGTCTATACCGATAATTTGCAGTCTTCAAGGCAGCTACAACTTAAATTGCTCGAATTTCAACTCTAATGGTGCCTGTACACCTGAGAGTAAAGTACTCTCGAGAGTAGCGTCGCCAAGGATACAGCCAATCGCGAGTTACTCTCAGGGGCTGTATCCTTGGCGACGCTACTCTCGAGAGTACTTCACTCTCAGGTGTACAGGCACCATAACCGCCATCTAATGGTGCCTTTCCACGTGAGAGTAAACTACTCTCGATAGCAGCGTCGCCAAGGATACAGCCAATGGCGAGTTACTCTCAGGGGCTGTATCCTTGGCGACGCTGCTATCGAGAGTAGTTTACTCTCACGTGGAAAGGCACCATTACACCAGCACTTGAAGTGGCCATAATAATTAGAGGCAAAAAGCTTTGGCTTCAAATTGGAGTCTAGCGTAACCAACTAGGTACGAAATAGAGATTCTGTCCCGGGAATTTCCCGAGACGTGTCCCGGGAATTCCCGGGACTTTCTTAGTCTCGAGTCCCGGGACATTTAGTTCGAGACTCGAGACGAGACTAAATGTTCCAGAACACTGAAATTAATTTTTTATACTTCTTATTTTTTAAACAAATTTTACTGCCACGAGTTCAGCAAAAATATTTTGTTTCATAATTTTTTATGTTTATAGTTTATACTAACAATTACTCTAGTATTTACTTTTTACTTTATTTAAATCTTTTGCCTGCCTTATTTAATTATTTATGTTTATTTTTTGTCTGCTTTAAAGCTAAAGAAGAATTTTTAAGTTTATTAGTTAAAATATATTTTACCTATGCCTGTTATGTTTTAAAGTGTAAGAAAAATTGTTAAGTTTATTTAAAATATGTATTTACATGGAAATATATATTTTATTTACTGTAGAACAAAGACTAAATTAAAAATAATAATATCTAGATACTTCTACTATTACTATACTTTATTCATAAAATAAATGCTGCAAAAACAAAATCCGTGAATTTGGTTTAATTAAAATAAATATTCTGTCAACTGTCACGACCGATTCACGATCACGATACGTGCAAAGAAGCAATTTTAAATATGTAGCGGGTGCTTTCAGAAACAATGTCACTGTCAAGAAAACTTATTTTTTACAGTGAAAATAGCCGATGAATTTTGAGTACATGAATATATCACCACTTTTCTTACACCTTATAAAATCTTCCGTCATTTTTGACGGGTTATACCACCATTTTCTAGTATGTAAATAACATTCGCAAAAGTCTCGAGTCCCGGGACTTTAAAAATTGTCGAGACTCAGAATCCCTAGTACGAAACGATTGCAATACTGTCTTACTTTTGATCACACTAGGGGGTAAAATTGGTAAATAACAGGGAAGACTTGACTAATACATACTGGTGGTCACTTAAATCGTACCTTAACAAGTTTATTTTTTAATGAATATAAGCAGCATCTAGTGGTGATATTTAAAATAAAGAAGCTAGGCTAATTATATGAATAAATATCAAATAACACATTGTTCTAAGCTTGCTAGCAACATTTAATGAAATCAGTTGAGCAGTATTTAAAAAAAAAATCCTTCACCTGCCAAATTTGCGTTTTCAACCAATCACTAATCTTAAATCTTCTAGAGACTACCAAAAGGAGCATTATTACACGGTAATAATTTTACATTCCCCTGTCAGGTGTTGATCCTCCTGTCAAATTTGCGTTTTCGACCAATAAGAAACTCAGATTTCCTAGAAACGACCAATAGACATAATCATACACTGATAATATCCTTTTCGCAATAAATCCTTACAACTATTTTTTTGTTTGTGTTTATAATACGACTTTCCATTCAACCGAAAACGGAAAATTTATAAGGCTATAAGCAATTAAAATTGCCATTTAAAACTTGTAAGTTTGATTTGATCTTGGTAACTCGCATGAATTAACTTTGCTCTGTTAATTTATTTCGCAATAAAAATATCTACCGAATTAGCAAACACATTGTAATAAAATTGATAAGGCGTTATCTACATACTCGTAGCTACTACACACAATAATTTTACTTTAATAGCTAAACCTTTCTGTCAATAATGAACCCTGTAGCAAAAAATAGATCGGCAGAGATAAATATCTTACAGGCATTAACTGTTTTTATCAGCAAACAAAATCCAACACCGATAATTTATGGTTCTTTTTGCCCTAATCAAGTTGTTACATCTCGAATCCATTCCACAAAAGTATTTATAACTTAGATTTAAAATATTTGAACGGGATCATGCGAACGCACCAAATTTGCTCGAAAATTAAACTCCATAAAAAAACTTATTTCAGTATGATAAATTGTGTAGGGGTCGCTCTAGGTCACCGCGTTGTTCTGAAATGTGTCTTAAACACTAAATACATGTGTATAACAAATAACCAATCATTTAGCTTTAACTATAATATTTTTGCTAAACCACACATCACAGTTATAACTTTTCAGTTACCTAAAAATGATTAATTTTAAATGTTCTAATCTGTATGTCGTTTTTATGATGTGATTACCGAAAAATTACCTAACCTTTGCATATTGCAACTTATTTCTTGACCTTAATTATTTGGTTTAAGTCATGTGATTATGTTTGCATTAAAAATGTTAATTTAAATACCCTATTAACACAAAGATTCCGACGTCAGCCAGTTATTTATTATCTAAAATTCAATGACCAAATTATTTACATTTCTCCGCTGTGAGGGTTTCCTTAATTACATGTATGCTGTGCGTTATTTAGTTTCTAGCTTTTTAATTATCCCAGAAATGTGAACGGGTTTTATTCACGTCATAATTGGTAATTGTCATTTAAATTGGAAACTAAACGCAGAGCTTTGAGATAAACAGCACTCGACAAGTGATTATAATGCCGCAGAATATTTAGCCAATTTGAAACGAGAACGTTATCTATGTAATTCCCTTACATTTTAACGTCAGCGGTTAGCTCAAAAAAGGAATCAAAGTTATAATACGTCAAACGTTGAGTAATTTGGTCGTATTAAAACATGAAATGATTGAAATAGTTCTTTTATTGTAGTAAGCGTTAGTATGTAGAATAGAACAACATAAAGTCTTCAAGTTTTTGGATAATACAGAAAGAATGATAATAAATAACATAATAATATGCATATTTTTACAGTACAGTAGGGGTGATAGGAGATGAAAGTAACATTTTTTTATTTTTATTTAATTTCTCATAGAGTATCACAAGTTTTTTTCATCCAAATTGATTTAATGATAGATTGGACATTTGTCTTCCTTCCAAGATATTTATTTCATATGTTTCGTAAAGCATTTGTGGGAATTTTTTTTCTTTTAATAGTAAGAGTTACTTCCAACCTCAACGTTGGGGCTAAAAGTAACAATGATCGGGGTAAGTTGTAACGGCAAAATAATTTACACTGCTGATAAGTAGTGGGTAAATATATCAGTAGTATTGATCAACAAAATTAATATTTGATTCCAAAATACACATTAGCAAAATGAAAAAATAAAAAAAGATTAGTGAACATTATCTATATCCAAAAATGTGAAAGAAAAAGATACAACAAGTTGGAAAATTAATCCGACAAGTTTTGTATGTTCTCATTTACGAAGAAAACCACCAATTATATGCTAAGAGTGAACATTTGCAAGTAAAAACATTGATTGGGGGTTGGTTCTAACACTGTTACTTTTAACCCCAAGTGTACACAAAACAAATTGGAGGAAATCCCCGTTAACCACGATTCCAACGTCAAATTGTATTGCATCCACCAATAGCCAACAAAATTTAAAACATAATAATCTAGGTACTTAAATGCGTTAAATAATTCTTATGTTAAGCAATGCCATTAGCAAAAAATTCATAGCTGAAACTCTTGGCAAAAAATGGACTGATAAAAACATGGTACTTTATCATTCACTATCCAACAATTAAAAACATAATAATTAAACTACAACTAAAAGCAGCTCTTTCAAAAATACTTCCTTAGCTTTGTGCCAAAATTAATACTCAGATTGGCCAAATAAATACTCTTCTTTTTTATTCTTGAGGCTTTCGCGGCCGTTATCCATAATACAATCTTGGTTTCCGGGTTTGGAACCAAAAATACTCTTCTGTCTGATAAAATTAAAATAAATTTACTTGGGGATTAGATTGTTGTAAAAAGTATTTTTTAAGACCTCAAGGCAAAGAATACCATCCAAAGTATACAAAAATTACTATTTTAAAAGTATGGGTCTGTTTTTTTTAGTCTAAAAATTAGTAAGAACTTTGTTATAACTAAAGAAAAGTGTACAAAAAGTTCATGTACTCGATTACTTTAGGATGTACGGCAGTAATAGTTGATAATAAATTTACAACAAAGTTTATGAAATGCAATAGCTATTTCTATAGGCACAGTTTACCAAAAAATACATTAAAATATTATGATACTTATTCTCCTTCTGTAACATTTTCATTGTCCAAACTCTTAAAGAGTGCATCACAATAAAAAATTACGATTTCAATCTTAAAACATGTATCTCTTGTATTTATCTGTAATGCACACAACTGTTCAATTCATTAAACATTCTCATGTTTTTGAAAGCGCTTTACCGAACTGAAAGTGCATATTTGTGGAAAGATATGATACATGGATAAAACCTCTAATCAATTTTTTACTGCCCTTCGACATTTTTCCAATTGCTGTATAATTTATTTTACTCTTTTAATTAAAAGATATCGTAGCTGTATTTTCTATCGTTCCAGTACTTTCAATAACGAGAGATTGTGCAGATATATTTTGATATTATAGCTTTTTTATCGAGGCCACAATTTATTTAGTGCTAAGTAGATAATAAAAGCTTTTTCTCAGTGTAAAATCTAGCTCCAATAAATGTACACAAAAAATGCAAGACCAGTCTTTAAGCAAAAACAAAAAATTCCTTGCAAGCAAAGAATAAATCAATCATTTAATTAATAATCAAGCAATTAAGCATTGTGTTTATATACGATAAAACTGATTCAACAGCAACAAAACCGAACATGAAGATAATTTTATTTTAATTAACGGGCGTTTCGCATTCGAGCCGCTTTAACGAAACCACAATGTAGGGGATTATAGCACTGCCCAAGGCAATGATTACAATAAAAGCTCATTCATTCGGACTTAGCTGATCGCAAATACACCCGAATTCCCTCAATTATACCAAATCCTACAGAAAAACGTTCCAATGTAACTGCTTCAATATTCGTAAGTATCACGTCCATATTTTTTTCGATAAATACATTTAAACTGTATTGCAACTCCAGGGATACTCTGTATACTGGTTATTTTATAAATAATAATTAATCTTTAAATTCTTGAAGGAGATACCTTAAAAACTTAAATTGTCAGGTCTCAGGTGCATACTATATTGCAATATTTTACAGGAAATTAAAAATTTTTCCTTAAGGTTCTTGATAACTATTTCAAAATGTTTCTTAGCGTGCATTAAAATGCTCTATAAAAGAATTATTGGATCGTGGCGTTGCCCCCCGCACGCCGCAATAATAATAAAACCAACAAATAATGTGAAATATTTCATATCGTTGCTTATACACAGCAAATAATCCAATGCTGGTAGTCGTCGATCGCAACTTGAAAATTGTAACACCTCCAAAGCGTTAAATCTCGTTTTCAATTTCCTTCGTCGTAAAAATCAAGTAGAATAACGGAAGGGTTTAAAATGGAAATTCTCTTTCAACAGGCGTCATAAATAAAGAAAAGAAGAAAGCTCCCTGCGGGTAAAACAAATACTAACACATAAAGCAGCACAATAGAAACATTTTAATAGATGTAACAGAAATTCAGCACAACGGCTTAAAAGGTCAACGACAAACTGCCATCATTTTACGGGCTTTATAATATTAACGGTATCAATGAATTAAACTGAAATATCAACACAGAACTAAGCTAACTGCAAACAAACACCTCACTTGTAATTATTCAGACTTTCCCTATTATTTTTCTCTATTTTAAGAAGCTGCTTATCAAGCAATAATTGACGTTTTTCGAAGTTTCGACAAATCAGCACTTCTTAATCACCTCATATTTTTATGTCCATCAGGCATTTTAGTAAAAATTAAAACTACCTTTGACAAGATCTACTGTTACTTATGCAAAACGTTAGCAGTCCAGTGCAAATTTATATTTTATTACACTTAATTTAACACCTTAACGAATTAAAATGAATAATAATTGAAAGTAATTATTAGTCATATGGGAATTCTTACACACGATAAAATATGTACACTAAAGTATTATGTTACAAAAGTGAGGTATTAAGTTTACTAAAGGATTCGTAGCTGTAAATGAGTCCTTTGAAAGCTCATATGTAGCATAATCTTTCATGTAACTACATTATTTTGATTAAATCAGGTGATGTTGCTAGAATTATCACCAACGAAATTTGTTTGTGATGTAATTTGAGCACAAGAAACCGAAAATCAAACTGAATATCATCTGTCTTTAAATAGCTCCACTTTTTTTTCACATATCTTTTCAATGATTAAGCAATACATCTAAAAGCAAACCTAATGGTATATTTTAGTTTGTAAATTTTTGCCAAAATGTATTTAGTTTACTACAACATACTTGTACATTTCATCCTATTAGCCGACTCTGTTATTCTTGTAGTTTCTTATATCCTGATGTTGGTCAGATGAGTTTTGCCAGACTGTGTGCATTTAAACTACTTTAAACTTCTACATATAATAATAAATCTTTGTTAAGTTTTTAAGCCAGCGTGCAGCGAAACCACTATAAGTTAAACAGTGAACTAGATTAAGTGACCTACAAAACAATTGGTGCTACACTATGAAGCACATTGCAAACAAAAAGGATTTAAAAAAGAAAATCGCAAATCTATCTACCCTTTTAAAAAATCGATACAAGTTTTTGAGTTGATGAAATTTTGGATGGTTTAAAAACTTTTATTTACATGTAGGTATAATAGTATTTTGCATAACAAGAGTTTTAAGAACCACATTACGCACGAGTGGAAAAGTTGCGTACGGAGCCGTACGGAGTGCGTAATTGTTTTACAACTCGTGTTGTGTAGCTTACTTTTTCAACGATCACATAATACCTACGATTTTAACGGCTTTTTGGCCAATATACACATGTAATTACGTTGTCTTGACAATTTTGACGTGCGTAAGAACCTAATTTCTAGGTGTGCAGGCTGTACGGTAAGAGTAATTTCATTAGTGGTCGTAGAAAATTGATTATTTTATAATGTTTGCTTTAAAAAAATGAACTAGGTACTTTTGAATGTGCAAAAGGCTGTGGAATTCCGCTTGTCTTTCAACGATAACTGTAGGAAAAAAAAAACATTGATTACAGCTTAGCATCCGACAAACTGAAGATTTATGGCATCTCGCGCTAATGCCTTTTGAATAATATAAAACACGCCTATCTCAAGAACTTGAATGAATAATGCGTTATTGACAGATTTTCTTTGGCTACAAAGTTGGCAGTAATTACTCTTTTCAAACACGTATTAAAGTTATGTTAGTGGTTAAAAAAGCATAACGCACGTGCAGTTTGACATACCAGGGCCATTTTTATATTTGCTATACATCTAAGACTTGCCTACAACAGCATAGGCCACGTTTGCAAAATTTTCGAAAAATACAATGCCATAGCAAAGGTAACTAAATGCAAAAAAAATATCAAAAAATCAACACTGGCTTCTTTAAATTCAAATTGTATTTATTAAGTGTTTAATACCCAATTAAAAATATTTTTTTCTTATAAAATTTAAACTTATTTATCCGTAATTTACTGTAAACTATACGAAATTATATCCAAATTTTCTTGGCTAAAGAACTGTATAAACACAATTGTCATGCATAAATTACTTTGCAACTTACTCACAAAGAAACAAACTTACTCGAAACGCGTTAATTCTACAGCGAGCGCGGGGCGCAACTGAAGCTATTGTTAAAATTCCATAACAGAAGCCGAGTTACATAATAATAAATTTAATTCCAAACGGCGCGCTATAGACACGAGTTTTGCATTTAGCTGACTGCTGGTCGTACGCTGGATATCATATCATATCGGACAAGTGATTACAGAAGACCGCAGTTAATTAAATTGTAAATATATAACACAGCGTGTGGTGTTGGTATTAAATTGCTCCAGA
The DNA here is from genome assembly GCA_947652605.1 of Elmis aenea. Classification (NCBI taxonomy): domain Eukaryota; kingdom Metazoa; phylum Arthropoda; class Insecta; order Coleoptera; family Elmidae; genus Elmis; species Elmis aenea. Next base: position 4,854,624 of record OX393579.1, on the reverse strand, counting down.
TTACGATAATAGCTGATATTATTAGCCGAGTTTAATAATAATTTGAATAGATTGTGATTAGGTACATGTTGGCGGAATTAAAAAAATGTATGCAAATTTGTGTAAAGGAATTATTGCACGATACAGCGAATGTTGACCTATCTGACGAATTTGATTTTTAGGATAATTAAATTTTTTAACGGTTTTGCGTTAGGGACAATATCTAAGATCGCGCAGACTTTTTTTAAAAATTAACATGGCCAAAATGCCATTAAATTAGGTTTTCAAACATAACTCTATTAGTTTTTTTTTTTGAATATACAGGGTGGTCCAAATTCGATGAGTTACCCATGTGATTTCATCGAATTTGGACCACCCTGTATATCAATAAGATAATAGAAAATGGAAAATTGTCGTGCTGTTCACAAATATACGGTCGGCTATGACATCCTACTTCTCTGCAAGAACGTTGAACTAATTTATGCAGTTTCGTGCACATATTGAATAAAATTACGGTATTCCTTTGTAAGTGCACTTCTCAAACGAATATATGTATATTCTCAAGACCACCATTTATCTTCAAAATAAGAAAGTTCCAATAATAATTACATTTTACCTACTCCAGTCTTTTTGCGCTGAATTTATTGGCTAAATATTTCATTTCTCGCAAATTAGAGGAGTGTGCAACTTTAAACTTTTATTTTTTAATGACTTATTAAACAAACCATACTTTTTATAAACTATTTAACCGACTTTTTAAGTAAATTGTGTTCGAACATCCAGTTTTACTATCAGTAACTTGGTCATAGGAAGAATGTAGTTGTGTTGGTAGCTTTACAACTATCAGAGTTCCTACATCAGATTGCAAAAAAAATTAAACCTTTTCTAATAAGGCACGAAATTAGGAAATTCGCGTTCGACATGGGCAACGTTTTTATATCGTTTTGTTGGTGTTTATTAATATTCGGTCTGATTTATGTGCCACGACTCACGGCGATATTTTATTCTTCGTCAGCACATAATGGTTCCATTTCAAAAAATAATAGGCTTACGCCCGAATCCTCTATTGTTTGCTCCAAATAAAACAGTAAGCCCCGTACAGAGCTAATCGAAAACAATACTAGTTAGAAATGGGGAGCGGTTTTTATTTATTTCCCGTTTTGTAATAGCTTATCGTGAACGATAGATGACGTCTGACATATTATCTTTCAATAATTCATAATATTTTGAATAGTTTGTTGTGAAATCATATCGTAAAAATTTAATCGCTTTAATAGGTTTATCTTCTGATGTTAAGCAGAATGACATAATATTTTTAAAGCAGTTATTGTGATTTCACCTGACACCTTAATATCAGAAATTGTCTCTTTTACATTGGAAAAATCGTAGTGATCAGTGCAGAGATAAACACCGTCATTCAAAAAGTCTGCAACAAATTGAAAAAACAATATATTGATTTCTCAGAAAATTTTATTCCTGTTAAAAGTTGGTGCATGGTCTAAAACTAATATTGAGATGAAAAAAATACAATAAAAAGTCATAGAATACTAGATTTAAGCGATTTTTGAAATATTCGCAGGAGTAGAGCACTTATTTTAAGGGACACAAAAACAATATGGAAAAAAGTTATAAACAACCCAAAAATATGGCTAGATTTAAATACTGACAGTCAAATGCCAATTTTTATTTTATTTTAAATTTTTATAATTCAAAACAACAATTTAACAAATGGAAAATCTAGTATTCTATGACTTTTTATTAAACTTTTTTTCATCTTAAAATTAGTTTTAGACCATTCACCAAATTTTATCAAGAATAAAATTTTCTGAGAAATCGTTAATAAAAAACTTTTCTATTTGTTGCAGACTTTTTGAATGTTAAAATTTCTTAAAAAATAGTTATTAGAATTTGATAGTCAAAATTTCAATTTGGTTTTAATTTTAGAATCTAAATAACTTATTTTTGTAACATTTTTTTTGTATCTCTTAAAATAAGGGCACTTTACTCTTGCGAATATTTCAAAAATCGCGAAAATCTAGTGTTTTTATTATCTTAAAATTAGTTTTAGACCACGCACCAACTTTCATTAGGAATAAAGTTTTTTGAGAAATCAATAAGATTTTATTTTCCATTTGTTGCAAACTTTTTGAATAACGTTGTACAGTCTGGTGTTACTTTAAATTTCTTTAACTATTTGGAACCTCGAAATCTTTATAAATAAACAGAATTTTGGGCTAATGTAAAATTTATTATTCGATTTAAGAAGAATTTAACTCTTTTGAAAATGAAGTAAACGTTAGATTTTTATTTTTTTACATAGTCCTTTGGTTTATATGAAATTGGTTATTAATTAGTTGTGCAAGCAATGAAAAGGTAGTATTTTTTTAATGGTTTTCATATGTTTTTGAGACTGTAATCAACTTATTTATTGTTTATAATTGTTATCATTTGTAGTACCTTACACAATATTGTAATATACGGTCGATTTTTAAATAATACACTCTATTTTTTGGCTTCTGTTAAAAACAAACATACTTAAAGAAATGTATAGAACACCTTTTACTATTTAATAACACAAAAACTTTTATTATCGTAAATTTTTCCGTAAAAATATAAAATATGTAAATAAAAAAATTAAAAACGAATTTTTAATATTTTTTTTCTGGTCAATTTTTGTTTCTGCAATTTCGTTTATACATTTTTGAATTTTCAGATGTTGGTGCGCGCACCTCTTACAGTTTTCAAGGCATAAATAATTTGGCAATGTAGTGCATCCTGCTATTATATTATGGGAAATATGCAGTTTTTAATACTGTTCTTTATGTTACATACAAAATCTATCTGATAATTATGTTTATTTAAGTGATTAATTTAAAAATATTAGTAAGCTTAATAAAAAATCAATAATCATGAATATTGTTTATCAGCAAACTAGGTTTCAAACTAACATTGCAATTTGACGAAAAAGCGATTTTAAATAAATTTTATTTGCATTAAAATAATTAAATTGTAACAAACTAGTATCGAAGTTAATATAACTTTTCTTGACCTATTTAGATGTTTCAGAGACAATATATTAGAATATTAATAACGTCTAGAAGAAAGATCCTATTAGCTATTACTTAACAAACTTTGATGTTTTGGGCAAACTGTTTAACATGCTTACAAAAAGTTTATTTCTCCTACATTAATTCAGATGCAACTTTACCGAAAAGTCGACACTTTGGCGTTGGGTTAGTGCAATTAATAACACTATATTTTCACTTTTTGTGCATATTTTGCATCCATTATCTTGCGTTTTGTTATTTAAAATCACGCCAAATTTAAATATATATATTTTTTTAAATATGAAAAGCCTGCATTCCAAGTACATTTTTTGTATGTAAAATTGACATTAAAGCACTAATTTTGAGGAAACGTATTTGGTTTTTAAGTTCGGTTGTACGAAGCTCTGTTAAAAGTAATCAGTACGTCAAACCTCGTGTCGATAGTTTAATAAACAATGGTTTAACTAACTTATCAAGAGTTGGTAAACAAAAAATTTGACGAACTTTTTGTAACTGGATTTAAGTAGTTTGATTATTTTTTTTTAAAACTAGCAGTTACCAAAACTTATTGGCTGGCTTATTTTAAATAACTTACAACTTTTTTCGCAACATTTTTTTTTGAAAAAGTTTTTCATAACATTTTTTTTTGCATTTGCCTTAATCGATATAAATAATTACGTACGATACTATTCACCGTTTCGGAATCCACAATTCAATTTACAAGGCATCGTAATTACGGAGGATTGATAGTAGCACTCCCGTTACGCGTTATCCTCGCAGGATGAGCGCCGCGAATCTACAAGTACGTTGAGAGGTCCGCGCTCTACGGCCGAAGCTCGACGCGTATACGCAAGCGTCGTTGTCCTTGTCCGATTAACGTTGCTCCTATCCCTGTTTCTCTATGACGTACGAGAGCTTGTCTCGCACACTGTCCCGTGCCGTTCGCATAGTGCCGTCATTGTCTGTTAAGTATAGGTAGCTTTATTTTTATCCTTTTTGTAGACGGCGTATCCTGCGCTAGTGCACTTTGTCTGCCATGACGTCATTTGTTCGAAAAGGGTTACGGATACGCTCTATTGGTTAGGGGTGACGATTATTTGGCGAGTGAATTTGGGAACAAAATCGTTAGGTTACGGTGAGTTTTTGAAGTTTGATTAGGGATATCGTTATAGACACGGCCGTAAAAATTCGCGTAAAGTTTCCTTAAAAACTGGCGGCCTTTGACCTTTACAAGTTTATGAAAATTTGAAGCCCGTAGGTTTTTGTTAACAGAGTCTCCAGGAGTTTAAACTTATTTTGTAAAACATACACGGAATCTGGGCTTTAAAAAAAAACCGAAAGTACCTTAAGGCTTGTACAGGTTCCTAAAAAAAATTTAAATCTATACAGGGTGCACCACGACCCTGAGATTCTTCGATAGCTCCTTTATTAATGAAAATATCAAAAAATGTTTAATACAAATATTGTGCGAACCTATTTTCTACATAACCTAAAATTATTTTCAAATATACAGGGTGTTTCGTTTGACCGGCACATATAAAAATTTAATTTTTTTAAATAGAACACCCTGTATATTTTTACATTTTTGGATTTCTCTTAAAATTTACTTTAAAAAATGTTAAAGGTTATATGGGTCTTAAGTCAACCGTTTTCGTAAAATTTACATTTTTGTCAAAATTTTGAGCGATACAGCACTTTCAATTTTTTTTTACATTAAAGTTATTTAAAAAAGCGGTAAAATTTCGTTTAAAATTTAGATTGACAACAGATTAATTAACACTTTGCGCTAGCTACATTTTAAAAATATTATACAGGGTGTTTTTTACGCTTGGTCAAACTTGTGAAACTTTAAACATCGATAAGTCATTTTTCTTAAATGCAACACCCTGTATATTTTTACATTTTCTTGTAGAGAATTTAATTGTCTTTCGAAATTATTAAGCATGTCCTATACCTAAAGTTAATATTTTTCGAGCTATCTCGATTTTTATTAGTATTACTAAGGCAATTAAAATATTTTAAAGTCGGCCATGGACGTAAGTCGTAATTTTTCAAAGAATTTTTAAACAAAATAATAAAAAGGGCTGCAACTTTAATTTTAGTCCAATAATGTACCCCATTTTTCCGAAATGTATCGTATAAATTGTTCAAGAATATGTCCTTGTTCTACGCACAGCCGTAGACGTTGTCTGAAAGACTCTAGCACCCTTTATAACATTTCGGGGGTTATACCATCAAAAGCAACACGAATCCTGTTCTGCACATCTTCAACAGTTGTTGGGGTGTCTTGATACACTTGCTTTATGGGTCCCCACAAAAATAAATCTATAGGGGTAAGATCAGGTGACGTAGGTGGCCAGGAGATTGGTCTACCTCGCCCTATCCATCTATTAGGATATTCTGTGTTCGATAACTGCATTTACTTGCTGTGTTGCATTTAATGGTATAACCCCCGAAATGTTATTAAGAGTGCTAGAGTCTTTGAGACAACATCTACGGCTGTGCGTACACGTGAACAAGGATATAATTTTAAACAATTTATACGATAAATTTCGGGGAAAAGGGGTACATTATTGGACTAAAATTAAAGTTGCAGCCCTTTTTATTATTTTGTTTAAAAATTCTTTGAAAAATTACGACTTACGTCCGACTTTAAAATATTTTAATTGCCTTAGTAATACTAATAAAAATCGAGATAGCTCGAAAAATATTAACTTTAGGTATAGGACATGCTTAATAATTTCGAAAGACAATTAAATTCTCTAAAAGAAAATGTAAAAATATACAGGGTGTTGCATTTAAGAAAAATGACTTATCGATGTTTAAAGTTTCACAAGTTTGACCAAGCGTAAAAAACACCCTGTATAATATTTTTGAAATGTAGCTAGCGCAAAGTGTTAATTAATCTATTGTCAATCTAAATTTTAAACGAAATTTTACCGCTTTATTAAATAACTTTAATGTAAAAAAAAATTGCAAGTGCTGTCTCGCTCAAAATTTTGACAAAAATGTAAATTTTACGAAAACGGTTGACTTAAGACCCATATAACCTTATACATTTTTTAAAGTAAATTTTAAGAGGAATCCAAAAATGTAAAAATATACAGGGTGTTCTATTTAAAAAATTAAATTTTTATATGTGCCGGTCAAACGAAACACCCTGTATATTTGAAAATAATTTTAGGTTATGTAGAAAATAGGTTCGCACAATATTTGTAATAAACAGTTTTTGATATTTTCATTAATAAAGGAGCTATCGAAGAATCTCAGGGTCGTGGTGCACCCTGTATGTATAGTTCTTAGAATTGGAAGTCTATTAAAAATTAAAACCCGCCCAATTTAACCATTCTTTTATCATTAATAGTCTAAGGCAGCGTTTCCCAAATTTTTTTCTTCGACGAATTTTTTTACAAATCCTGAAATTTTAACGGAACATCTTGGTTATTTTGCACAGCTTTTGCCCACAAAATGCGTATCTCAGAACGTTGTTCCTCTTTGGTGCAATTTATAAGTTTTGCAGCCATCTTCTTAGAGGCTGACAACTCCTTTACTTACTTAATCCATGGCCTATCTACCCTCACGGGTGTAAGGCATTGTGGGGGAGTTGGGTTTTAATTTTTCATTTGTTGGTGTCTTCCATATCTCCCTCCATTCTGTTCTGTTTTGAGTCTTATTCTCTACGTCCTCCCACTTTATTTCTCTACTGTCCAGTGCTTGTTTTATTCCTTCCTGCCACCTTTTTCTTGGTCTGCCTCTCGTTTTCTTTTTGGTACACTTCTCGCTTCATACACTTTTCTTGTTAACCTTATGTTGTCCATTCGTTTTACTTGTATTACCAACGAAAATATAAAAATTCGAAAACTTTTTGTACTTCCCTCGTATTATTAGCACTTCCTATAAATAAATGTAATAAAAACCTAAATATATCACATTAATAGCGGCTCCTAATATAAAAATATGATTCACTCAACGTAAACCTAATAAAGAAACGTGACGTTGGCGTGTCGTTATTATAGTTGTATATCCACATTTATATTATTTTTCCTCTTAATTCCTTTTACATCCCACACTTTCAGTTGCTTAAGTGGCGAAGTAAATAGAGTAAACGAGAAAATATTTTTGTAGTGTTCTCCGGATTCTTGTTACGTGTTTTTTTGAGCCCGCTACTACAATTTTTTTGTCTCTCCAGACAAACGAAAGGCATTAAAGAGATATTAGGGGCAATTAAAGAAGTGCCGGGCAATTATTCGCCGCAGACAAGCACTTTGCCGTAAATCCTGATAATAACCGAACCGTTATCGCCTAGAACTAGCTAAAACAACAAAATTGTAAAATGATCGAAAGCAAGAATTATGGGAAGATGGTTCGACGGTCTATACAGCGCGCAAAAGAATCTTACGTTTACTCAATTATTTTATTAATACACAAAAAATGTAATGGAGATATTTATCTAACTGCGTAAATTTTTAATGGGTGGAATAATTTGTGATAATGTCCAAAGTTAAAAATAAATCCAGACAAAAGTATTATTGGCAGGGGTCAGGTTCACTGCTAAGCATAATAATTTCAAAATAACTAAATTGCATCGTTCTTAGGAAAGAAGTTTGGGCCTTTCCAAACAAAAGCGTAAATTCTCTTCAATAAGGGACCAGATAGTCGCCCTGACGATTAAAAACATTTAAAAAATTGACCTAAATGATCAATTAAACTTCTTCTTTTATTTTTGGGATGCATTTTTTAACTGATTATTTAAAAAAAAGAGCATTAGCTACTAAATTTTTTTATCAGATAATAGATCACAAACATTTGTTGTTTATGGGGCCATGTGAAAAACAGCTAAGGAAATCTTAATTGTATTTTCTAATGGACATTATGATTACGATAATAAGAACATGTAGAAGAATATACCGCTTTCCATTAAAAAATTGACATTTTCGTTTTAAAAATTTAGAAAAATGAACCGAGAATAAGAAACGCCCTGTGTATTATTTTTAATTAGCCAGTAACCACTATGACATTTTTATAAGTGGCGGTTCCAAAAGAATTTGTTCTGGAATTGGAAAGTTGATTCATTTTCCCCCCTAGAGTTGTACCTTTCAATATGTTAGCAACTCAAAAAAAAATTCCTGTAACATCGTACGCTAACAAAAACGTGCAATTTATTCTGCCAATTAACTAAGTGTATGCTTTATTCAAGCGTGAAATATTTTACTAATCCGTTTTAGCCAGTATTGTAGATGCTAATGAGCAACAAGTGATTATTGTCAATAAATTGAAATGGTCACGATTTACGATCCCAGGGTTATATGTTGTAGGAGGATTATGTGCCCGAAACCCTTACCAACTTTACATAAACACTCCTGGCCGATTCTGAAGCACGGGCCGTATTGCGCTAAAACCAGTATTACACTGACTTATGCGATGCAATTGTTAAAATTAATTAGCACAAAGTTTAGACACAATATTGTGCAGAATGTTTCAAACAAATCGTTGCGTGAAACCTGTTATCTTCATATGAGACCGTTGAAGATTTAAAAAAATTCAAAGAAGCATATATAGTCCTCGTCAAGTCAAATGGCGAGCGGTGGGGGTGTTTTTGCGTAGCAGACGCTACACTATGGCCTTCGGAACTTATAACCATTGGCGGGTATGCCAATACAACTAAGTAAGTAGGTGTAGTGTACAATTCCAATTGTGTTTGATGCGCACCCCCACCGCTCGCCATTATACTTGACGCGGCCTATACTTAGACGTAAAACAGTCATTATAAATCAGCAACAAGGAGTTGCGGATCATATTTGTATGCATTCAGAATTAAATTTGGCTCATAAACTTGATGGGCGTACAAGCTAAGGACGATTGATCAGAAATTGGTAATCAGCTAAATTGCTCTTCGGAGTATCTTTATTTTATATACATAAATAGGTGTTTAATTATTAATTACAAACTCTAAATCAAAGGGAATATATAATTTTCTTTTGGAAAACGCCGGAAAGGTGTGCATACCCAATATGTGTTAATTTAGTAACGCTAAAATGTTTTACAATTGTAAATATCCATACTTTTGACAAAACAAATTCTTATATTCTCTTTTCAACCAAAATTAATAACTTTCCAATAAGGAAAAGCGCTCTACATGTGTGATATATACTCGAGGTAATTTGTAGTTTAAAATTTACTGAATTCGATGTAATCTTTTATCGGCTATGAGCAGTTTTGGCACTTTCCCAACCACCTGTAGATTTTTATTCAGTAACAACGAAATATTCTGCATGGTCTTGTAATGTTGTAACATATTTATGCAAGTATAATAACAAAGATGCGTTTTTAAAAGTTGTTAATTATGTAGTAATACTTAATGATTAAAACATGTCGTAGTCGTGGTGCTCGTTTGGTAAACTTAAATCAAAATAATTAGTTTTTCTGCACAAATTTCCTACTAGAAAGCTTTTTCAAAGTAAAAACTTTGAAGGAGCTCGTAAAGAAATGCGAAATAAAAGTGCATTTTCTCTGTAAATACCCACCTATTCAGTAAATGAACCAAGCTAACGCTAATTTAGAAGATGAACGGTCGATATTTTAATTAAAAAATTCCTATCCGAAAAATAATTACCTGCAGCGCCTTACTAAATGAGTATCGCGAATCGGCAGGGCTCAGAAATAAAGTCATAATCATCGGGGAACAAATTGGGGTGCGCCATAAACTACAGACGTTCTCAACTAGAAAAGAAATATGTGTTGTTACTGGAGGACAACGCCCCGGGCGTCAAACCTTTTAAGAAATTTGAGGTGCTACTCCATTCGTTTCTTAGATCTGACATAACCCTAACAGATTTTCACTTTCGGGAGGAACCACTTTGCCAAAACGACAGGGCGTACGAGATTTTATGCTGTGCGGTATCACAGTCACTGTAAAAAATTACTTCACTTCATGTATAAGGTGTAAGTTGAAATTTCCAGCATTTTTTAAATACCAAGTAATTTTAATAATTACATTAGTGTACAACTCTGGATTGTTTAAGGTCATCTTTATTTATAGCACGTATGCCCAAAATTAAACAAGTTTGCCTGTAAATTTTTAGTATAAAATATCAACAAGCCTATCTAAAAAACTTATTTTTTGTTTAAGGTATTTTTTTGTCTATATCTTTACGCACGTAGCTGCCATGGCAACGAACATCGTTTACGTTTATCTAAAATTATATTGATTTAGTTAAAAGAAATGTTTTCATTACGTCTTATGTCAAAGAAGTGACCTTTCTCTCAAATAACGAAAGAATTTTTTGTTTAAACAAATCTTTTTTTTCTTAATTAATATTTGTACTTCATCAAAGTCTGCTAAATGTTCTGTGTTGTGTTAACACTAATGATAAGTGATTTTTGTATAAGCTTTTTTGAAATTAATTAATAACATTAAATGTAAAAAAATTCAAAAAGCAAACACTTGAATAGTTTAGTATAAAACAGCATACTATGCCTTTTATGTAGAAATCAGATCTTTTTGTTGATAATGTTTTGTGTTTAATAAGTACTGTAGATCTGTTAATTTCTTTGTATATTTCACAACACAGAAACTTGCAATTTCCATGCGTCTGATACGACTTTGTTGTATTTTGGTCGTAGTCCACGATTCTCAACCATGTTATGATGGAGTTGAACACTTTGCGATAAATCTCTACCTTCGTTTCTTTGGGTATCACTCTTTTTTCAAGCAACTGGTAATTTTTCGCCATTGTGTTATTTTATACAGTATCTTTGACATCTTTGTAATCTTGTTGTTTCGTTCCGTGGCGTATATTTGTCTACCCCCTATATTTTAATAAACTAAATTATATTGAGGTCGATTTAAAATGTTTATTCCTACGTGTACAATTTTTATTAAACAACGCATTGGTCTTAGAACAATAGTTGCCTGAAGATGACGTATATAAAGTTGCCGAAACGGTTGAAAATTCGTCATTTTTCTTCGAAATTTGCAATTACTGTTGTTTTCACACTGCCTTTACCTTTTCGTTTTTGTTACACCTCTCTACTGTTATGTGTGAGGCTTTTGTTTCTTCTGACGTATGTGAGCTTTGTTTTTGTGACTCCTACCCCTTTCTATATTTAGCTTGCTTGCTCTTTAACCTTACTCCTGAATATGAAAATATAAATTGAAGTTCGATTTAGATGTATCGCACACTCGGCTTGTGCAAGGTTATTGATTTTTCTTACGCATAAAAAAATATTTCAAGCTAAATATACCGCAACAGAAATCTGATCCATCCATTATAGCTTTTACTAAGTTTTAAACATCGCAGCGAGTAAAAATAAACTTGTTATCGTATTCCACTTTGACAATATTCTTGCAAGAGCCGATGCCGTAAAATGGGAATTTATAAAACACCCGGAGCATAAATTGTTTTATACAGTAAATTTTTCACATTCTGTTTGATCTGTTATTTGTTGCAACGGTTTCGCAGTATACTTCAGACCGCATAATATCTATAACAATTTCTGTGTGAATTTGTCGCCCTTCCAGTTTTCTTTTCGGTTTAAATTTCGCCGCGACGTAGTTCGTGTTTTAAAACTTGCTCGCCACCAAAACAACACCCTGATGAGAATGACGACATAAATTTTCGGTTCATTCCAATTAAACTTCCTTAAACTTTGGTAGATTTCACAGGGAAAATTTAATTTGCACTTAAATTTTTGTCAGCGGGATTATGCTTACATGAGGAAATGCGATTTTATCACATTAATTACAAAATTTATAACGACATTGATAAAAAAAATTGTTTACGTAGAAAAGTGTTGAAAGGTCATATTAAAAGTTATTATTGGTTATGAGTCCTTCTATTGTTAGGTGTAGGACTGTTAAGTTGTGTTGTGCTGACTTTTTACCATGTGTTTCTGTCTTGTGCTAGATTTTTTATGTCTTTCCATTTGATGTTTCTATCCGCTGCTGCTTTTTTAACTTCGTCTTGCCAGGTTTTTCTCCGCTTACCTCTTTTGTTTTTTCCCTGTGATCTTGCTTCATAGGCTTTTCTGGTTAACCTTTCTTCTTTCATCCTATAAATGTGACCCAACCATCCCAGTTGTCTTTCTTGTATTTTGGTTTCAACTGATTTGATCCTTAATTGTTCTCTATATGTTTCATTTCTGATTCTATCTTTTTTGGATTTTCCTTGCACAATCCCACAGGAGCGGTAAAACATGTCAAAGTGGGATTTAATAAATTAACAACTGAAGGGGGAAAATAGAAATTGAACAAAGATGGGGAAAAGCTAAAAATACAAAAAAAAAACTTAAGAGTAAATTTAGGACGGTAACGGGCATAATGACCAGGCTATGATAAAGGATAAGCGAATGAAAAATACTAATTTTTTACACCATAGGGTGAAAGAGGATTGATTATAACTGACTAATGTAGATAAATTAAAGATATTAAGTTGTGGCATAGTTAAAAACATAATTTTTATTAATCAAATTAAAATTAATAAACTTTATAGTTGTGTAAGTTTACTTTAGACTCCGATTTTAAATGTTGCGTCAAATATCTGACACCTTTATTTAAAGTCCTTTGTAAAATCGCGGGGTTTAGTAAAACTACATCTTTATGATCTATCCGTTTAGGGTAAAGTAATCCTATAACCGTTAAAACTGCGTCCTTAACCACCGTTTAACTACACAATCTGTGTTTCTGACTACCACTTGCCATTAAATTGGATTTTTATCCTACTCAAGATAGAATTCGCCGGCAGACACTTATATAAAATTGCTTTTAAAACTAGCACTACACATATTTCCTTCTACAGCGTTTTGATACGGCTATGAACATGAATATCCAGTTAACATTTATATATGATCAAAATAATAACTTTTTACAAAGAATTTGGACTAAGATAACTTTAGAGAGGCGAATAAAGTCATAATAAGGGCAATGAACAGGAGGCAGGCGCTGTTGGGTTCTTTTTCATGCAACTGTAAACAATTTTTAATGCAAAATTTGGCGAAAATATAACGCTATACAGTCAATTAACGTAGTAAATATGAGCAACATTTTAAGGTGATATCAAATTTGTTTTCAAATTTCACATTAATCACAGCGTTCTAAGATAACTTGTAAAAAACTATGATTTTATTTTCTTTTACATCTCTTTTGCTTTTTGGAATCTTTTAGGAACAATGGAATGTTACTGAATATAAGCTATCATGTGGTGAACTTGATTTTTTAATGTGCATTGTATAATTTTAAATGTATTTGGCAAAAGTTATTAACAGGAAGCCTTTGTACGCATAATTTTCACTCTAAACATTGTTAAGATTGGGTACCCATTAAACTGTTTAAGTAATGTTTATTTCTTTAAATAGTATTTAAGTAGCGAAGCGTGGACTGATGTATAGTCGAATGCTATCGAAATAAAAATCGAAGTTAAAAATACGATTTGCACATTTCAATTCAATCAACCTTTTTTTTTTGAGGGGCACTACCTTATCGTGGAGTTTTATTTGTGCTCTATCTATCTTTGTAAGCAAAGGCACACTCGTATTTTTGTTTTTCAGACTTTGAATGTTCTTTCAACGCGATTCACTTTATCCATCTACTCGTGTCTAAGCATGTCACTCTCTCCGTCCACCAGTTCTTGATACAGGGTGTCCACCTAGCGCGTATTTCCTTCATAGCTTACTCGCTCATAAATATAGATAAAAGGTGATTATTAACAACGACTCCTCGGCGGATTTCAAAACAACAAAAGGAGTAAGATAGGGGTGCGTGCTCAGTCTATCGTTTTTCTCGGTACTAATGGATGGTGTAATAAAAAAATGCAGACAGCACATAACACCCTTTAGGCTCGGATTCTGGAAACTGGACAGAATAGTGTTAATTGAATTGATTTACACCGACGATATGGCGATCCTAGGAAAATCCGAAGATAATCTATTGCTCAGTATGGAAGCATACACAGAGAACTAAGCAAACCATAAAAAAATAAGCTAAGGCAAAACCAAAACCATGGCCATAAGCGCGGAGGAGATAAGACATAATCTAAGTCTGGGAGGGATATAACTAAAAAATTAAAAAGCTATTAATACCTAGGAGTGTCCCTACACTGTAACGGAAAGATAGATAGGAAATAAACGAAAGAATAGGCTCAACAGCTACACTATTTATGGTGATAAAGAAACATCTCCTTGAAAAAAGAGAGACACCCAAAGGAACGAAGGCAGAGAAATATCGCAAAGTGTTTAACCCCATCCTAAGATATGGTTGCGAATTATGGACCCACGACCAAAAGCAACAAAGTCGTATCAGAAGTATGGAAATGAGGTTTTTAAGAACAATTGAAGTTTAAAAGGGTGGAGAAAAAAATTAGAAACGAAACCCATCAAGAAAACCTAAAAGTATAACCACTGGGTAGACACCCTGTACGGCAATTTTGTCATTTACTTTTCGCTTTCTCTCCGAGACCGTCTTATAGCCAACTCGGTCGCAGGATCGCAAGCAATTACTCTTCTTTTCGCATTTTTCACTTGAAAAACTACCACACTCCTCGGCTACAAGAGATTTTTCATCTGCTCAGCCCTCTTATCAGCGCCGCTTTTCCAAAAACGATTGTTTTTTTTTCTTCGCGAGATTTTCCGGAGTTCTTTGAAATAACGCCGACCGACGTCGCCAGATAAGCACGTGAAATAATCGACTGAAAGCCAAACGAGGCATAACCGAAATCGAAAAGCGTTAAACTAACGTTACCGTAAAAATAAAATATCAACTAGTCTGCAAGCGATCGCGTCTTACTAGTCTTAAGTCCATAAAAAGAAATTGCATAGGCTTTGGTTTAGCTGAAACAAAATCAAGTTTGCGTTCGCCTGAAAGTTCCCATGCAACTTTCAGTAATGAAGATAAAACTTTCCGGAAATATTAGAATGAATTTCCAAGTTAAACAGCTGTTGCATTATGAAACATCCCTAATGGAGGATCTTTTTGTAATAAAGTTATCTGGAAAAAACGCGCCGTGTCTGGTTTTAAAAGGGTTGGAATGTAATTTGTTGAAACGTCAAAATTTTCATATATCACGTTGTATCGCATACATATCTCTGTCTCTCTCGGTTTGTATTAAAGTTTCTGTTCCAACTAAGGCAAAGCTATTTTTCTTCCTATATTGAAGGTAAAAGAAACAAAACTAATATTGCCGGAACGTAATGGGGTTTTATATCGCACTTCGTGGACACAGATTTGCATATTTCGCGTGAAATGTTTGTTGATCATGATAACGCTAAAACAAAACGCCCAAGTGCGTCTTACCGAATAAAGTATCGGACTAATTCGATAAACTACAGAATTTGTTCGGCTACATTTATCAAATTGGCTTTTCTGGTTATATATAGCATACGCTTTTGGTGTATAAATTTCATTGATTTATGAAGAAGATTAAAATTTGGCGCAGCATGCTGCATGTATAATTTTCATCACTGACTGTTTTATTACATTGAAATTCATAAAGCAATAAAGTAATTTAATTTTTTTTTATACAACCGCGCTAAACCTAACGTCGAGTTAAATTCAGAGGGCGTTGTCGTTGTAAAAGAAAATTAATTGAACTTGTCAAGGAGGTGATGCAAATATTACAAATTTGCGTTAAATATAAATTTAATTGGAAAAATTTTGGCATGTGTGTAGGACCATAATTGCTTAAAATTATGAATTGGCTTATATGATCCGGAGTATATTAGGCGGAAATGTGTTAAAATTGACTTTGCAAACATGGTTTATCAGATTATTTTACGTATAGGATGTTAATGATATGTATGGCCAAACTTTAACGAAATGTTCTATTTAGCAATATAATGAGAATATTTTATGTCGATATAATATGTCCTTCATCAAAACTTATACAGTTTGTCCCAAATTTAAGGCTCAATTTAGAGATGTTGCTGCTCTTAAGACTTACTGTCGGTTAAAGTGAGACAAAGTTGTGAAATTTGGTTCAGAATTAAAATATAAAATAAGAATTGCCGTATTTCTCTTGGTTTGGAAGTTGTACAAAAACATGAAAAAATAGTTATTTACGTTACAAGACCGGAAAGTGGTACTTTACGAGTGGGCAGTTTTGGGACGAGCCGTAAGCTAGTCCTGAAAGCATACGAGTCCAGTAAAGACACTTTACGGGAATGTTACGTACAATATCTTTTCGGCCCCCACCACTGACACCAAAATCACTATCGTCACCATTCATAATTAAACAATAACTTAACAAACTACACGTTGCTTGGGGGTAAAACAACGCTTGTTTGACAGCGCTAAACAACAAAACCACTCATCACCATGACAACCAGCTACTTTCCGGCTTAGGTCGTTAAAGACAACTCGTTACCATGACAACCAGTTACTTTCTGGCCTAGACCAGTAAAGATGTATTTTCCAGCCTAAAAATTGATCGAGAACAACTAATTTTCTGGACGAACGAAGAAAAATTATCTTACGTTTATTTTTCTTTATGGGTTCTTGTTATTGAATTCTGTATCATATACATATTTTGTCTGTTTTGAAACATTATAAACTTTGTTTTGTCTCATGGAAGCCACAATGTTTTTTTTTGCATTGGAAGGCAGTACTAAAATTTTTAATTATAATAATGTTTTACACTATAGGCGTAATTAAGTAATAAATTTTAAAACTATACAACAAATCTTTGTGTTTTAATAACGCGAATAATAATATTAGGGTATCTTCATTAACTTTTTGGCTAATGCTGCATCCTGCGTATGTATTTAACCGTACAGAGTGTGATTAATAAATAACAAATCCTGAATATCTACTCAGTATAACTGCGGAAAAAAACGAATTGAGACATTGCGGACGAATTTTTTTTTTTGTATTGGTGTCGGACATCAATTTTGCCGATTTCGCTAACAGTGTATCTTTAAAAAACTTGTAAAATTTTTCGTAGATCAATGGTTCATCTTCCTTATCACATTATCGCCTTAAAGATCGGTTAATTATTTAATCTACCTCTATCAATAATTTTAGCTTAAAACCAGAAACTTATGTTGTTAAAATGGTGTCGTAAAATAATTTATTTGGAAATGTAATAACACACATGTCTAGCTTTGTTTTGCTCGCGTATTCCAGGCAAAAATATTGTAACTTTCTCTCAACACATATATCGTTGCTAGATTGTGATGAAGCTTTGTTTTTATCAGGACGCTAAACTGATTAGTTAAGAATTACGAAACTCAATCCGAAATATGTGACGCAAACAGAAATAAAACTTGGTAAAGTCAGAATTGGGTTACAAACTTCTTTACAAGGTCAACAGCTGAAACAACTATAAAACACAAATAAAATTTTGTTGATGAATGTTGGATAATGCTCTAGCTATTTTATTGCGTATATAAAGAATTTGTATAAAGTAGTAATATGACGTGTTCTCTTTAGTTTAATTAGTTACAGTTATACAGGGTGTGCTAAAGGTGTTCCGTAAGTTTAGGTCTAAATTTAGAACCAAAATTTAAAGATACAAGTCTTGTGAAGATTTGCTATTAGACGCCTTTTCATAAACATTCCCAAAATTTTCCACTTTTATATAACTTTTGAGTTCAATTTTTGTAGTTTAGTCTCAATTTAAGTTTGCGGGACACTTTAAAGAGACATCCCGTATACAATAAAGGCGGATTTTACGCTTGGCATTCCCAAAAGGAATAGTGTAAATGTTAGAAAACATGCGTTGGAATCTCTACACAATGTGGAATTATCTGCTGGTCTTCGGTTGTAAGTTCTTTGCGGCGAATTTTCTCGCTGACGAAGCCGTTCAGAAACCTGCCAACCTTTGAACCTTCCCTGGTGAGTCCTTCGCTTGCAGGTGGCTATGAAAGTTTAACCCCTATTTGGCCTTGGCGTTCAAGTTGTTGAAAGAAAAAATTTCTTGTCGGAGATACCTTAAGTTAGTGTTTTCTAGTCCTGATTGCGCTGTCCTTCCTGCAAGTCATCTCTGAAGTATTGTTACGTTCTACACAGCCTACTGTGTTACTGCGGTATTGTCGTGATCGTAATATTACTCAAGCAGTTTTCAATTTTTTATTATGTTGTAGTATCATAAGTCATTGGGGAGTTTACTTAATCTGATTTCTTGGATAATAATTCAATGAACATTACTATCAAAATGATTTCCCAAAGGGTGATATTTGATCTGATAGGATAAGTGAGATGGGATTCCAGTGATATTATTTGTGAAATTGACCAAATTGTGTGCCTAAATATAAAATCGAATAGATTTTTGTATAGCCTCTATGAAATTCATTATAAAATGTTTGTCACAACAAACTTTAAACCGTTCTATTGGGTTTTAAATCTTATTACACCTGTTGTTTGGGTCTTAAATTGTAAAAATAATAAATAAATGTATAGGTACATTACCCATATTTCATTTTTGGCGTAACCCCTGAAAAGAAGGGATTCTTTTTCGTTACTTCTAGTGGCGCGAGGACTTGAAATTTGCTGTTTAAAATCTCGAGTTCACATACCTAATTCAATTAGGTTCGTCTCGGAAATTCGTACAACAAACGAAAAAAGCGTAATCACGACTATCTTTACTCTGCACTCAAATTTACTGAGCGTTATGAAGATGTTGTAAACAAAGGCCGCGAAAATCAGGAGTCGTAAGAGAGACGACGGTAAGCGATTGTAGTGATTTATATCGCTGTATCGTATAATGCGATCTTTCACAAAGAAAAATGATCTTGTTAAAGAAGTTTTGAATTTTTTAAGGATTTATATCCGACACTTCTCTAGCACATGCTTAATACGTACGATACATCATGGTTTTTCAATTATTTCGCCATTACTTTATAGATAAATATGTAATAAGGTATGATCGATTCCTTGCAACTGTTAAAAGATTAAATACAAGGTTTGTTCTAAAACAAGGCCATGTACGATCCGATGTACTATCAGGATTCTGCGCAGTATCGATATCGCGTTCCGTCACAATCTCTGATGGTTCACCGGACGGTTTAGTCTTTTACAAAATTAATACATGAAGTAGTCAGTGTACGGTCAAAACAGTACGAGAATGAAGGCATGTACTGGCGCTTGGATTTTTACACGCATGCGCTGTTCATAACTAACGTGAGCTTTGTGTATTATGGTCGAAAAGAAAACAAAAGCACCATAGTCATTACTTTTAAATATTTCCATCACGCAAAAAAGACGCAAAACCTGGTTGGCAGATAATACTAGATCGACTAGATCTAGGTAAACGAACACACTTGTCCAATGCCGGATTTAAAGGGTGCGCTAACGATAGTGAACAGTAGAAGATAAGACCACTAAGAGCAGTTCACTAGCAACTAATTACCAACAATTTAACATTACAATAAAATTTTTAAATACACAATACTTTTTCTCCTACTTTAACGAAACGTTTGATTTGCAAAGCTTACCTACGAGTTTCATGATTTTGGGTAAACCTCGTGTTTAAAGCGTTGACCTCTCAATACAGCGCCCCGTCAAAATAAAACCGTTTTTGTTACATCAATTCGAAAAGTTTTTGCAACGGCGTTATCCCACTGGAAATATATTGTATTCATTTATCATGGACTAAAAAATTAAACATGCAAATATCTCTGTCGCTTATGAACCGACCGGGGAAAAGATTTCTGCCTCGCTGTATAAGTACGTAAATATCATTCTCTAAATGTGTTGTTGCTCCTCGGAAAAAAGCGTTACGAAGATTAACATAGACGTTACAGTTGAATATATGAAGGTGCCAGCAGCTATTTGTAATTAAAATACAAATTTACACGAAGTCTCTTGAAAACTGCGAACGTGAAAACTTCCTTAGTTGTTCTGTTGCTCTTGTTGCTTGAAATTATATAAAGCTTGTATGTAAATTGCTCGTAAAAATATGCAAATGAATCTATTATATGCTCGCGGAGACGATTGTGTTTGGCAACTCTACGGTTTAATATTGTTCAGTGGTAGAAAATCATAAACTTGTGAATATACAAATGTAAAAATTATGGTAAATTGCAATGAATAGTTATTTAGCGTGGTTTAAGTTCATTCCCCGAGTTGGCAGTACTTATTCTGTTTTGTCTAAAAGTTTTAGTTTAAAGGTAAACACTTCAAACGTTAATGTAAGATAATTGAATTTAAAATTGAATTATACTATTCACCATTGGCAAAAAATAGACCATTAAAGATGCAAACTTGAGTAAATTGTTTTTGAGGATATAGGTACAGGATATTTTTTTAATATTGTGAAAAAATTCTGGAAGTAATTCCTTATCGAAAACTAAGGGGAAGCTTTGATATAATTTTTTTCTATCAGACGTCTCCTTTCGGAGTTACACCCCCCTAAAGAGGAGCGGTAAAATTAGGTTTTTATTTTATTTCTTAAATATGGATAAATGTAGGAGAATGATATTTGGTAGATGTTTTGTAGTTATTGAAAGGTTTCCCGTGGTAGTAATTTCAATCGTCTTCCACTTTCACAAGGGGCTGAAATGTGCGACCCCTGTTGTTTTTTTTATCAGAACTTTTTGGAGGCTTGAAATTTTGCAATTAAAAACATTTTATTTGGATCGAACATGGCCTTGTTGGAACAAACCTTACGTATATTTATTTTGACACTTGCGAGGCGAACCAATTTGCTATAATTTTATGAAATTATAATTTATAATTATCGAAAATGATTTTGTAGTGAAATCTGTAATTAATAAGTCACTTTTGAGCATCAAGACGATTTATAATTTAAAAAAGTACTCACAGAAATGTTGCCTTTCAACTTTACTGAAGTTAAAAAGTGCGAGTTCTAAAGTGCAGTAAACACGATTAGAATTTAATCCTTCAACACTTTGTCGACTCCCTTGGAATTTCTTGCTGCACCAATAGAAACGTGTCGTACTCAAACATCTGTACGTGACGGCATTATTCCTTATAGATCCTATAGATGTAAATCAAATTACGGACTTTGATTTCTCGCTCCAACCCCTGCAAGGATTCTCAAAGGGTTCGCGTGTAAATATTCCACACGGTATATGAAATTATGCTCGAATTATATAAATTTTTGCGTGACATATTAATTAGGTTGGTTTGATAACGAAATAATTGACCTAAAGGTTAATTTTTTAACGTATAGAAATTTTTCGTTAATTAGATATCTGTGAGATTTTACAACGAAAAAAAATCAGTCAAAGAAATTTTGAAGCCTTCTTTCAATTCAATAACATTTGATATTATACTTATTGTGTTAGGGGAACTAAAATAATGGTAGATAGTTATATACCTTTGATATTTTATATCTTTAAAACTTCACAATCATTTTATAAGATGAAATATGTTTCGTGAAAACTTGATATCAAAAGAATTTAAATAGCTCGTTTATATTATACTTTGAAATGAATGCATACGCTGAAATATGCAATACTTACAAAGTTAAACACTCATAAATTTATGTTATATTTCTGCAAGTTTTGAAATGATATTAACTTTGTGCTCTGCATAAATATTTAGAACATTTGAAGGCACTTATATTTGTTTTACTGTCTTTAAAACGACAAAAGTTGCCCCTTTCTTGTTAATTAATGATAAATTTTGCTTCCGTTTTACTTGTAGCTTGCATATTTGATCAACTTTTGTAGCATTTTTAATAAATCGAAGTGTATGTTTGACTTTCCTGGGTAAATAAATTTTGTAAAACAAGTTTCCCAGTTTATTTAGTAATAATATTCTTTAAGATGCAATTCTGCTATTCTGGATTTATATTCCGGATCGGCGAAAAAGCATTATTAGATAACACTAATTATGTCATAAAAACTGTTAATTTACATTGCTTTGTTGATCTGCTACAAGTATATCTAAAAAAAGTCATACCTAAGGTATCAATTGCCCTTAGTTATATTGTACTCTAAAATCATGATAAAATGTTTTTCATTTCTATTACTGATAGTATTTTTGTGATGAATTTATTCAATAGTGTTAATAATTTCTTTTATTTTTAGGACGGATGAAACCGCAGTTAGACTATTTACGAAGTGAAATTTTGAAGAGAATACATCGTTTTGGTTATCCATTTATTTTTCTGGTAAGTCTGTTTACGTTTTCTAATTGTACTTAGCATTGTTACTTGTCTTTTTAACATTTGTCCCACGTCA
Organism: Elmis aenea; assembly: GCA_947652605.1. Lineage (NCBI taxonomy): Eukaryota > Metazoa > Arthropoda > Insecta > Coleoptera > Elmidae > Elmis > Elmis aenea. Next base: position 4,832,461 of record OX393579.1, on the reverse strand, counting down.
TTCGATGTAAAAAATGATTACATATTACGTATAGCCCTTTAGCCCGAATTTGTGACTTAAATTACTCTCATACTCGGCTATTTTGTTGAAAGAGGACATATTGTTGCATGAAAGCAATATATTTAATTTTTTACATCGTTACATAGCGGCCAGCACACAATTTTTATTTAAACCCTAATAGGTTTAATGACAATGCAATCTGCTCTTTGAGACCAATAAGCAGTTTAATTCTAGCCTAAATAAATAATGTTCAAACTTAGTCCAAGGTTTACCCAATAGTAGTCCTTAGTTTGCTAATATAATATAAGTACACTAATTATTAACGTGCGCACTACCGCACAGTCTCTGATTTTAAACTTTTGCTTAAACTAACTCAAAAGGTTTAACCCTTTTGAGTCTTCTTACTAACCCTGTAGTGTCCAGGAGCTGGATCGCCTCGACGTTTACATGTTGATGGAGCCTTTCCTCGTGGCTCTTGGCAAACTTCTTAATGGTGTTGGTTACAGTGTCCATGTTGAGGTCCCGATGTTTGTCACTGCAGTACCAAGGTGCATCAGCGATGTTCCTTAGTGTTTTGTTCTGGAATCTTTGGATGATCTGAATATTACTCTGTTTGGTGCATCTCCTTAGCTGTATCCCATATGTCCATACAGGCTTTAAAATTTGCTTGTAGCACAAGTTTATTATGTAGGGATAGAGAGGAATTCCTCCCGATTAGCCAGTACATTTTTCTATATTTGATACCTATTTCTTTTCTTTTTTTCTCGACATGAGCCTTCCAGCGCAGCGTAGCTTAGCGTTCAGTATAATACCCAAGTATTTTGCTGTGTTGGGGTATGGATTTTGATTATTATTTAAGTTGATTGGAACATGTTCAATTCTCTTGTTGGTAAAATTGACATGTACTGACTTCGTTTCATTTAACTTTAGACCCCATGTTTTTGTCGAGTTGTTGATTTGATTGGCAGCTACTTGTAATTTCTCGGATTATTCTATATTGTTTCTTCCTACTGCTAGAATAGCCGTGTCGTCGGCAAAGGTCGCTATAGTATGGTTTTCTAACTTTGAAATATCACAAGTATACAATAATACAATAGGTATGGGACCGGACCTAGTACGCTTCCTTGTGGAACTCCTGCTTTAATTTCAAGTTCTGAATAAGATTCTTCTTCTTCTTTTTCTTCTATTATCGGTTTCATTATTTTGAGCTACAGCTTTTCGAACAGTTTCGATATAACAGGCAATAGTGAGATTGGCCTGCAGCATTAAACGTCATGGGGAGGTTTCCCTAATTTAGGGATCATAATCACCTCTGCAACTTTCTACAGCCTAGGTACATACTTGAGCCTAAAGGCGGCATTTATTGGGGTATTAGGGCACACAATTAATGAAAATTTTATAAACAACCAAAAAATGGCTTACACAGGTATAATCAAGATAATAAATTATCAAAAATGTTTAAAAGGGCTGTGAAAGAAATGTAGAAAAATGTGTATTGATGCAACAAATGTAAAATAAGTTTCAAACAACCACAATGTTATGACCCGTAACACAAAAAGAGAAACAATTATATCAAAAATGGTCTTGGCCAACTTCGTATCGATACCCTCCAGTATAAGACGTTAAGATATTTTTTAAAAGTTCAGTGACTCTTCACCTCTAATACAATTATGTTTGCTTCGAACTACCTACTGATTATTGAACTAGCAAATCGTTAACTTGTAAATGTAATAAAAAAGCTTTGATGTTGACAAGGTTGACTTGAATCGTTCCCTTATGAACCAAAGAGCATTTAGGAACTGATTTGGGTTCGAGCGTCGTTCCGGTCCAACAGCAACGACTCCGTCTGTTTGCTTGAAAGTTTTATTGTGTTTACTGTTTCATCTGCCCACTCGTCTAGTCCACAGCAGGACTTTAAATACCTCAAACCTAATTTTAATTGGGGAAACAACCGTTTTAGTTAACCTGCTTGTAACCTCGTCATTCGATTAGGTTTTCTTCGGGCGCTCGAGTTTAGTACAATATAAAGAAAAAGGAGAGTTTAACATTCTCAGTAAATTATTTGGTATCATTTTTGTGGCTGGATTTTAAATAAAGAAAATATTAAAAGAATTAAAAAAATGATTCCAATTAAAATTAACTAACGGCGATTAGACAAAGCATTCGGAACGAAAACAAACACATAAAAATATGTCGAAAGAACCCGAAATAGAATACAATGCAGAAGCTAGAGCAGAGAGCAGGATTCAATTAAAATTGTTAGATAACAAAGAACCTTACTCTGAATTTTTATACCCAAGGAATAAAAAGAAGCAATATCCTAATTATAAAACGAAGAAGTTTATATTGAGACAATTAAATGATGTTAAAAGTATACTTGGACCTGAAAAAAAAATGAAACTGGAATATAAAACAACGAAAGTCTTTAAAATACTAGAAATAGGCCACAAAGTAAATACTTTACGGTTTACATTAACTGGAGATATAATTACACTTTATATAAATATAACTATGTATGCACTTGATTTAAAAACTGCAGGGATTTGGGTTTATTAACACAAAGAGGATTTTATCATGAAACGATAACTGATAACTGATTTCTTGTTAGTTTAGTATTAATATGAACCAATACATGTGGCTTTTTGCTTAATTGTGATGCTTCAAACTATTAATTTAATAATTTATGTGTTTATATAATCCTTTGTACACTTTTTGTGGCAAAAAATGTATCTAAATCTTCCTATAACAATTCAAGGATCGGACGAATACCCGTTTCGGTTAATGTAAATCTACCTTAATCTGTTTGAAAATTGATCAAGGGCCGCCTGGCCAATATTTGTACTTAGAATTATTAAAGTTGTAACATTTTTCGAGTAATCTATTGTGACGGACCGTACTGTACATAGGCCGCACTGTTGTGGAAGAGTACTTATTACTCTTATATTTATTGTAGATAACTTTGGCTCGTGATCGTCTTTGTAACGTGGTTGGACCCTCAAACGTTGTTTTACGTAGTACACAGGTCTAGAGCAATTAGTACACAGTAAGAACAAATAAAACACAACAATTTTAACAACAAACTCCTTTATTTTTCGACTGGCTGTACATTTCTCGGGGGTTGGAACTTAACTATCGGTGCGACCGTCTCAAGATTTTAGGTTCCCTGTTGCTGTCCCTTTTTTATTGTAGTTGCATCTTTGTCATTCTTTCCTATAAACACATATTTGTGCGAGTAGTTTGTTCTACTTATGATGTACAACTTTATCAACAAATCATTTGTTGATTGACGAAACCCAAATGCTGGCGTTGTAGGGCCCAAGTTATGACCGTAATATTTTAACGTTAATGTGTTTTTACTAAAGTTGAAATCCTCATAACTTGGCCCTTTTGAAGCGTTACGTGTTTTAGTAACTGATGCATCAGCATTTGTTGCAAGTTGCAATGTTATTCATTTAAAAGTAAATGAAATAACATTGAAATAAAATAAAATAATTGATCACAGGCGGGGTGTCACACTATTTTAGGAAGCAAATATTAAATTATTGGTGACCTCTGCAATTTCAGCTGTAAATTCTAACAAAAAGTTTTGTAACGTAAGCTACAGTTTACATAATAAATTTTGTTTCGTCTGTTCCAATATTAGAAGTACTAAAATTCAATATTTATTCGCGTACCTATAAAAAGAGATTAAGATGAAAATTAATAAATATTGAAGTTTAATGGGATTATGTTTTTGACAGCAACACATTTTGAAGTAATTATTTTAGAAAAATTAGCATTTTATAACATGCTTACTTAAAATATAAATCAAAAGATCGTTTTTACTCTTAAACCATGTTTTCAGTTCGTATATTTGTTTTTTTAACTGCAGTTATTTTTCAACGTTCAATGAATCGCAGTCAGCCGATTGGGTTAAACACGGTGCATTATAGATTATAGGGAACTGATTTCTTATTTTGTAAAGAATTGCATTGCTTTTCTTTTATCCTTAAGGTTCAGACAAGCATGATTTTTTTCTTAATTCTTGCTCAGAAGAATTTTATTCAGAACTTAAAGAAATTAAAGCTGGAGTTCCACAAGGAAGCGTACTAGGTAAGGTCCTATACCTATTGTATACTTGTAATATTCCAAAGTTAGAAAACAATACTATAGCGACCTTTGCCGACAACACGGCTATTTTAGCAGTGGGAAGAAACAATACAGAATCATCTAAGAAATTACAAGCAGCTGCCAATCAGATCTACAACTGGACAAAAACATGGCGTATAAAGTTAAATGAAACTAAGTCAGTACTTGTTAATTTTACCAGCAAAAGCATTGAACATGTACCAATCAACTTAAATAATAAACACAGCAAAATACTTAGGTATTACAATGGACGCTAAGCTATGCTGGAAGGCTCATGTCAAGAAAAAGAGGAAAGAAATTGGTATCAAATATAAAAAAATGTACTGGCTAATCGGTAGGAATTCCTCGCTGTCCCTACATAATAAAATTCTGCTTTACAAGCAAATTTTAAAGCCTGTATGGACATATGGGTTACAGCTATGGGGATGCACCAAACAGAGAAACATTCAGATCATCCAGAGATTCCAGAACAAAACACTAAGGAACATCGCTGATGCACCCTTGTATTGCAGGATAGTGACATACATCGGGACCTCAACATGGACACTGTAAACAACACTATTAAAACGTTTGTCAAGAGCCAAGAGGAAAGACTCCATCAGCATGTAAACGTCGAGGCAATCCAGCTCCTGGACACTACATGATTAGCAAGAAGACTCAAAAGGGTTAAACTTGTTGAGTTAGTCCAAGCAAAATTTTAAAAACATAGACTGTGCGGTAGTGTGCACGTTAATAATTAGTGTACTTATATATTAGCAAAATAAGGACTACTATTGGGTAAACCTTAGACTTAGTTTGAACAATATAAATTTAGGCTAGAATTAAACTGCGCTTTGGTCTCAAAAGACAAGATTGCATTGTAATAAACCCTATTAGGCTTTACGTTTAAAAAAAATCTTGCACATGGAGTAAGTGTTCTATTGAAGGTTCACTACCCCTGTCCTAGTTCATCGCCCCGATTTTAACTATTAATTTTCGATAACGAAAAAGATGGCCCTAAACGATCCCTTTGTCTTGCTACATCCGTTATATTGTAAATGGATTCAGATTCTGTCCCAGTATAATCAGCGGGAGGTTCTTTGACATTTTCAGACAAAATGTAATTAGCTTTTGTGTCGTGTCACAATCTATATAGGCATTTAACGCAAATTAAAGAAAACACTGCCATTCAGAGAAATCTGCAGTAACTACTTACTTATACAAGATTTCACCGTATCCACGGGTCGGTATTTTGTGCAACTAATAATGCTAAAATACGGAGAAATTTGCATCGCCCTGATATTTTTAATAAGAACTACGTCAAAAATTTAATATTAATAACTGTCTTATTAAATTTCTCAAATGAGACACGTTTACAATTTAAAGGTAACTTTATTTCTTTACAAAAATGCTTTTGCACTTTTTTTTACAGTGAAATATTGTAGCAAGGTGTGATAATTAAATATTAAGACAAGAGTTTTGCATTTATATTGTTTTTATGAGAAAATTTGTAGAATTTACAAGTTTTTTACAAAAAAATAACGACAAATGTTTGTAAATTATAAACAACGAGAACCAAGCTGAATTTATCAAATATAGAAAGCTTCTTTATATTATGTACAATAGTTATGAACCTGTAATTTAAGGTTATAGTTGATTAGAACCTAGGGTTTTAATTAGTTAGAGTAGAAGTGGTGAAAAGGTAAAATTAACCCTAGAATAATATCGATTTATGATCAAGTACGATTTTAAAATGGGTTTAAGCGTTGCTAAATACGAGGAAAGATTATTTTTACGTACACGAATCTGTGTATAAATGAGATAAGATTTATTCAAAACGTTTAAAGCAATTTCTGCAGAAAATAAAACTATTTCATGGATTAAGTATTGCATAATGCTTTTGGATGTAAGTTTCTTTTCTGCAGAATTTCATTTCTACAATTTTCAAGTGTTCGTATAGCTCACATAGCTCTTATGCATCGTTGATAACCGAATTCCGGAAGGTGAGATTTGCTGCAATATCTCAGACTTTTAAAGCTTGTGAGTGGCTGGCTGAATTATTGTGTTGGAATTTTCCGGGTATTGTAAATAAATTTGCATTGTTTTTCGCTGTTTAAGACTACAAAATGTATCATTGCTTCCTCAAAATGCAATACACTAATAAGATGTAATCAAAAAATGTACATACCATTCTTACAGAGTATTGGTTGTTTCTGGTTTTTTGTATGGAGCATTCAACTGAAAAATAAAAAAGGAAATATTATAAATGACGTTACAAAATAATAACAGTTACATATTACATACAGGTAGCATTATATAAACAACATTGTGTGAAGTGTGTTTGTATCATGTTCCAAAAATGTTAAGATTTAACATACAGTCTAAGGCAAATGCAAGCAAAATTTTTCTTTAGACAAAAAGTACAACTTTGTAGTGCACCTACATAGTCTTAATACCATGTTTTACTACTTGTTACTGTGTAACACTGGAATTTGGAAACGTAGTTATTTTATTTAGTTATGAGTCCTTCTACTGTTAGGTGTAGGACTGTTGAGTTGTATTGTGCAGACTTTTTTCCATGTTTTTTTGTCTTGTGCTAGCTTTTTTATGTCTTTTCATTTGATGTTTCTATCTGCTGCTGCTTTTTTAACTTCGTCTTGCCAGGTTTTTCGCGGTCTACCTCTTTTGTTTTTTCCCTGTGATCTTGCTTCATAGGTTTTTCTAGTTAACCGTTCTTCTTTCATCTTATAAATGTGACCCAACCATACCATGTCTTTCTTATACTTTTGTTTCAACTGATTTTATCTTTAATTGTTCTCTATGTTTCATTTCTGATTCGGTCTTTTTTGGTTTCTCCTTGGATTTTTCTTAGAAATCTAATTTCTGCTGCATTCACTCGGCTACTATTTTTATTTGTGAGTTTCTACGTTTCAGTTCTGTATAAAAGTGCCGGAGTTACTAACTTTTTGACCACTTCCACTTTTGTTTGTTTTGGGACTTTTCTATTTTCAAAAAATCTTTAACTGTTAAATATTCTTACCACATTTCCTGCCCTTTCGCTTATTTCCTTGTCCATTCCTCCATTTTTCTCTATTTTCACTTCTAAATATTTCTGCCTGTTCCAACCTAAGCCCATTTAAAGTGATGTTATGCCCTTTGTTCTCTGTTGTAACGATCATAGTTTCAGTTTTTTCGGTATTTATTTTCATATTAATTTTTTCTAATTCTGGTTTAGAGTTTCTAGGTTATGTTGCAGATTCTTTTCTGTTTCCGCGACTAAGACCATGTCGTCTGCGAATATTAGCTCAGTTATGTCTCATTTTTTGTTTTACTTTTTTAATTATCCCGTCTATAACTACTAAGAATAATAACGGACTGAGCACGCATCCTTGTTTTAAGTCGTCTTTTGTTTCAAACTCTTCCGATTCTTCATTTTGTGTTCTTACAATATCTACCGTTTTTTCGTGCATCGCTTTCATTATTTCAATTGTTTCTATTTCTATTCCCTTCCTTCTTAGGCCCCTACATACGTCTTGGAAACGTATTTATGAGAATAAATTAATAGCAAATTGTATTAAAGAGTCTTTTTATCTGCTTAAGTAGTACTTAAGAACTTAAATTAATTTTTCTTAAAATGTGTAACAGATTCAAAGAATCCTGAAGTAAACTAAATTTGCATGTTTCATGTTCTTACGAAGTTAAAAACGTTCAAGATCTGCAGATATTTTTTAACAACGTTGATTGAAAAAAGTTAGTTCGAGTGTGCGGTAATATTACAGAAATTTTTACTGCACAGACGTAACGTGGAAGTTGAAAATACCCCGAGTTAAGGTTTTATTAGGTAATAAGATTAACGATGCTTCACTGAATGAATCTTAGGACGCATTTATTAGACAGGTTTAATTAAAAATATCTTGAAAAAAGGAAAATAACCGCTCTTTTAATTTTTATCTGAATTTTATGCGCCTCTTCTCATTGTACGCCGTGATCTTCGCGGATGTAAAAGTGTTTTAAAAATACGCATCAATGAAAGAATTTGTTTAGGTTTAAATTTATGGAGCTGTAAAGTTCGAATTGTTTATGATAGATTTTTTGCTGCTGAATCTTATAGATTAATAAACTATAAATATAGGCTTTAAATAATTATTTTATTAAATACAAATAAACTCTGAGAAGTGCAATTTTAATTTATGTAAAAACTTACATAGAGATAATTACTTTTCAAAATCCATTTTGACTACATAAACTACAAAAAATACACCCTCTTATTTAACTCTCAGCTTTATAAGGAGCTGAAATTTGTACTGTGATTTACTTGCAGTAATAGGTACATATTTTCATGAAACACGCTGTAAAAAAAAAACATTTAAAATATTCCATTTATCATAGTTCTATGGAACCAGTATCACAAGACATTCTCCTTTACTTTCGTTTAATATTGTCGCAGTTTCATCGATATTCCGCGACGTTATCTGCTAATCTTCCTTACTTAATACATTTTTATTCAATAAGGACTGATACGGAAGCGATGCAGCGCATAAAAGTCTCCAGAGCGTCTCCGTTCGCAAACGCTTGTGTTAGCGATTGGATAAAAACTTCCCGCAAAAACCGTAAGCTCGCATAAATAAATAAACAGATCACGGCAGCATAGCGGTAGGCTACCCGTATCCATGATATTATCAATAAATTTTTACCGTAGCATAAAAATTTTAGTTCAACTTCGCCACTTTACAAGGGTTAAAAAAAAGTACTCAAGCAAAGTTAGAATCAACACTCGCAGCTTTTAAATTTATTTACGACTGAATCAGGCGAACATTTAATTTGCCTTGGGATATTTTAATCAAAGAAATTCTTGAAAAGTTTTTTTTTTGTAGTACCACGTAATTCAAAAGCTTTTCGTTTTCTTTACTTTTGTCTATACAGCTCTAAGAAACTCAAGTACGTATCTAATTTTATTACTATTCAACGTTAATGTTGTTAACTGTCCAAACAAACTGTTTTTATGCGTTTTATAAATAGCTTCCACATATGCCATATCAAATCATGTAAATTTGTAGCATATGGTGTTTCCATTTAACTCGCTACATGCTAACTTTTCTAGCCACATTTTCAATAATAATTAAGTAGACCAGTTTCAAAGATAACATTACCAAAGACTAATGCTTAATTTACAAGTGTATAGGTAAGTAGCTAAAGCATGTTACTAATCAAGTAGCAAAACTTGTCAAAAGTTTGGTTTAGTGATTGTCTACACAATATACGTATGGTCTACACCCGTAAAATTCTTTAGTATTTGACAGATAATGAAATATTGTGTCAAACAAGCGTTTGATAAAGTATCGCATGCAGGCCTATCCACAAACTTAAAAAAAGTACTGCAGCATCATTTTTACGAAATCCTTATATCTTACTTGAAAGACAAGCAGCGAGATGAGCTATCAGATTTACGCACCATTGCATCTGGAGTAGGTACCCCAGGGCAGCGTGTTGGGGCCAGTACTCTACACTCTATTTACAGCTGACATACCTACCAATTTAGCAATTGTGGCCACATTTGCTGATGATACAGCCATATTCGCATTAGATACCAACCCTGCCGATACAACTGCAAAATTGCAGAATAATCTACACATGGTCGAAAGATGGCTAAGAAAATGGAAACTACAGGTTTAACAAATCTGAAATCAGCTTATGTGAGGTTCACCATGAGAACAGGGACATGCCCATCAGTGACACTAAACAATACTCTAATTATTAGAGTAATACCTCAAGCTGAAGACGTGAAATATCTTGGTATACATCTTGATAGGAAGCTCATTTGGCGCAAACACATTTTTAAAACTTTTTTTATTTGCAACAAAGTTGTATGCAATTATTTAAATTAAAAACTAAACAAATAAAGTACCCGAATTGTCTAACGCAACTTAGAAGACTCTCTTTGAAATTTACCTGTTTCTGTGTTCTTTTCTAAGCATTTTTAGATATTAAATTAAGATGCTGAAGTATTTTTATCAGGAAATTTTAATCGATAAGAAAGTGTGACATTGTTTCGACCTTAAGGACACCTCACTGAAGTTTATTATAAAGTTGAAGCGTTTTTGAACTTGCAAGTAATTAACTTTGGATCAAACTTTTACCCTGCTTCGATAGCTATTAAGGTGATTACTTCAAAATAACGGAACAGCAGACTATGCCAATATAACACCAAAGACTATGTGTACTAAAGTTTAGAATATATTTGCGCATCTTCAAGAACTCACAAACGCTTTTAATTACTTGATATTTTCAGAAAATTTCCTATAAAAGGTAGCAGAACAACCGCTTGGTGCATTTATGTTCTCTAAATAAAAATGTACTATCATTTTAAGACAGTATTTTGCATCTTAACAAGTGCCATGAATCTCATACACTTGGTACATGGTGCACATACTAAAAGAATCTTAAAATCGTTCAAACTGCAAAGGAAAGACGGCGTTGAAAAAATTATTCCGAACAAACGTTCCGGGAGCGCGCACCGTCTAATAAAGTTAACTAAATAATTCCATCTAGTCGGATTGTTCAATATTCTCCTGCGTTATAAAACGCACTCCGTGCAATTTAGTCAGACTTGTAATAAGATAATGAATACAAAGATTCAGGTAGGTCAATTAGTTTAAGTGGCGGCCCGTTATTAGTCCACGCTGCGGCAATTTCGCAAATGCAGGATATAAATTGTTTCGGTTCGTTAGCCGCCCCTTCACAAAACGTTTGTCAGCAAACGTTGTCTTAAACGAAATTCCCAGCAATATGCCGCTTTGATGGCCGTGTTTTTGATGATTTAGCGGTGCATGCGCTAATCTGTTGTTTTTAGCTTGGAAAAAAACAGTAGCCACTACTCAAATGGCGCGGGGCAAGAGCCTCAATTGTTTATTTTATTTAACATTTTTCGATATCCTCCTGGATTTTTGCCAGTTTCACTATGAATATTGCTACAAACTGAGCTTTATTAACTGTAATTTTTTGTAAACTTATTGGTATCCCTGTACAGCTCACTTCCATATAGGGTTTGGGAAGATTCGGTATTTTTGGATTCGACGAATCCGAATCGAATCCACGATTATTTTACGAATCTGAATCCGGTTCTAGAGTAAAATGAATTACAGTGCCATAAAAATTATTGTATTGTGTTTAAAGTTCGCGCAAAATTACAGGCGATTTACAGTATTTGTTAGCGGTTGTCATCTTTGTCAGTAGCGCATCAATGAATTTTACACGGTGTTAAGTTAATTAATGTTTATATTAATAATTCAAACGGCCTTCGATCAGCTATAATGTCACTGTATTTCATTGTTAAAGCATGAAGTAACATAACAAGTATAGGCATTATAGTATTTAATTACTACTAAAAACAATAATAAATGAAAGTTCATTCTTCAATAATTAAAAAAGTCAATCCCTTACTGAGTAAATTTCATAAACATTTTATATTTCATAACATTCTTCTTAAAAAGCATTTCTCACATTGTTAATTTTCTTAATTACACCATCTTTCGTGGCGTTCGGCTCAATCTCCTTCAATTTTTTTTATCAGTTTTGCTTACTCGGCATCTTTTTTATGTCATCATGATAGTCTTTTGAGTTGACTTGCCATAGGCAAAGTTCATTTTCGCAAATTTAATGAAATCCCAAACACTCACAGATTCTTAACCATTTGAATTTTAAGTTTTATGTTAAAGTTTTTTCGGCATACTGAAAACTTGCTGTTTTTGAGTTGTGTCACTTTTCTTGCCGGGTAATATATTGTTTTAAAAAACAACGTTTTGCGTTAATTAAATTGCATGCTTCTTTCACAGATTGATTGCTAGCAAGATTTTGGTTTAATACGAATTCATTTATAAGACCCAATGCCTCTTATACATTGCGTCATGGCAAAATCCGAGAATAAATTGGGTTTTCTAATCATCATTAGGGGTTCCTCATCTGTTAATGCAGTGATAGAGTCGGTATGCATACGATACCGGCCTAATTCGATGCTCACAATGTATATATTGCTTGCGGTTAATGAGACAATGTATATGGGGAGTTGAATTGTGAGAAAATCGTTTATTATAATTCCGTTTTAGCGAATATTGCAACAAAAATTGAATCACTTTATCTGAGCGACTCATATTCTAACCTTATTTTTTATTTTACTTATACAGTAAATACTCACATAAAATAAATATCTTGGAAGGAAGTCAAATATCCAATCTATCATTAAATCAATTTGGATGTAAAAAACTTTTATACTATATGAGAAATTAAATAAAAACAAAAAAATAATACTTTCATCCCCTGGTCTCCCTTATGTACTGTATCAGTTATTAATTGAATTGCAAGTTAGTTAGTTCTATAAGATTTTACTACTTTAATTTTGTTACAGATTCAAACTTGTTGGTCATCTCGTAGAACACAAGCGACTTGCGACATTCAATTAGCTGCTATTGCTACAAACTACAAACACAGATTCAACGGCTAGAATAAGGTAGGAATTTCATGTTTTTAGTTTGTTGGTGGTACTCAGATACTCGTATATTTTGCTGAGTAGATTTTTCGACAAACACTTGGCTTGTATTACGGACAACGGAAGCGAAAACAAAGCTTTTTGTTGGTAATGAAATAAACTTTAAGCACTTGAAAGCGTAACACTTGGAAACTACGTAGTATACATGTAATAACATGACTTTAATAACAACTTTGCGCTGATGATAGTTTTGTAATATTCATATTATACCAATCTCGTTACCGTGCAAATAAGTATAAATGTATCTGAAACGTGTACACAAAGTATTAAAATGCCTTTAAGTGGAATTGCTCTGGTTATTAGAAGCTGTAATTTTCCAGTGAACTTACGAAGCGTATGTTGCTCGATGTTTAATTATCTATATTACCTACCGCCCGAGCGAAATTACTGATTTATCAGGTGTAATTCACAAAACACATGTAGTACAACGTTACAAAGATACAAGATACCGTATTCCAATAAGCAAATGCTTTATATTACCCTATCGTCTTTGGAAGTTTCACATAATGCTCTCCCTCGCACGCTGAAATATTACACGTGGCACATATCGTAATGTGAAGCTCGGTTGGGCGTTGCCATTAAGGCAATTCATGCGTTAAATAGGGCAAAAGTTTTACATCAAGGAGGAGATATTATTTTTTCGTGTATCAGACGCTACCGAAGTGTCGCTTCATGTGGAATATGCATGTAAAATAGTTAAATGCAGCGCGCATTCATAAATTTATAGTAGATAAAAAAATGTTATCGAATACGACAGGTTTCGTCAATTTTTCCGGTCAGGTGCAATATTGTCCTTTCATTCCCTTAACAAACCTGTAAATGGTTTTAAACTTTGTGTGAATTTTCATTTATAGTTAGCTAAAATAAATGTTGTATTAAGCAACAAATCAATAAAATAAAAGAAATTACGAAATTTTCTCTACTGAAGCCCATATTGTAAAAGTTAATGGTACTTTTAATGAAAACGTTTAAGTGTTAATGCGGTTATTTGGTGTGAATTACAAGTTTCAAATTTCGAGGGTCCTATTCAGGGTATATGATATGAAAAAATGTACTGGTAGGTTGTCCAGACATAGTTACAAACAGATAAGTTGCGAGAACATTTTAATTAATATCTAACAAAACACCAAGCGAAAATGTCTGCATGATTAGCTTTTATAAAAAGTATCCATTTAAATTAAGCAACTCTGTCCGAATTGGTTCAAAGGTTAGTACAAGAACTAACGATAAACAATTTTGATTTTATGGATTTTTATTAAACTAATTTATAATCAGAAAAACAAATAGCTTAAAGATGAAAATAGAACTTTACTTGACATTTAAAACAATTTATCGAGATATTTCCAAAACCTACTAATTAATTTCTATTAAATATTTTGTTGGTGCCCATTAATTGTCATGAAAACCGCAATAACTCGAGAAATATTAATTTTAGACATAATAGACCTTTAACAAATTTTAAAGGTAATTAAATTATCGATAAGAATATGTAAAAATATATAGGGTGTTCCATTTAAAAAAATTGACTTATCCGTGTTTGAAGTTTAACCAATTGGACCGAGCATAAAAAACACCCTGTGTATTATTTTAAAATTTTAACTAGTCAGCAATCACTATGACACTATTGTCGAACAAAGTTTCAAAGGAATTTGTTCTGAAATTGTTGTGAAAGCTTTATATTTCCTTAGAGTCCTGTTTCTGTCAAAATTTTCATAAAAACTTAAATAACTCAAAAACGATTGATTTTAGACACATAAAACCCTATACATTTTAAAAGAATTTAATTCTGCATCTAAAAAGTGCAAAATATACAAGGTGTTCTATTTAAGAAAACAAAATGACGTATCGGTATGCAAAAACAAAACACTGTGTGTAGTTTAAAATAATTTTAGGTTATGTAGTAATTTACCACAAACAACTTTTATTCGAAACTTTTTTTTGTAAAGTTGCCACAAGACGAGATATTGTTACGTTACTTTTTGCACACTCTGTATTTTGCCTAAAGATATTTTAACGCAATTTTGAAGCAATCTGGTACAAATAAAATTTTTTTGGTTTCATTGTTTCAAGTAATATTTTTCACGATTGTTAAAGGCAAATTTAAGCGTTTCTTAGCAAATTGTACCTGACATTTTTTACATACTGCGCAGGACATGTTTTTTTTTTGAAGGCTTGCCTTTATGTCCAAGTAATGTTATTTTGTTAAAAAAACTTAAAGCTAAACCATACTCTTGTTTATCGTCCAATATTCTCACTTATGAATGCCAAAACACTGCAAATTTAACCTGTTTTTGATATCCAAAGCTTTCCTCATGGTGTCGTTCGCCCTGTATTCAAATACACATTTAATTAATGCCCTTATGCAAGTTGCGATAAAAATAGACATCGCTGTTCGAATCAGTCGTCGAACGAGTCTGCTTTTTTCGCCGATGCTTTTGATTGATATTTAAATTTCACGTGTCAAAAGCCGCTAACAAGCCCCGGTTTGGAATACCAATTCGACACGCCGTGGTAAACAAAACACACGCAATTTTATATGAGGTTACACGAGTGCAGTTTTTATTGAATAATAAAAAATTCGAAACGAATCTCGCATTCGGAATGAATTTGAAATTGGAATTAATAACGCGACACAACACAAACGTCAGTATAAAGTGTTGTGTGTGTTGCATATGCTTGGATGAATGTGGTTTGCAATCAGAATTGCAAGTAATCGATTTGAACGATAAATGAAAAATGTTGCAGTCGTGAACCAAGCCGTTAAATTTAGTAAACATAATATAAGATTGGAGACGTGCCTAATAGGAAAGTAATAACTAAATCAGGTTTTTGAGCAGGTTTACATCGTCAAAGGTATACTTACATATTCAGCGTTAATGGAGGATTTTTTCAAAAACTTTGCACAATTTGACTGGCAAAGGATGCGTGCATTGATAAATAGAAGAATTTAGATTTTATCTCTGACGGTTTTATAGCCAAAACGATCGCAAAAATTACCTTTATTATTCAACTTTTCAGTTTTTCCCCTATTTTTCCGAAGGAAATGGCCAGTGGCACTTATAACTCTGCAGAACATTTAGTTTAGATGTTCTTGATGCAATAAACACAGCCTTAATCAGATTCTAGCGACAACATATCGCGACCCTCCCTTGTTAGTAGTTGAAATATTCATTAATAAAGATGAAGTGATTTTTTTTCCTATTTATTTTAAAAGAAGCAGTGTTATTCAATGTAGAACTTTATTGGAGGACAATAATAGAGTAAAGTGCCCTAATATGGAATACTTTTTTGTATTCGGCAATAATATTCACATTTATTCAACAAAATTTTGCAAAACAAATTATTAGGAATTTGTAATGAATACGCAACACATTACTCGAATTCTGGTACGATATTACGGTAGATATTTCTTATATAGCAATTTTTTTTAAATGTTACTACTATTCCATATTAAGCTCCCGGGGAACCTAATATTGAATACTAGGGGTTCTTAATATGGTATATAGAATTAATTATATAGGAAATATACTTTAAAATAAACAACTGCTCATAGATTAATCTTTTATTTCTTTCTGATTTGCATTATTACTTAAACCAAACCAAAACTCTGTTATTTATGTAAATTAAATTATAATTCCAGTGTCATTCGAACTAAATGTTGATAATTTATTTATTGTTTACAGGTAGGACAATAGAATTGTTTTTTTGGGTATTTTGCACATTTTTCGTCTGCCCATTTCTGACACTTTTGACACTGGACCCATATTGCTGTACTTAGTGACCATAATCATTTATTAAAAGGCACCTCTATGTATTCCATATTAGGCATCAATGTGACATTTCAAAAATCGGTATATGTAAAACATGAAATGGCCCCAATCAAAATGTTGGTCTATTTAATTGAAATGTAAAGGCTCATGCTAAATAAACATGCAATAAAATATTTTATATCATTAACCCTAGCATATAATATTTTGCACTGAAAAATTTAGCCTAAAAACTCAGTAGCACGTCAAAACTATATTTGAATCTGTTATGTAATCTAGTGAATATTTTTTAACTATTTTACATTTGTGAATGTGTGATCAATGTACAAATAGGTACATATACTTTTCAACAGATATCGCTTATTCATTGTCATAAAACTGATGTATTCCATAATAGGTAACTGTTCCATAATAGGGCACTTTACTCTAAGAATAATTATGTGTAAAAATTTTGAGTAGATATTCTGTTATCTATCTAAATTATTGTAAGATTAGGCAACGAAATAATTAATAAAAAACTAAAACTGACGATGTTTGAGGTTTCTATCCTAATTTTTGAGACACCAGTCTCCTCTATAACTTAGCTTGCGGTATGTACAATTGATTCTACTACTCACACTTCTCGTATTATTCTTTCCAACATTCGGAATGATTTTCCCGGGCTAATAAAGCTTCTCTCTTAAACTGACAAATCTCTGTCATTACTGCACCAGTTAAAACCGATTACAACTGACGTGGCTTGAAATACTTCCATGAGTTCGGATTTAAAAAGACAGGTTTTAACAAGGAAAAAGATAACGGCTCTATCAAAATTCCAATAATTATTCTTATAGGTACGTTTCATAAACGCAGTTTATTAGGCCACCGAAATTGAAGAAAAAATCGCGAGAGCCGTATCGTCCTCTGGAGAATTAATTTCTGCAGCAAACTTGCAAATTTTAAACAATCCGATGTAGGAACAGGGATGATGCAATTTTTATCTTGAGAAAATGGTTATAGAGAAAAATCATGAACCTGTAACAATTATGCTAGACCAAAAACAGGTAGAGCAGGTAGCGAATTTTAAATATTTAGGAACAATAATTGCAGAGAATGGTAAATTGGAGGAAGATCTGAATAATAGAATAGCGGCAGCGAAGAAATTTTACTACGCCACTAATAAATGTTTGATAAGCAAGAAGGAGATATCAGAAGAAACGAAGACGCGAGTTTTTAATGCAGTGCACGTACCCATTCTCACGTACAGTTCAGAAACTTGGACACTAACACAAAAACAAAGAATACGGGTACAGAAAATAAGATTCCTGAGAAGAATAGAAGGAAGTAGACTGATCGATAAAATCAGTAACGAAAAAATTCAAAATAACCTAGGAGTAACAGATATTTAAAAAAACAGATGGAGACGAATTAATTAAGATGGCTTGGACATCTACTACGCATGTCAGAAAGTAGATACGCGAAAATAGGATGGAAAATGCGGATGGAGGGAAAAAGAAATAGAGGAAGACCTGGAATAAAATGGGAAAAAGAAGTGACAGAGACTAGAAGAAAAAGGAGCCAGCTGGAGAGATGTGCCACAATTAGCTAACGATATGCAGAAGTGGAGAAACATAACACAGAAATAGAAAAGCATACCTCGACAGCGAAAGGTACAAGAGGAACCGATTAAGAAGACGAAAAAATTAAGCTTTAATGCAATTCTTGCTAATGATAATCCTTGGAAATATTTAATCTGAACGAAACAATAAAACATTATGACATTATTAATAAAATATGAGGTATGGCTCGTTCTCATTTTTGTTACAAATATTTTTCTTTGATAAGCGAGTAGACTCGTAAAAAATTACATTTTCCTTTATCTCTATATTGCAGTCGTTATTTTCGTCTCTCGTTCCTTTGCAACAAATAAAAACACAAAAGCTAAGCGTTGCGTTGTTTGCAATTTGTTCGTAAAAATTTTAATGTTGTTTTGATTATTTCTGTTTTAAGGTTGCTATAATTAAAATATTCCTTTTAACGTTTAAACAAACAATTTTGTTTTGGGACGTTGGCTTTCTGTTTCGTTTGTTAATTTAAATATTTAATTTAATAAATGTGCCTTGCTGTTGTTTGTACTGGAAAAAAAATTGCTTATTTTGAGCAGTACCAGGAGATAGGAATTTATAACAATCTGTAGCCTGAGATGAGCTTCATCAAATATGTTGAATATTTCGCAGAAATTAAACATTCCAGCAGAACAATATGTAGTTAGCAAAATGTATATTTTCATTTAACTTGTGAATGCGAGTTTTTCAGTTTGTATTTTACTTTCGTCTCGCGCTAATATTTATTATTTAGGGGCTTGTAAAAACTATACAATAACCTAATGTTGAATGCAAGACAAATTTGCTTTTAAATCAAAGCTGTTTCTTGTTATTTAAGTTTTTTATACCGCTGTACGTTTCGAAACACGATTCTTTGTAAAAATCAGGTTTGCTGTTTTTAAAGCGAGGATACTGTATCGCAAGAGGAAAAGAAAATTCAAACAAACCTTTTCTGAACATCTTTTAACGAAGTTACTGCAGCGAATTTAACTTTGTACAACGTTATATCTTTGGGAAATGTGTTTACAAAAATAAATCGTACAAGCTCAACAATGGACAGTATGAATTCTAGGAAATTTTGCGACAGACTGAACAATTTCGATATTTAATTAGTTAAAGGATGTTCGAAGGATAGGTCCAGGCACACGCAACAATAGTAGCCAGCTAGGACTTTTGTTATTGTCGACTGTTATTACAGTTGATGGCCAATTTATTTTTTATCGTATTTTGATGAGAATATTGACTTATGTTTGAATTGGGTTAGTATTCGAGATGGAGAAGTTTTATTGCATTGTTTAGATTTCATCCTTAACACGTTAACGCCGGCATGTACCACCGGTGGTACATGGATAGACGCTCTATCGGGCGGCATGTACCACCGGAGGCTCATGCCTACGAAAATTATTTTTTTTACGCGCTACTGGCTATGCCGCTCTTTGTCACACTCGCCTGCAAGCCCAAAACTGCGATCGCCCTATTCTGCGACCGCCCGACTGCGATCGCGTGGGCGGAGCATCGCGGCGTGATGCATCATTATTGGTGGTTCGGTTTATAAAATACTAGGCGATTTACCCGCCGTTGCACGGGCGATTACAATACTCTTTTATCAATCACAGACTACTCGCGCTCGCGCCCGGCGGAGGTTCCCAGACGTTCAATTACAGACTACTCGAGCTCCGCGCTCGCGCTCGGCGGACGTTTCCGGCCGTTCCCGGGCATTTACGGCCGTTATTTATACGACGTTTGATCCGTCGGGTCCTAAATAGCAACTGTGCAAAATTTGGTCCCGATCGGTCAACGGACCTAGGATTCTATAGCGAACAAACAAACAAACAAACACACAAACAAACAAGCTCTTTTATATATATAGATAATAGTATAGGACAAGTGACATATAGGTATAATAGAAAAAATATTTATTTTATTTTATTTATTTGTGAACATATTGGAAACATGAAATACATAATGAAGGTTTATCAACGCATTGTGCACAAAATGTCATCACTCTTTTCGTTTTTTTGGCAGCCATCGCTGGTCTTTCTGCTCGTGATATTTTTTTTGTAGCATTCCCTGCAACGTTTTCTATTCTCCCGGCTAGTACCAGGGAGGGTATCAATAAAATGTTGCTTTGTATGTTGTGCAACCGCAACATGCTCTTGTAATAATTGATCAACAATCATTTCCCGGAATTTTAGTAAGTCCATTTTCTTTGATCCAAATTTTTGGTGAATGTACCAAGCATTGGCAATGGAAGTGCCACAAATTAGTTCTATCATAATTTTCTTATACCATTTTATGGTTTACCTCAAACAATTATAATATGATGTCAACTGGTCGGATAAGTCAACACCCTTTTTAGCGTTGTTATAGTCGATAACTACATCTGGTTTACTTTTTCCCCTTCGATCTTTAACAATGGCACAGCTATGCTTTTTACTACTAGTAAGCATGCACACTGTTCTTTTGTCTGTCCATTTGACAAATTTGATTCCCCGTCTATTTTTGGCAGTAAAGGAAGTGCCACGTTTTTGTTTTGTTTTGGCCTCCAATGGCAAAAACTTTCGATTGGGTTTTATCGTACCACAAAGAAATGTTGATTATTTTAAAAGCTCTTCGGCTAAAGGCACACTTGTATAATAACTATCTGTGTATAATATTCGCCTTTTATCTAACATGCCAACCATTAATCTCATAACAACGTCATGCGAATGCCCTACCTTTATTGTCTCGCCGTTTTTTCCCGCATATACCTCTAAGTTGTAAGTATAACCACCAGGAATGCATAGTTTGTACATTTTGATACCGTACTTGTGTCGTTTGCCTGGTAAATACTGTCTAAAGCGAAGACGTCCTCGCCACGGAATCATTGTCTCATCAATAACAATTTCTTTACCAGGCTTGAGTACTGTTTTAAAATTATTAACAATTTCATTCATGATGTTCAAAAATTTGTACAAGCGATTTTCTGAGGTATTAGTTGTGTTATCGGTAAAATGCAGATATTTCAAAATAATCAAAAAACGATCACGTGTCATTTGTTCTTGTATTCGTAGATTAGTGTACATTTTGTTTTTTGACCAATATAGTCTGATTTCTGGGACTTGGGTTATACCTGTAATAAGCAAAATCCCGATAAATTTTCTAATTTCTTCCAAAGTCACTAGTTTCCAAATTTGCTAATGTTTTCTTTTACCGGCATCCTCCATTGCATCACTTTGGCGTTGTACAGCGTATCTATTAGTTTCAACAACAATTTGCTCTAGGACACTGTCGGTAATGAATAATTTGTACAGTGAACTGGGATCATCACAATCGACATCATTTACAAGTAACTCATCACTCCACATCGTTTCAGTATCTGGTATATCCTCATCAATAGGGATCCATTCATTAGTCTGTATGATGTTAACTTCTACGTCTGATGAATGACAATCAGAGGATGAAGTTTCATCTGTTTCTATTTCTTCTGAAGTACTGGTAATCGCTAGTGGTAAAGCTGGAATTCTTCTTTTTGTAGTGAGAAATCCAGACTCGTCCGAAGAAGATTCCTCATCTGACGAATGCATCTTATATCAGGGCTAGAGGGATAATAATTTTTTTATTACATTAGTTACCTTTATATAACTAGATAGATTTGAAAGTGGAAGTTTGAGACTCATTTAGATTTTTATGGTTCCAAGGTCGCACTTGTTGCTAGTCTGCTGTCGGAAACTAAACGAGTCCGCAAAATTCCACATATATGTAAATACAGTATTATAATATTTATCGTTATATCATTTATTATATTATATAAATTTATATTTACAATAACGACAACCAATGTTTGTAATAATAAAAACAGGTATATATACGTATGTGAGGTTAGGATTTCGGGGAAGCCACACGCTGCGTACAATTTTCGGGTAATACTACTAGGCGGGGTCTTACTGTATAGATAGAGAATACTGACCAATGAATATGAATGAATACGGCAGCGACAGTTTATATAATGAATACGGCAGCGCGGCAGCGGTACTATGAAGGAAGGTAACATGTTTTTCCGCTCGCGCGGAGACTGCTATAGTGGGGTTGACCCTCTCTTCAGTCGTTACAGGTACAAGGATAATGGGTAGGGATGTGGATAGTCAAGGATGGGTAATATAACCATAGAAACGGATAACAACCAGAGCCGCACGCTAAGAATTTACAATATTTTAGACAATTACAGCGAAAAGTCAAAACGCCGCCCGATAGAGCAAACCAGTAAATATCGCGCCGGCGTTAACGTGTTAAGGATGTTTTAGCTCATTTTTCTACTAAATGCAGTCCTTTCATTAAAAACAAAACCAACAAGAAAAGTTTGAAAAAATAACAGGGATTGTTTTATTATTGGTACTTAAAGACCCAAAAATGTACCTACTTAATGTTTGTAAAAAATTGATTGTAAATGACCCAAAGACGTCTTACAAAATCATTAGTGCGCCGATTCGTCTAAATTAGGCCCTCAACAGCCCCAATCGTCACCTGACCTGAATGGGGTGCGTCCGTCACATTATTTATACAACTTTTTAAACGTTTTAGCCCACTCGCTCACTTGCCTCTGAAACATGCATGAAGCTATGCTGCTTTGTCATCTGACGGTAAAATTCCAACTGTTTCACTCCTTTAATTGTCAAAAATCTGATGAGAGAACGTTACTCTTCCTTCGTGCACACCTTCAAACGGGCGGCCATCTAACACTTCTTCTGGACTGATTCGGGGCAGCGTTGCTGGATCTATTACCTGCTGCAGCACCGCCACACTTCAGAGATCACCGTACTACATAACCACACCAATCTGTTAGGTCTTCGATGTCTAGCGGTTTCCATTTGAATCCCCCTTGTATGCATTTTAAACAGAAGTCGAGATTGATAGTATCGGGTGATCATTTCGCCAACGGCAAATTTGTTCTTGTTTGTTAGGCTTCGATATGTGTTTCCGGTCTTAAACGCAATTAGTTTCAATTAAAAACATTTGGACTGAAATTGGGAAAGCAGTGTATCTCTGCTTCGGTCACAATTAATCGCAGAAAGCGAAGAGGCCTTTCACTGAGAACTTGCAATTTAGATTTAGGCTCGATGCGGTAATAGCTCGAATAATCTATTTTGATTAAAATATTTAAGCGGCATGGAAACATTTTGCTCCGCACATAATTACTTTCTTGAATATGCGCGGCGGCGTGCTCAGACGAACTTGGCTCTCCATAGATCAATCTATAATTTATGTATAATTTATACTGACCTTTTAAACTGAATGCGTCTGCATACCTAGTAAAATATAGTGGCAAGACTTTAGCGAGATCGTTTGGCATTAGGTCCTTAACTGGAAGAAAATAGGGAATACCTATAGCAGTATACGCGCAAAAACTTTAAACAGCGTTTCCTAAAACGGCGGACCGGTATTTTCCGTAATATTTTGCTCGGCCTACCCTAACATAAAACAACATCCAGTGTGTCGAAAAGGTATGGAATATGCTATATATCTTGGTAAATATCCACTTTAGGGAAAAATGTTTTGAATAAAAATTGTTTGGTACTTAGTTTTCCACCATAAGACAAAATTTTAATTGTATTTTTTCGAATAACAAAAGCGCAATGAAAAACAATTAAATTTTTTTAAATGGCAAAATACCCCTTTATTATACTCGGTTCAAACCAGTTCTATTGAAAAATTTTCTGTAGATTTAGTGAATCTGTTGCAATAATTGTGTTAGATTTACTGTGTTTTAGATTTTAATGATGGAATTATCATAACATTTTCATGGATACATTTCTTAAGGTATTAGATAACACAGAGGAATGTCTTAAGTACAGTGACGTTTGGCTAATAATATCAATAAAACTTTTCTTTGCTTGTTGTCTGTAATATATCAAATGTTAGGTGTTATTCTTTTAGAAATTAACACCTTACAAATTTGTCTGAATGGCAAAAAGCGAAAAAGTGTCAAATCTGCACGAAATTTAGAATAATATATCCACCACAATTTTGTCCAAGTAAACCAATAGTATAAACAGCCGTCGATTTTTAACTTAAAGAACATTGTTACATTCTTCAGGCTTTCGCGGCTATCGTCCATGTTACAATCTTCGTTCCCGGGTTTGGAACCGCGTCTTCTTGATTTGTGTGACGTTTCGACCATTCTATGTTGGTGTTTATCAAACGGCTGATAAAGACCAACATAGAATGGTCGAAACGTCACACAAATCAAGAAGACGCGGTTCCAAACCCGGGAACGAAGATTGTAACATTAAAGAACATTGCTTCGGAGATTTTATTGTGTGGAATGTAAGAAAATTGAAGTGTTTTATTGCTGAAGAAAATTACTTTGGACGTATATAGTGACTATTTTATACAGCCTGTAGCCGTTTGTCACATCCTAATCGCCATTTTCTTTTGTTTCGCCAGGAATCTTCTTCAAGGTTTTTTTTTTTCATCGCTGTCTCTATTTCATCTTTCCAGCGCGTTCTTGGTGTTCCCCTTTTCCTTCTTCTCGTTGGGGTCCACCCATATGTTTGTTTGGGTGATCTTTCTTTTTCGATTCTTTTCATGTGGCCGTACCATACTAATTGTTTCTTTTTCACGGTATCTCTTAGTGTATCTTTTATTCCCACTCTCTGTCTGGTTATTTCGTTTCTTGCATGATCATGTTTTGTCACAGAGCAACATCTTCGCCAAAGACTGTTCTCTACTGATCTCACTCTATTTTTTGTTGAATTGTTCATCGTCCAAACTTTCGACCCAATAGGTGACACAACTTTCAATGGACGATTTGAACAAACGTATCTTTGCTTGTTAACTAATGTCTTTATTCCAAAGAAGCGAATTGATTTTAGACGCAATGGTTCGTTTTTTTCCTATTTTGTTTCTCTCCAATTTAGACTCCCATACTATTACATTTTCTCATCCAATTTCCCAAAGCAGCATCCATGTACAA
Source organism: Elmis aenea (assembly GCA_947652605.1). NCBI lineage: Eukaryota > Metazoa > Arthropoda > Insecta > Coleoptera > Elmidae > Elmis > Elmis aenea. The sequence continues at coordinate 4,807,510 of OX393579.1, read as the reverse complement.
TTTAAACAGTGTTGGAACGTATTTATTAAAATAGATTAGTAGAAAATAACAACAGGTTTTTATTCTAATTCAGTTTGACTCTCGCAAGTGATATCCGACATTATCTGATGTAATTAGTAATTTAAACTCCCCTGTGTCATGTTGTTTAAGAAAGTGTCACAGACGCGTTTCGCGATATTAATGACAAAAATTCGATCCTCGTAGGTACTTGGGAGCTTGAATAAAACATGCCCCAACTACAACAGCTTCGACCTACTTTTCAGTCCATTTGTAAGCTAGAATACATACAGTGCTATTCTAATGCTCGAAATTATTCAATACAGATCTCAGTGACAGCACCGAGAGCAAAGAATTTTTGATACAACACGGTAACGCTTTTCGTTTTAATTTTAATGTGCGGAACTAAAACAGCTGACATATCGCGAGCTTTAATTTTAGAAAACGCGTCACACTCGTACTCCGTGTACTGTATACAATTGTAAATTTTACGACGTTGCGTGATCCGTAAACATGTCATTAGACTTGCTTATTTTCAAATGTATTTTATAGTGTTCCGTTCGTGATGTGCAGTTTAGTGGACTTAAAAATGCCATCGAAGTGTGTTTAACGGCGTTTAAAACAATTTATGCCGAGAAATATGCGACGCGAAATTGCGGTTTTCTCGGTTCGACTAAATTTTAAATAATTTTATGCTTCATAAATTTAAGATAAATGTAAAAGTTCAGTGCCCATAGCGTAAACATTAAATTTGCTTACTTATAACACCAATTTTTGGAAATTTATTAATAATATCAAAAGTTATACCGGATGTTAACCACCAGCCGTGAACATAGGGAATTAACATTGGTTTTAACTTTTTTTCAGATTCCTGCTCCCCAATTGAATTTATATTAAAATTAATGGTAAAAATAGAAAGATAAAATGATCGCGCATCATTTGAGACCATTAATAAGCTTAAATGTTTAATATTTAGTTTATAATTAATATTTTAAAATTGGATTAATTTTACAAATTTAAGTAGCCATGACTGTCAATCTGACATTTGTTTTCAATAATTATTGTTATTATCTGTCAATTTTTAAATCAGCGAGTTATTTCTTTAACGATTTTGATTAAAATGAAAAAAAAACTATAATAGAGGAAGAGTTTTAATGGTGAAAACTTTTTACAGCATTATAGTGGCGTATCTTTGTGGAGATTAATTACAAGAGTCGGCACTATTATCACTTAAATTTCAACTTAAAATTTAAAAAAATAAAAAATATAAAAGAATAAATTTTACAGTAAATACTCAAAAAGCCCCCCATTCCTACATAAACAATACCCCAATCTATTATAAAAACCGTTTCTCACAGAGACTAGCTGTTTGTTATTACTTAAAGCACATTCTGCTACTATTGCATTCCTCAAAGAATTAATATTTGGGTGGCGTTTTTTATAAATTTTACTTTTAAGGTGGTGCAAAGTTTTTGAAAAAATCTTTAACGGTTCCGGAGAAAAACGCGAAAAACGAGGCCTTTGTAAAAACGGTTTTCCCTATTATGTTAAACGCAAGTTAAATGCAAGTCGCATAGATTTAGTTAAAACAGATATACCATATATGTATATACCACAACTTCTCAAGTCATAGTGCTTTTGCAGGGGTTTTGTTTTTGACGTTTTTCTCCGGAACCGTTTAAGACTTTTTCAAAAACTTTGCACTATTTTACTAACAAAAGATGCGTGCATTAGTAAAAAAAAATTACGATTTTATCTCTGACCGTTTCATGGCCAACGCAATCGCAAAAATTATCTTTATTACTCAACTTTTCAGCTTTTCTCCAATTTTTCCGAAGAAAATGGCCAGTGGCACGAATAATTTTGGAAAACATTTAGTTTTGATGTTCTTGATACAATAAAAACACAGCCTTGATCAGATTCTAGCGACAACATATCGTGACCTTCTTTGGTTAGTATTTTAAATCGTTTGAAATACGAACCATTAAATATCTCAAATCAAATACAAAATAAAAAATACCTTTATTTTAAACGACAGCTTTTTGTGCTAAATGATTTTGTTGTGTTAATAGAAATAATTGAATGTTAATATAACTTCTCCAGTTACATATATGCGTGTCTTAAAATCCTGTATCTCTATACAATAACACACATAAAGTGTAATCAATTCCTTTGCAACAACAAAGCCGGCGTTGTTACAAAGGACGTTGATATAACTTTGCCATATTACGGCTTTAATGGCCTCGTTGTTTCATGGTGTATATCCAGTAAACATTTGTTTAAATATCGCGCAGACCAGCAGCGCCAAAGCACAATGTCTTTGTGGAAATACGATCCATGCTACATGCAAGGATACGCCTGGAAATTCGTCACAGTGAAATTGATATGATCAAATGACCTAAAGAGGATTTAATTAAAAAATTTGTAACGTATTGAGGACATTGTTTACATTTTTACATGTAAATCCTAGATTTTAGGCACCTTTTGTGTGAGAGTAAAAAACATTAAAATAGAATTAGCTTACACAGGTGTGGAGGACTCTTTAATTATTTTATTAGCAGTTTATATACGAACACACTAAAATGCTTGTCTGACGTAACCTCTGCCATTCAATTTTTTTTTTATTCACGAGGGAGATTAAATAAAGCGATGTACAATCCCTGCCGGTTTCGATAATTTGCATTGTTTTAGTTCGGTTTCGCCCCACAAAGTTGGAACGAAATTTCAACATTGCAACGAACGAAATGACGGTGAACAGCGGGTAGTTTTAATTAATATCTGACGTTGCGTTTCATATTGTTTCTACTCATATTGTGATTTAAAACGATTTATTTTATTGAATCCCGAATCGGCTATCACAGCTTAAATATGCATATGAAAAAATTTACATACACAGATAGAATAAATACCCGTATGTCATGAATATTTGAATTTTTGTGTAGATAATATTAGTACCTATTTGTAGGGAACAAACATGGTTTCCTAGAAGTCTGAATTAATAGAGAAATAAAAGGGTGATATTAATGTTTAGGGATTAATTTTTGTTGGTAATTGAGTTAGCACAAAAAATGTGTAATAGGTAAAGTGCAATGGATCAAGACTTTTAGGCCATCCATAGCTGATCAACATTGATGGGCAACAGCAGCTAATTAAAAAAAAACAAACTAGGGCGTATTTTTATATAATCCACCTAACGATAAAGGAAAATTGGCATTCTGTTAAATAGTTGTGACATTTTGAACCTTAAGAAAAAAGTTTCATCAAAACATGTCGAGTCTGGAGAGTTATCTTCAATTTTTTCTAAACAAAAATCTGTGAAATTATACTCGAGGTTCAAAATGTATAAAATTTCTCACAAAAGAGGGTAATGTGGCAAAAGCTGTCCATCAAAGAATGAACGACGTGTATGGGAACGAAGCACCATCTTTATTCCTAGCAAAATTTAGGTCTAAGCAGTTTGGCTTTAGGTCGAGACTCTATACAGTATGAACCAAAGTCAGGTCGGCCAGTTTAGGCAAGAACTGAAGACACGGTTTTTAACATCGAAGATTTGATGCAGTCAGATCGGTGGATGAAGTTGTCTTTCATTGCCAGGGCAGTTGGGGTATCTTAGACAACTGTTTGGAAAGTTTTACACAACGATTTAGTAGAAGAAAGTGTCTGCGCGTTGGATTCTTGTCACAAAAGAAATTTTCCAAGAAAATTTAATCGCTCCACAGGCTGATAATCTTTTTTTCACAAATTGTAACCGGGGATGAGACTTGGGTGTATCACTGGGGTTCTCCTACTAAACAAGAATCTATGCAGTGGGTTCACAAAGATTCACATTCCCAAAAACAGCCAAAACACAGTATTTGGCCGTAAAACTAATAGCAGTTTTTTTTTTTGAGACGAGGTAGGAGTTCTTATTATGAAATATATGGAAAAAGGTCCTACATTTAATGGAGAATTCTATTTGAAGACGATTCAAGGTCCTAAAGAAGCGTTGAATTTGAAACAGCCTTTATCGTGGTGGCAAAAGAATATGCTTCTGCACGACAATTGCAGGGTCCGCAAAGCACGTAATGGTCAGGATGTAATTCAAGAATGTGGATTTACTGAGCTGCGTCATCTGTTTTACAGCCCTGATTTAGCTCCTGGTATTTTTTACTCTATGAGCTTAACAAACGCTCCATATAATATGTGTGCATATTCACTAAGAATATCAGCTCATCCGAGTCATTAGAATTTTCTGTACACATTTTTACTGTAATATTGTAAGTTCTAACGCCATAGCATTAATTAAATACGAATGGCCTGGAAAATAAATACCTTTACACGACTACGCTTTACAAATTATTGCCGGAAACAAATTATAAGTAAATAATTTAAGTGAATTACCGAGGTGCCTGCTGTTACATAGGAATATAGTAAAACATATGAAAGGTCAAATAATCACACTAATTATGTAGGAGACGTTTGACTACGCTTTGTGTAAATCACCTCTTGGTTTTTTTATACTATCAAAATTAATCACTTGGTGAGGTATTCAAATGAGTTTAAAAACATGCCCTCCAAAAAAAATGTGAATGGCGTTAATAGCGATTATCGAAGAAGAACAATTTCAAGCATTCTGATTTTGGGCTATAAAAGAAAATTTGTCATTGGCATATGAAGTGTCCTTAACCCTTTAACTGGTAAATAAATGTATCATAGGGGTCATCAAAAAATGACATTTATTGAAAAGGGCGGATCTCTTAAACAGTCAGATATATCTAAGTAGGTACTGTTTGTTGCAACTCGATGTTAAATATTCTTCCCACATTTCCTGTTCTTTCGCTTATTTCCTTTTCCATTATCTACTCCATTTTTCTCTCTGGTCACTCCTTTATATTTAAAGCTTCCTATAAGTTCCAACCTAAGCCCATTTAAATTACGTTTCACGGATAAAAAAATATAGAAATGCATATTTTTCCCATTTCATAAAATTAAGTTGTTCTTTATTTTGGCAACACTGTTTTACTTCCAGCATCTGAAATTCGGATCCGGAGGATGATTTTGCTGTAGGGACTGTCAGTTTGAGACTAATATTGTTAGGTTGCATAAAAAATCAGACGTTTTGGTGACCAGTTTGGGCACATAAAACCTTTGAGCAAACTGAGCTCGTCATTACCAGTTAAACGGTTAATGTACATAAAAGCATTGATCCAGACGACAAACTGACAATTAGAAGTTTAACTTAAATAGTTAGGGGTGTTTAATAATAACAAGTCAGCGATATCGCTAACGAACGCTCTGAAACTAACTTAATCTTGTCGTCCGCAACCGTTTTAATAATACCAACGCGCTATCAGTTAGCAGCAATCGTTAATAAAATTCGTTGTTTAGTATTAGTCTAAAATAATTGGTAGCTACGCAGTTTCGGAGCTGTTCGAGCAGAACGTAAAATGACAGACACTTCGTGTTTCAAAGTCAAAGCTGATTTACGAGAGAAGCGCAGTTATCAACTACAAACAAATTAGCAAACTATTTCTAATCAGTATCTGAAAGAACACTAGACAGTGTAAGCAACAAAGTGGCACCAATTTTCTGCACCAGCTAACGCTTTGTGAGGTGAACTTGAAATTTCTATTTTAAGTTCAAAACATTCGGTATATTGTTTTAGCTGGAGATATCCAATAAATAGATCGCTTATTTTTAATTTAATTCATTTTTGGAAAAAGTTGAGACGATAAATCATATACATGTAGATTAGTGTGAACTTTTTATTTGTATTCAATTTCCAGTTTAGCCTACATTAAAAAATATCCACATGCTTTTACCAATAGAAAATTTGTTAGTAAATGACTGGCATTGCGTTACGATTTATTATGAAAATAGTCGATTTCTTGTGGTCTAATTAAAGAATGGGTTAGTTTACTCCTTAAAACCGTGACATTTTAAATTAAAATGAATAAAATCAGATCAACAACTGGACAAAAACGTGGCGTATACAGTTAAATGAAACTAAGTCAGTACATGTCAATTTTATGAACAAGAGACGGTAATATATTTCATTTAATTTTGTATATTTCTTGTGTACCGCATACAATTTTAAATCGTGCTTAATTGTTTAATAGAACGATCTTTTTCTGAAGTAAAAGTTGAAAACTAAACTCTAGAAGGGGTGAACGAATGAACTATTCTTTTGACGCTGTAATTAAAAATTTTCCGCCCAATAATTTTTGTATAACCATCCTTATTATTTATTAACATGGCCAAATTAAGTAATAAGTGTATAATTCTCGAAATTTACAGTGCTCGTTAACAAAATTTACGTTTTAATATCCACCAAAAATGGGAATATTAAGAGTAGGGTAAATTTAATACCACGCGCAAGCAGTTTACTTGTAGTTAAGGAATTAAGACTTAAATCTCACTAATACATATTAATTCTAAACTAGTTATTGTGTCTTCGTGTATAGATAAGCTAAGTAGATAATTTTTTAAATCGCTTACGTTAAGCAAACTAAATTAACGGCTCGAATAAAAGCCGTCATAAAGCAAAATAAAGGAGAATCGGCTGGGAGCAACAGTGTGCTAACTAAACGTTAGGGAAGATGTTATCTAAAACGCCTGAAACATTATATATCTTGTGTTGCTGTTTGCTGAGATTCTGAAGTCGAACTCTGAAGTAAATCGATATGAAAAAGAATATAAATTTTCGACTTGAATTTCTGTACGAGTTTATGGCTGTAATGTTTTGTTTATAGGTTTTATTTTTTATCACTCAACGGCGATAAATTAGGTATTCATAAATAATACAGCGGTATTTTTAACAGCTTTGCGCATTAAAAATATATGGACCGGTTCTTACGACTACAGGCGCTAAAAGGCTAAATGTGTTTAATATAGAGATCGTATTTACATATTTACAAGCAATGTAATATTTACATTAAATTTTAAAATTTGGGTCATATCAGTAACAAATGGAGCAGTCCAATTTTTTAATTGCTCCACTCCAGCTCCGCTCCGGCATCAAAAAGCCTGCTCCAGCTCCGCTCCATGCTCCAAATATTGTTGCAAAATTTTTTGATTGAAAAAAATTATTTAAAAAAATAAAATTTTAGTTTTATCGGATATGTAGAAGTTGGTCAAAAATAATAATATTTGGTCCTAACAAACGAGCGAAGTTAAATAAATGTTTGGAAAAACAAATTATTGATCTTCAAACGTTGAAAAAAAAGAAATCAAACTACTTAAAAAAAAATTACATAATAAACTGGAGCAGTGGAGCAATCAAAATTATTTGCTCTGGGCTACGCTCCTGCTCCGGGCAAAAACCCATTGCTCCACTGCTCCGTGCTACAGCTCGGAGCTCCGCTCCAAACCCCTGAACAAATGAAAGAGGTGCAACGTTTGTCCTTCATCTAAAGACGATCAAAGTTTTAAAAATTTCAAAAAAATTGAATTAAGATTATTCAAAGTAATTTTTGTCAGTAGCTGATAATGCAAATGGTAATTGTCTTGAAATTTTGGAGCAGTATTGTAAAAATTATGCCTCCATAACTTTGATACACTCCACTGGACGGCTTTCGCACAGTTATCGATGAAAAACCTTTAAAATGTTGTGCTCTCAAATACTAAAATGCACCCGAGCGGTAATTCATTTACATTAACGCAAATAACCTAGAAACATGGGTTTTCTACCTAATCAGAGTGCAAAGTTTTCGGAATTTGCCCGAAGCGCAAATTCTAATCGATTTCCTCTTTTTTTGCGTTATTACCTATTAGGGAAATGCGGCAAATGATGTAGTGTCTACTATAGATACCAAAGTTTTGTTTATCCTATATTCAATTCAATTGTTAATCCCTTATAAAGTTGTTTATCGCCAATGTATTTGTTAATCTTTTACATGATAATTCGTTTAATTTTCTTCAGTTTAAGTTAACTTGCATCGCGTAATACTTAACCAATTTTCATGCTGTTATGCAACACCGAAAAACAGTTTGTTTCGATTCAAACAATCAACTTCGAACCCGCTACTCCAGTGACAGGCACTTAGCTGCAATCAATTTTTGAACAAGTGAGGCTCTGAAAGACGAAGTGTTTTCCACATCTGTGCATGATATTGCAGGATCTTTCACGGCAAAGTAACGATGTACTTAAAAATATGATCTATCGAAATTGAACATCTGCTGAAAGCAAAGTAGCGCGAGATTAACCATTATTCAACCGCGCACATGTGGATTTTTTCATCTGCCACTGTCTTCCAGGAAGAAAAAATGAATGGATTATCAAGATGTATTGCGTGAGAGGATTCTTCAGACCGATATAAAAGTTTTAAAATATTATTTATGGCGAAAGTTTTGATCTGATATTATACAAGTGTAATAATCAAACTTGTTGCCAGTTCAATTCATCACAACAACGGTCTTGTAAATGGATTTGTCTTCAAGCTATACAAGGAATGATGCATATCAAAATAATTTTATACTAAAGCACGTTTGTTTTAAAAATATAGAACATCGGTTACTATCGAACATAGAAAGAATAGTCTTACTTCTTGAAGACGAAATGAACCTTTAACCGATGTGTAGCCCTATGAAAATTAAGTAAGTACTGTTCTCTAGAAAGACGAATGGCGTTAGGTCCACAATCTTACATCTATCTTTCATTCATTGCCGGCGCAAGATTTTTAAAGTAAAACACTTTCGAATGGAGTAACTGTTATACAAAACATTATATTCAACAGAAAAACATTCGAGCCACAGCCATTTAACAGCATTTACATTGAAAACTGCCAAAATGATGTCCCAGTTAAATTTAACGTGATCACCTAAAATAAAATATAAAAAGCCGTCCCCACACTTCGAATATATGGATATATCGGCATATGAAACGCGAAGAATGGATCAGCAATCAACAAGAGCTTTTTACACACGAGTGGTCGTCGAGTTATTTATTCGTTGAACCGCTGGTAGCAAAAATTGTGTAACCGACGGAAGAAAAAATTCTGTATAATATTCATGCTTTGATATTTGCCTGATTGAAAACTATAAATCGAATGAACGGTTTGGCCTCGTTTTATTTAAATCAAAAAATATCATTTCTGAATGCAATAATTCCAGCATTATTTATAATAATTTTGTACTGAACGAAATTCCGTTGTAGGAAATTTTGCTAGCATCATTATTTTATATTACAAATCTGTAGTTTCTTAAGGTCTCTGGGGCGAAATGTTTTCCTTGGAAATGCAGGCCAGGAAAATTGTTAAGAGTAAAAGCGGGACGCGCTAAAGCCGTGAAACTAACAAAGGAAAATTACAAGTAACGAAGAATATAACGGATAAACAAAAATAAGCACATAAATTTTGTGCACGTTTAATTATGGCGGAAGATATGCGGGCTATATAATCGCCTAACTTTGGCAAAATTTTATGTCCACGGAGCTAGTAAGCGATATAATACCGAGGCTGTTAAACATGATATAACATTATAATGAAGGCGTTGTGCTGTTATGATTGCATCATTAAAAGTTAAACAATTACGACTTTTTTATAAAATTTGAGAACAAAGGATATCTATTACATATATGTAGAGTTGGAATCGACACGCATAGGTTAAATATAAAAAAAACCTTATCTCTTCATGTTATTTTGTATTTATTTTAAAAGTAATATCGTACTGTAAATAAGTGAATTATTCAAGTAATTCATTTCCTAACTTGGGTGAAAATAAATGAGAAGAGTGCCTGTCATCAAGATTTTAGTTGAAAAAAAAAGTTCTAATTGTTATTTATACAACTGTCTATATCTTGCGGTATCAAGATTTTCATGTTCACACTCTGTTTATAAAGAGTGTGTTATATAATAATTACCACCTTATTATCTCGTTTGTCTTAAAAATAACTTAAAGGTACGTTATACAGGAGGTCTCATTGTCAGATAACATTTCCAGCTTGGAAATCTCGCTTATTATACGAGATACATATTCGCTTAAATTAGATAAATTATTCTTAAGGATTAGAGGAGATACAATACATTTTTAAAAATAAAAAATTCCTTGTACATCAGAATTTATAGCAAAAAATATGAAAATGTTGAATTTCTTAATTCTCGCATAATTGTTTTGTCATTAAACCAGTTTTATTTGTACTTTGTTAAGGTACTTTAAATGTACAATGTAACTATTACTTTAGATTTTTTCATCACTTTCCATTTTTGAGGTTTTACCCTTAGTTTCGCATTTTCTTATGGGCCATCAAGTTGGCTTTGAAAAAGTGAAATTTGTCTACTCTTCCTATTGATCTATCACTTATCATATCTTTTTAAATAAATAGCTCAGAAAATCAAGGAAAATGATGAAATGTTACTTAAAGTTTGTCGGGGGGGGGGGGGGGCTTGTTTAAAACAAAAGTCAGTCCAGGTGGTTATAATCTCTAGAGCACCCTATATATTTGTGTCCAAATGGAACTATCTCAACAAATACAATATTTGTTATACGACTTTAATGAGACGAGTTTATAAAAAAAAACAATTATTCTCAACGGGTGAAAATTTTTCTTTCGTTTACAAACTTCGTATTTGGCAAATTATTCTTGACGCTAGAACAAAAGTGCTTTTAAAAAAACTGTTTTATTATCATCACTTTGAGCACTGAATGTTTAGATGACCATTCACGACATGCTACAAAATCTGTTTTTTATCGTTAATACATCACGCTGTAAAACAAGTTTTTCGGTACTTGGCCTTCAGTATTTTTCGAACTGGTGTGGTCTTATCTCATTTATCCTCACACGTTCGAGCCTATTGCAATTATTTTAAATGCAACGCGTCGATGAATGAAGTAGCGGTTAATTAAATTAAAGATTGGTGCTGTGTTTATTAAAATAAAAATGGCGTTTTACCAATGATACTTCTGGTGTTGGTGTAAGTTGTACAAACTTAAACGAAAACGTTTGCTTTTTAATAGTGCCTGCAGTAAGAAAAACTAAACGGATATGAATTTTCACTCATAAATGTAAGTAAATTTTAATGAATTAGTTAAGTACGTAAGGATTTTTTTTTTAACTTCTTGCGTTTTCTATAGAGTTTAATTTCTTAGCTTATTAATTGGGATAAATTTAATCCTTGTGCCAATAGAAAAAATCCTAACTTACTTCATATTCCTTAATAAACTGAGATCTGTTGTACATTGACGTGATTATAGGAACCACTTGATGCAATAAAATACTGTACGAGTAACTTACATATTTTGCAACTTTGATTTCTGTTTTTAGTGTTTTATCATGCAAAGTAATTAGTATGCAGCTCACACACATTCTTTTAAAGTGTGTGCAGTTTTTGCTTGTCTAGAACGAAGTGTATTGTATGTAAAAAGTGCTACAAATATAAACTTTACTCAACAGGTACAGTTAAATAAAAAATTAATGTAGGAACCCAGGAATAGGTTAATTTTTAAAATTAATCCATAATTGTTACTCTAGTTTCTTGTTATTGTTGTTCACTGTTTTACGAAGAGATTTAAGTAGCACTTATTTCATCCCCCCTGATTTTATTTAAAAAGACTTTCATTATATAGTTATTAAATAATAGAACATTTCTGCAAGGTATAGAAACTAATTAAAAGAATTGTTTTTAGCTTTGCATTTTTTGAAGTAATGTACCCTCTTTGGTATTCATTTTTAGATGCTTTGGAACCGATTTTAAATTTTAAGAGCATACTTTATAACGGTCACAGCCCTTTTCCAACAGCAGTTAATTACTTATATCGCCGTTAAGCTGACAAATTAAATTTGCATGCGAACGTTCGTATTCAAATTTCACAAAAATTTTATTGGGGTAATTTTACATTACTCAACAGCGTATCATGCTCATTTTTAAAGTTTTATATCAAAATGTTTGACATGGGGAAAATTAAGTTAACTTAAAACAAATCGGCGTAGGAAAAATTGGAGATAAGCATCTGATATTATTCAAAAACTGATGTCAATATACCCCTAACAGATCATTAATTTCCAGTAATCAATAAATTATAAACTTATGAAAACACAGAGTTTAATAAAATACGTGTAGAATGAGGCTTGGTTATTAAATTGATTTGTTATTACTTAAGCTAACAGTTCATAGATTTTACAGTATTAATTTCTATAGCTTGTTTGAATATAATCAAAATGGTTTATTTACTGCAAATATTTTTGAAGGCAATATTTAATCTCATCGTTTTCCATTTACGACGTTAGCATTCGGAGTTATTAACGCACGAATGGAGCTATTATATGAGAAAGGAAAACCGCAAAAAAACAGCTGAGTGCGAATTTTTCTCGTATTTGAATTTCATGGGCAGTTTTTTTTGCGTTATATTTAAAAGTGTAACCTAATAGCGCGGTATTAATTTACTTAGGACGATAATTAAACAGACGAACATACTGAACAATCACAGTGGTGTGCACAATAATTCATAATTACAAAAGACATATTTTTCAGTATTGATGCCAAAAGGAATTGTAAGTTTTATAATTTATTTAAACTGCTATTCGGTCCTAATCTATAAATCTAATAGTAAAATTATTAGATAATAAATAACATAATATTTTACTTCATGCTAAATAAAACTGTGCAGAGTAATTAGTAATTACATTTGATAAGTGTGGAATATACAAATAATATCGAAAAAGAACTTTGTGTTAAATTTGTTTCAATATTTTGTGGCAAATCTCTTATTGGCTATTACTGTTTTGCACCTTTCAGTCATCAAAGCAATTAATTTTGATGTCTTTCTACATGCAACGTCGTCCATACTCATCTAAAATTCTCCCAGAGTTCCTGGTAACTTTTAGGCTCAGAGCCTTACTTAAGTATTTCCCTATTAACGACCTTTTAAAATATCTTAATGTACTTTGATGGCTATTCCATAACACACTTTTTGGTGCTGAAACCATTTTATCACTTGAATTATATGTTTTAGATTATTAATTTGTTGAAAAACCCAAGTAAGTGGTAATTATCTTTCTGAAAATAAAAGCATTATGCTTTGTAATACATTGCCATTATCATTTTTTGTCATATTTTTCTAAATACAAAATAAGAGACCCATAAAAATGTAAAATATGAAGCTCTATTCCTTTAAAACAGTTTTTAGATTAAGTATATTGTGGATGGTATGTTTTGAAAAAAACATATACTTTTTGTAACAATCTGAACCAAATAAATTTCTTTTGGTTTCATTAGATGATAAATTATTTCTTCACTTTGTTTTAAACTTTTAAAATAGCTGTGGTAAATTCTTCTGTTTGACAAAAAAAAAATGTATTGACGAAAATGGTAATGTTATTTTGCACACCACTGTATGAAAACAGATAATAAAACGAACCATATTGAATAAATATGTAAGTTTCTTTGCAACTTCAAGCAAAAAGTGCCTAATGGATGTCCCGATACATTAGCAAAATAGTGTCCTTTGTATGTATAAATATACTCGTGAAGCAAAATTATAGACGTCCTCCTCATGACGGAGCGTATTAAAGTGACTTAAGGTGCGGTTCATCACATTAGCCTAGCTCTTACGACTTGCAGGAATTGTGTGGAACGTTCGTTTTTGTCGATAAAATAAATAGAATTACTAGAGTAGTCGAAATTCGAAACCTAAGAAGACGAAATGTAATTCGCTTCGATCCCATTCTGATAGTTGTCGTTTTGGGATCAACAACAGAACTCAATTTTAGATTCAATGTCGATATAATTTAAGTCTCTCTCAATATATGTTCCCTTAGATTTGCTTCAGAAAAAAAGAAACGAAAAGGCGAATGAAAATAAATTTGAGGCGCATCGATTTCAAAGCTAGGTGTAGAATTTATCACTTGCGATGTTAAAAAACTACATTTGATTTGAATTAATAGTTAAATAGGGTATCTATTTATATTTTTTTTAATGGTCCATTTTTTAATTTTACTAACCATAGTGTGTAGCCCAACTTTTATACTAAGAGTAGGAATGGTAAGTTATAAAAGAAATGTGATAATTTTTGACTACTAGGTATACAGGGTGGTGCTTTTTTCGATGCTCACCATTGCTATCTTGGAAACGGTAAGAGATACAAGATCGGTTAAGTTAGAGAAAAGTTGCACATTTTTATGGCGATTAAGAATCTGAAAAGAAATCCTGAATATTTTGATTCGTTTTTGATTTATTACAAAAAAACTGAAAAATGTGATTTTAGAAAAATATTATTATCTTCCCTACCATTGACACTATTTCATTTAAACTTGTTAACTTTATGTTTTTGGCCGTCCTGGGTTTGATGACGTCAACAGAAATGTTCTAAACCTTCTAGAGATTTCAAGTTGCGATAGTCAACTTTTTTATTTCTTATGGCCGCCATATTGAATTTTTACACCATCAGACAGACAGAAAAATTAGATTTTTAGATTGGTAACCAACATACCTTATTTCTTTCAAAAAACTTGTTGAAATTTGAAAATTTGTATAAATAATCTATAAAATCGTGAATGTTCTGAAAAACAATTGATCAGATTCTTAATCGTCATAAAAATGTGCAACTTTTCTCTAATTTAACCGACCTTGTATCTCTTACCGTTTCCAGGATAGCAATGGTGAGCATCGAAAAAAGCACCACCCTGTATATTCTAAAACTGAAACACCTAAAACAAACGTTAAGGTAATCGTCCGGCAAGACGAAGAGCTGGAAATCGTTCGTGATGTCTCGTAGAAATAAAACGAGAAAAAATAAAATTTTATAGTATTTTTCCTGACATAAACAAGTTGTTGATATTAGTCAGGCGATATAATTTCATATTCAGCAGTTTTTACGCCTCAGAAATCCTGAATCCCACTGTTCGTACTTTTTAAAGGCTGAAAGACGTTGGTTCTTTATATTCAGGACTCCACCTTGACTGTATTTGAAATTCGTATCTAGATTTGTCTCTCGAGTTGTTGTTATTTCTCGGCTCTGAATTTGATAGCTCAAATCTTTTAATGCACGAATATTCTTTTTTTACTCCAGTCACCCTTTTGTATACTGATTACACCGCCCGCAATAATACTTATGCTAATACCTACAGATAGGACTTGAAATGTTATGTTTGGTGCTTGTAGAAATGGTATTATTATTTTTTTTTGTTAAGCTGGACGCCTTCAATGATTGTTTTTGAAGACAAATTTTGGTAAAATTAGGACATTGCTTTGGTATACAGATTTACAAAACAAGTTTTAAAAATCAATTTTAGGGGAAACTACTTATGTTAATTTTGCGTTAAAAAAATTTTAAGTCCACTGCTAGTCAAGTTTGCCCATCTCTTTAAACAGTTTTAGCTTTTATTTTGCTTTCATATACAGGCCGATTGAAATTTTAGTTCCAAGATGGGGTTCTCGCTTTTTATAACAGCTAAAACCTAGATTTTTCATTTGATAAAGTAACAAAAGTTTATACTGATTAATAATCTGAAAACATAATTCAAGTATCTGTTATTGTTTGCATATAAACTAAAAACATCTAAAAAATAGTTTTTTGTAAGTTTTTATTTTTGAAAGGTATAAAATTTTGGAAAACTTCCAGCCAGCCGTAACATTTTATTCTCTTTTAAACTACCCTACATGCTAAGTTGTTTTGATTTTGTGTTCTTTACATTACTTTTCTATTTATTATTGGCACTTTGTTTCATTTGCACATAATAGTTCTCTAGGACTTTTTTTTTTACAAATTTCAAAAATATATGATGGATTATATTTAAGTTATTAAAGTAATTATTGTTGGATGACTATATTTAAGCAATTAGGAGTAATATATTCGTAGAACGTAACAAACAGGACTTGCTTTGGTAAAAGAATGGTCCTATGTGTAACTTTTAACATGGTGTTACAAAAAAAATTATACTTAAAATGCAACATTATATTGTAAAAGTCCTCCGTCCGAAAATATGGTATACATTAAGAAAAAAAAGTGGGAATAACAAAAGTAATATTATCTTGGTCTTTTTTTGTTTTTGTTTCTAAATAGGTGGTTGTTAGGCAACTAATAAACAAATGGCACGCAAATAGTTTGGCATATGTCAAAAATAATTCACAGGAAAAAAATTCGCGTATTTTAGACAAATTAAGTGACATCCGCTGTTCCAACAAAATGGCGAATTTTGATCAAAATTGTGTTGAATTGAAAAGAAGAAATTCCAAATCAAAGCAACTGACACTTAACCAGCGTAATAGTATACTCTAAAAAAAAAAAAATCCAAATTTCCCATAAGTCACAAGCACAAACAAATTTACGTACAACAAGATAACGCGAAACCCCATTCCTCCGATGATGATGAAGATATTGTAGCAGAAGGCTCTAGAGATGGCTGGTCTATTCGACTTAAATCACAACCGCCAAATAGTCCAGATTCTTATCTATTGGATCTTGGATTTTTCAATTCTATATACAACCTTACAACATACAGCGTCACCGAATATTATCGACGAATTGATTGAATGCATACAAAATGCATTTAATGCATTAAACATTCAAACCCTTGATAATGTTTTTCTAACATTGCAAACTTGTCTAAAAGCAACCATGTTAGCAAAAGGAGGGAATTCCTATAAGATTCCGCACATTAATAAGGCAAAACTTCATCGTGGGGGCCATAACAAACATTATCATGTCCCATAGAAGCTGTGGAAACAGCGACGTCTTTGTTAAATTAAAACTTTTTGTATTATTCTTTGTTTTACTAGATATTTGTAACTATTTCATAAATAAAATCATTCTAATTAATTAAAATTGTAAATGTATATCATATTTTCGGACAAGAAAAAAATCAAAATGTATACCATATTTTCGGACGGAAAGGGAGTATTAAATTTGTAAAAGCGATAATCCAATGTTGAAACTCAAATTTCAATCAGCTTTAAGGTTGAAACCCCTAAAGGTTATTTATTGATATTTTATAATTTCTTCTTCGTAATCGGGTCTTCTTGTACATTTTGGTATCAAGGTATGTTTTCCTAATTCTTGATTATGATTCTTCATCCTTTTCTATCATTAATTAAGTGTGTCACAACTCTAACTGACTTTTTTTTCTTCAACTTCGTTTTTCTATTTCGTTCTTTGTCTTCCTCTCAAACTTTAATTTCCAACCCATTTTTGCGTTCCTGCTTTGTGATATGAGTATTTGAAGTTCCAAACATCCCAGTTTGTAATTAAATTATAAAAACATTATATCCTGGCAGCCTGGTTACCTATATTTGTACCTAATTTTAACTTTTAATGTTGTTTTAATACACATAAAACTCGAGATTTCACACAAAACCGCAATTTTTACCTTCGCCATGTATGATACTCAATGAAAATTATCTACATCAACTTAAAATTAAATAGTTTTGGAATAATAAAAAAAGTAGTTTAAAATTGTAATGCACACTTTTATAGTACCTATACTGATATTATTACTAATAGCTACTCAAAAAATTGTAAGTAGGTATCCAAAATTAAAAAAAATTGTTAGGATAAAAAAGAAGTTGCAATTTGTTTTGTTACAAAATCATTGACTAGAGAAAAATTTCGTTTGTTTTCAGTAATTATAGGCCTGATACATCATCTATCTAATTTTTGTCTATCTACTTTTTCCTGTTGACTTAGAGATGAACCGTTTATTTTGAAAGTGCTAAAAATAAGTTAAAGCAGTTTACGATTACAAAAATGTGTGGTATTTTTATCTTTAAACATTTTACTTGCATTGTTGTTTCAAATGATTACTATTTTCGTCAATAAAAATATCTTATACCTACCACTAATGTAAATGACTATGCATGCATGTAAGTGGGTCCTTACGCACGGTAAGCAAAAAGCACAGTTTTTTAAAGAAACGATCAAAGTAGACTCACGTCAAACACTGCCTGCATGCCTAGTGAGTTTTAACGAACGGTAAGCAAAACGCACACTTGTCAAGAAATGTCAAAGTAGGTTTACGTCAAAATTGACAAGACAACGTAATCACACGTGTATATTAGCCAAAAAGCCGTTAAAATCGTAGGCATTATGTGTTCGTAGAAAAAGTAAGCTGCATAACACGAGTTAGGCAATTACGCACTCGTGGAAATACGGCTCCGTGCACAGATTTTCCACTCGTGCGTAATATGCATCTTACAACTCTTGTTATGTAATATACTATTTATTCACAATAAATGCAAATTATTTAATATCATAAAATAACATTCCACTTTTAAAATAAACAGCTAAATTGTTTTTTTAAGAGTTGAAATAATAATGTTAGAGCACATTTAGCTGTAAACAATACCGAATCTTTTTTGGGCTTCCATAAGAAATGTTATGAAAATTTTAGAGAAAAAAGAACTCATAATTAAAACTTTTTCTGGAGAAATTCTCTATAAGAAACATCACCGAAAAGACATTTTTTTTACTGAGCATTACGGTAAAATTTTTGCTTGATTTATTAATATTTAACAAACCAATATTTGTCCCGTAATAATGACTTTTTATGTTACATTTATACCAAGTTTTGAAACCTGGGGTATATTATTATCAAAATATGTCTCTAAGAAGTTATAATATTTGGTAAGGAGAGCTCTTTCAACTAAAAATAATTTTTATTTACAGACGTCTGCATGCCCTAACAAAACAACAAAAGACTACGCCAAGCTTTATAAAAACCGGGGTTAGCTTCGTTACAGAACCGCAATTTTAACGCAACAGGATACGCTTTTTCAGGCTAACATTTCAAATATACAAAATAAATGAGCCGTGCAACGACTCCGCTGAAATTACACTTGCAGGACTTTTTCATTTTTAATAATTTTTTTGCACAACTTATTAGATACTTTTAAGATATATAAACGAATTAAACCAACTAAATAATGGATAGATTGAAGCTTAAGAGGTTTAATTAAATATTAATGAAAGAAATACCGCTTAAAAAATTAAATGTTTACTCGTTTATTGACTAAAATGGCGATCATTTTAAAGAAATTGGCATTAAACTGCGCTTGTACTACATAAAGTTGTTGACCAATGTACCATAAACGCTTCGTGAATTGATATTCCCGATTTTATAGCATTTGCGGTAAAAAATTTCGCCACTAATATGCCCACTTTCGTTCAAGTGGCTTTTCACACAACTTGTTATCGACTTTTGTCGACCACAAGAGATTGAAATTGGGCAGCAAAAACTACTTTCACGTCCCGAAATGTATTCCGCCGAACGAGTAGCCTACAACAAAATTCGAGATTTTATATTCAGTTGAGGTTTAGCGACTTGGTAAGAGAGAAATAAAAATTCCAAGTCGGTAAAACGTACCAGCGAGCGTGACGATGAATAAATAAAGGTTGCGCGAGGGACGAGCGGACGAAAATAAAATGAAGGGACCGAGATTTTAATGGACATCTGTTATGCCTCAAGGCGTTATGTACTAATTATCAAAAAGAACGCCTTGTTGTTTTTGCAGGCGCGTATATGTGTCGCCTATTTAGTTCAAATAAAATTCTTAATTAAGACTCTTAATGAAGTTTGTCGTAGTTGAAGCTTACATCAACCTGTAATAGTCATTAATTATAATATAAACTGTTAGGCCAAGCGTCTCATAGCCAACGCGATTGCAAGTATGACAAATTTGAAGGACCATTTTCGAACGGCCGTGGATGATATCAAAAAATTTTTAAATTGCGCTTTTCACACGTCATCGGATGCGCCCTTCTATTGGCTACATTTTGAGCACCGGATATAGTTTGACGGGCCAAAAATAACGGAGTTAAGAATTTTTTTGTGGACCGAGATGTTTTTTCTCCGAGCTAAGTCCGTGTTTTTCGGGGTTATCGTTTTTGGCGCGGTTCTCCGGAACCGTTACAGATAATTTAAAAAAATTTGCACAGGCCTACTCGCAAGGGATGCGTGCATCGAAAAATGACGAATTTTGATTTTTTTCCATCACGTTCTCATAGCCAACGTGATCGCAAGTATGACCAATTTGAAGGACCTTTTTCGGACGACTGTGGATTATATGAAAAAAAAAATTAAATAGCGCTTTCTACACGTCATCGAATGCGCCCTTCTATTGGCTACATTTTGAACACCGGATCAAGTTTCTCGGACCAAAAATAACGATGCTATGAATTTTTTTGTGGACTGAGATATTTTTTTTCTCCGAGCGAAATCCGTATTTTACGGGGTTATGGTTTTTGGCGCGGTTCTCCGGAACCGTTAAGGATAATTTTAAAAAAAATTGGACAGACTTACTCGCAAAGGATGCGTGCATCGAAAAATGACGGATTTAGATTTTTTTTAACACGGTTTTATAGCCAACGCGATCGCAAGTATGACCAATCTGAAGGACCATTTTTGGACGGCCGTAGATGATTTCAATTTTTTTTAAAATAGCCCTTTCTATACGTCAACCGATGCGCCCTTCTATTGGCTACATTTTAAGCACCGGATCTAGTTTTACGGGCCAATAATAACGAAGTTATGTTTTTTTTTCTCCGAAGAAACTCCGCATTTTACATGGTTTTCGTTTTTGGGCGCGGTTCTCCGAAATATAAGGTTAGTTTAAACCTCATTATTTTTAAAACGAATGAACTTTCCAATCAATAAGCATTTTTTGTTATATAAAATAATATTAAAACGTGCAGTTCTGATGTTAAACATTTTTATTTTATATTCTTCTAATAAAATGCGCAGATAGTTTTAAATTCTGTAGCAGATACATATTATACTAACAGGTATAAAGCTGATCTTTGCGACTCCAAGAAAAGTGATTGACATCTATTTTCTCTGGAGATTCGAAAAGCTTTTACACAAATTGTGGTATAAGCAGTTCATACTCCCGTGTCTATCTTGATATCGCGATTTCAATGACAAGTATAAATGAAAGAAGTCGCTTACATTTTTCCATCCCGAAAAAAGCGAATACCAAAAAAAGTGGAAATTAATTTGTCTAAGAACTAAAAAGTTCGTAATAAAAAAGTAATTAAGTTCTGCAGGTGGTAGTATACATTTTAAAAGCAATATTGCAGGCTCCGAATATAAAGGAATAGTATTAGGCAGGATTTTGAAGGAGTTTTAACCTGCTCTTTGTTCAGTTTGTGTTTCTTTCATTTACAGATTAACACAAATTTGTAAAGCAAATAAATTCAATACTTTTAGGAACTAACTGTAATTTTCTTACTTTGGGGTTTAGCAAAGTTATTTCATTTTGATGGTAATCATATTTTTTGCCTAAATTATGTCACTACACAATAATTTTTAGAAGATTATGTGACATTAATATGATGTAAGTTGTAAGTATTAAATAACAGTAACTTCATTTGTTAATATACAGAGTAATTCTTAAATATTGGGAAAAACTTCCTGAAGTAAGTCCTTATCGAAAATTAAGGGGGTCTTTTATATATATTTTCTTCCTTAGACGTATCCTTTCCCTGTTACACCCCCCCTAAAGAGGAGCGGTAAAATTAGGTTTTTGTTTTAATTCCAAAATTGGGAGATGTGTAGGAAAATTACATTTGGTAGATGTTTTTTACTTACCGAAAGGTTTCCCATATTAATATTTTCAACATCTCCCACCTTTAAAAGGGGCTGAAAATTGCAAGCCTTGTCCGTTTTTTTATCAGGACTTTTGAAGGCTTGAAATTTTGCAATTTAGAACTTTTTTATTTTTTAACTTTTCCTGCAAAACCTACTTTTTTTGAGTAAAAAATAAAATAAGTGAACGTGAACCATTAAATATTTTAAAATAAAACGATTCATTTTGGTGGTTACAATTGTTTGTTCATATTAAGTAGAACTGAAAAAAAAAGTTTTTAAATAAATCAAGCTTTCACAGAAAAGTTTTTAAATTGAAAATTTTCAAGCCTCCCAAAAGTTTTGCTAAAAAAAACCAACAGAGGTCACACTTTTCAGCTCCTTGTGAAAGTGGGAGATTATTTAAAATATTACTATGGGGAACCTTTTAATAAGTAAAAAACATCTACCAAATATCATTCTCCTACATTTATCCAAATTTGAGAAATAAAATAAAAACCTAATTTTATCGCTCCGAAAGGAGACTTCTAGGGAAAAAATGTATATGAAAGACCTCCTTTAATTTTTGATAAGGAATTACTTCCTGAAGTTATTCGCAATATTTCGGAATCACCCTGTATAAATCAAGTCACAATTTTTTGAGCCAACAAAACTTTAAATAAAATTTCTTATTAAACAATACTTGTTATTTACTACGTAAGGTGGAAGTTAAAAATACGTATTTTGATATTTTTTGCTAAGGTTTGTAAAATAATTTTCAGATAAAAATAACAGGCTAAGTTTCCAATTATTAATCTTAAAATCAAATTTTGGTTCGTCTTTATTTATTGTTGATTGTATTTTGAAACCAAAAAATAATGTAGGTATATAATTCTGCTGCACATTTTTTATTTTAACAAGTTCAAGTAAAATAAATTTTAAAATACTTTTAGATACAATTTAAAAAAATTAAATGTAATATGATATGATAAAGTTCTGCTTGATAAAATGTTATAAAAAAATACTTAGTTGTTAATGCTGTTTTCCACTTAAAAACAGCAAGAAAGCCCTTGGGTGCTAATTCATGAAATGGCCGCAATGGATAACAAACTTTTTAAAAACGAAGTTAAAAGTTTTACTATACGCAACAAAGAGA
Organism: Elmis aenea; assembly: GCA_947652605.1. Lineage (NCBI taxonomy): Eukaryota > Metazoa > Arthropoda > Insecta > Coleoptera > Elmidae > Elmis > Elmis aenea. The sequence goes on along the minus strand of OX393579.1, from coordinate 4,784,888 downwards.
CCCTACGGGACGTCGAACGAGTTAAAAACTTTGGAAATTAAGTGTGGAGCACAATTAGAATGTTCAATACATTTTTTTTTATGTTAGGGTTTAATAGTAACAGAAATATTTAATCTTTTCTTTTACTAATGCTGCTCAACAAGTTAGAGCCTATTTCTCACATCCTAGTTTTTATTGTAATCTATCATCATCATACTAAATATTTACAAATTTTTATTCCTGATTTTTGTTTCAGGCTTAATTCTTCTTCCTGTAGAAGTAAATGGACATCCAATCAGCTACAGTTGCTGCCCAAGCAGATTCAACGTCTCTGATAAGGTAGGAATTTTAATTATTGAAATTAATGCCGTGAAACCTGTACTAAAACAGTGATAACCATTTCGGAACGTGTTAACCCTGTAACATCGGCTTATTTGAAATTGTGTTAGCTAAAATTGCAATATACGTTGTTATTTATTTGTTGCAAAACGTACAGTATATGGATGTCCCTGGCCTGTACTTGTAACTTGTAGCTAAAGATGACGAAGTCGCGTTTCCACTAACTTACTAATGAGTTTAGTTTGAAGTGGTTTTCATTTATCGGTCAATAAAAATTCTTTTTCGATAAAAGCTCATATGATAGGACACTTAACTAACTTTGATGTATAGATAACTGAAGAAAAATCGTGTTAAAATTTGTAGCCGTTATTTTAATTTTTTCTTTGAATCATTTTCTTCTCACAATGAAGATTTTAAAGTAAGTTCATCTTTTTAAATATTAAAGAACTGAGTACTATGAACGTCTGCACTCGTCAGGCAACTTGTTTTAATCTCTAGTTTTACATAAAATTTTCTTTTGAATTACATATATTTTTGTTCACTGTTATAATCTGCAAAAATTTGTTTGGTTTTATGTAATTTTATCAGTGTTTTGAAAAATATTGAAGATTATTTTGTTTGGCCAATCATATAGGTATTTTAAATTTTGAATTTGAATTTGAATAAATTGAGCAAGCATTGAGTATTTGAATGAACAACTTTCAATTAAATAATCCTGTTAAATAAATCTTACACCAACTTGCTTTAATATAATTGGAATTTTGTGTAACTATAGTAATTAATAATGTTGATAAACTTGCTAAAGGAGAATATCATTTCGCTTGTATGTTATTTTGTACCTTGTTGTAATTTACTTGCCATCTGTTTTTCTCGGAACGAAAAATTATTAGTTCCTTTTTTCTCCAATTGTTTTTCCACCCATAAGCAAACGTGTGGTAATATACGGATATACTGCAATGCTCAATAATTGTTGTTTCCGTATCCGCAATAACCTCAAGCTATAACACAATTTATTTTCAATGGTACCATACCAATTTCATCCCACATTTGAAAGTATTCTTTTTTTTTTTGTTTGCGACTACATCTTCGTGCTTTCAAGCATATTATTCCATTAAAGCTGCTCAGGTAATGGAACTTCAGCAGAAGTGCGTTATTTTTAGATATTATATCGCTTTTGAGCTAACTTTTAGTATTTTCTCAAACATCCGACCGTCTTTCTGGGCATCACAAAGGATTCCCAGTTATAAAATATGTCGGCAATTGTGTATCGCACAAAACGGGCTCGCTAAAATAAAGTGGTGCCATTTGTTGGCGCGACCCCTATAGTTTACGGCAAAAATTAACGGTGACAGGGTAAAGCACGTTATATTTAATAAAGGAGAAAAAAGCAGGCATCGCGTGGTAAAAGAACGTAATTGTACGCGTTCAGACAACGAGTAAACAACCAAACATTAATAAAATTGTATAATTAGGGACATAACATGACACTGCGACATTAAAACTTAAAAATTGTCCAAAATCATATGCGTTCACATTTTGTCAACTTTTATGAGTATAGATAATCTTTTTTTATTTAGTTTTGCAGTATTGGAGCAGTATTTTTCCTAATTCATAAGTCATCATACATAGAAAAGTCCAGCCTGACTCTGTGACTCTGTAACGCATGAATATAGCTACAAAATATCTGCGCAGTAAACTATTACGGGTTCATTTGACCGACTTAGTTGTGTCTAATGAACCGTAAATTTTTACTCACCGGTAACATAACAGTGTCTAACTTGCAGCTCACGGTATTATAAAAAGTAATAGTTTAAATTTAAGATATACAATATTCCCGTCCTAGGACGGGTTACGTGCTAGTTTATAAATAGTAAAAATAACAAAGGACCTAGGTTTGCACCTTGAGGGACACCTGAGTGAACTATATACCTAAACGACGAAAAACTGTTAAAAACCACATCATTCTACCTCTAACGGTCTCACAGATAACCATGTCCTTCTCAAAGAATCATACACACTGCATACTGCTGGGAATTGCTTAAAGTGGACATCATATCCCTATCATTAAAATTGTGTGCTCCTAGACCGGTTGCCGAGAACATAATCACAAGAGGTCAGATATAGCTGATAGAATTGCCACCGGACCATTCTGATCTCGCATATCTATAAGCCGCTAGTGTCTGCAATTTTGCAGGCGTCTCTGAATTATATTAAGGAAGGTGAACACCGAGTGTCTTAGGTTTTCCCTTGCCTAAATTTGGAGACATTACGTTACTGCAGATCTTTTCTCGAAGGAGTCAATTAACACACTTTTACGTTGTATAATAAATAACTAATTGAAGTATTAAACGCAAGCAAAATTTTAATTATTTTAAACACCCCTGACGAATATAGGTACGGAGTTCTTAACACCTACAGAATAACGGACTATTTTAATTCTCAACAAAATGAATTAATAACGTATATGATTAGATTCAAAAATTAAATTCATGGTTAGAATTTAACAAAAAAATTAGTTATGCAGTTAAAATTAAAGGCACACGACATTTAAAATTCTTTCCTGGGTTGCAAAAACAGAAATTATTGTCCCTTTTGTGGTGGTCAATTCCAACCCGGTGACATTACGAAACTTTCCCGATTTCCGGCTGGAAGTTACGGTTGGCAACAGTTTTGCGGATTGAATATACATACAAAATTCAATTGTTTGTTCGTGTGGCCCTACTTCAAACCTTCGTTAAATGTGACGGCAGAATTTGAAATTCAAACGCACGACATGCATATTTTACCAAACGGGAGAGCAAACGGAAATATTCCTAACACAATATGAAAGTTATGCAGCCGAAAGAATTCTGATATATTTTACCTAGCTACAAGCTGAAATTCTGTGCAAAATGTTTGTCTCAACTCCCAAGCTAAATATGATTTCAGTTGCAAAACTTTAAGCTTAAATTTTACGTATTGAAATGTAGTAATATGTAGTGTTTATTGTCCCTGTGATATTCTGGTTTTGTCACATCTAATAATTGTTTCTAAAATGACTGACAGCAGTAAAAGTCTTTGAATAGTCAATACCACTGACAGATTCCTTAACTCTATCAATATTGTGTTACATTTTTTTAAAGATATCAGTCAACTCTCTGAATATCAAAAATCATTATAATAAAATTCCTAGGTTAATAACTACACTCACAGCCTCACAAAATATTTCGCTTCACCTACGTAGAATAACTTCAACAAATAGTTTTAGAATGTTAAACGTACTCTTACGTGACCAAAAACTTACAACCTTAATGATATCTACTTTATCAAGTTACATCTGGCTTTGTAAGCGCGCTACACGACATTTAGGCAATTAAATTTTCTACAAGAAAACGTAAAAATATAGGGCGTTGTATTTAAAATAACAAACTTGCATGTTGGTTCTCGAAAACGGAACACTCTGTATATTTACAAATTATGCAGGGTTATGCAGTTCGTGATGCCAAATAACTTTTGTATTTAAAGTTTTTTTCGTAGCATGTCTTGGAACAGAGATATTAATTGATTGGTATTACCATATTAAAATACCCGGCACCTCCACCATTTTGAAAAATAAATTATTAAAATTGAAATAACTCGAGAAATATTGATTTTATGTATAGGACATGCTTAATGTTTTTTGTAGGCAATTTAATTTTCTACAAGAAAACGTAAAAATATACAGGGTGTTGTATTTAAAATAACCAACTTGCATGTTGGTTCTCGAAAACGGAACACTCTGTATATTTACAAATTATGCAGGGTTATGCAGTTTGTGATGCCAAATAACTTTTGTATTTAAAGTTTTTTCGTAGCATGTCTTAGAACAGAGATATTAATTGATTTGTATTACTATATTAAAATACCCAACACCTCCACCATTTTGAAAAATAAATTATTAAAATTAAAATAACTCGAGAAATATTGATTTTAGGTATAGGACATGCTTAATGTTTTTTGTAGGCAATTTAATTTTCTACAAGAAAACGTGAAAATATACAGGGCGTTGTATTTAAAATAACAAACTTGCATGTTGGTTCTCGAAAACGGAACACTCTGTATATTTACAAATTATGCAGGGTTATGCAGTTCATGATGCCAAATAACTTTTGTATTTAAAGTTTTTTCGTAGCATGTCTTAGAACAGAGATATTAATTGATTTGTATTACTATATTAAAATACCCGGCACCTCCACCATTTTGAAAAATAAATTATTAAAATTGAAGTAACTCGAGAAATATTGATTTTAGGTATAGGACATGCTTAATGTTTTTTGTAGGCAATTTAATTTTCTACAAGAAAACGTAAAAATATACAGGGCGTTGTATTTAACATAAAAAACTTGCATGTTGGTTCTTGAACACAGAACACTCTGTATGTTTAAAAATTACACAGGGTTATACATCGACCCTTATATATTTAGAATGAGAAAAAAATGAGGAATTTAAATAGGTCATAGCCAACTATCGTTTCCATTTAAAAAAAGGTAAGTTTGTGTCATAACTTTTTACCGGCGAGCGTAAATATTTTTTTTTAGTATCATCAAATTAAACATAAAAATATCCAAAAATAATCTTAATAAATATTTTTGATATTTACAACAATAACGGAGATATGACACATTATTAATATGACAAAAAAACACTTTTTATTCGATAACTCGAAAACCGGAAATGATAGAATATTTTTGAAAACGGTTCTGAGTTTGTCTCAAAAAACTGCACATTTTTGGTAGTTTAACCGTTTCTCTATTTTAAATATTAACCGAGATACCCATGCAATCCCATCGAATTTGGACCACCCTGTATACTTAATGTTTAAAAAAAAAATTTAATCCTTTTTTGATCTACAATATTACGGTTGAATAATTTCTTTCACTTATTTTAAGCCTAAATATTGTCCTGCTAAACAAATAACTATTTGATTTTAAATTAAACTTGAACAATCAGTTTGAACATACTCAATTCTTGTACCTATGGCTCATTTTAATCCATATTATTTAGCAACACAAAATTGCTTTTAAAAAAATACAGTTCCAAAGTATTTTCCTTCATGATGCAATCTCTTTTGGTAATGAGGTGCGGGATGCCATTTTGACAAACGGATAACGAACTTCGCATGTAGGCCAATTACGATAACGTCAATGATAATGGCCTTTTCAAATACGCATATTAGAACATCCAGAAGCAATTATTTCAGAGTGATAAAAGCGATATCTGCAGCTGACTGTAAACTTTCGACGACAATATGTGAGGAGTAACATTAAGAACCGGATACAATGCAAGAGCGACTGTTATATTCGAAGTAATATATCTCAACACATTAAGTTTTCAGAAACTTGTCATTAGAAGCTATTGATTGGCGAGAATACATTTCCATATGCCAGAAATAACAACCTAAATTATTTTAAGGCGTAAGGCCACGCCAAATAATTTGCGTTTAAAAAAAAAACGATTTTTGAAATCAATGCATAAACAATATGAATTTATCAGGATTATTTCCAACCTATTAAGAAAGAAATTATCTACATTTTTAAGTCATAAGTAATAAATCAAAAATTGTTGCAGATAAGTATAGGAAGCGCTAATAATGTAATTTTGCATAAGAAAATGAAAAAAAAGTTGGGCATTGTAATTGAAATAAATTAAAATTTTACTGGTCTGAAGTTGTATTTAAAAAAAAAAAAATTTTGGACACCCTGTAAGTAATGCATCGATTGGAAAAATTCCAGTATGAACTCCAAAGTTTTTTCTATGCATAGTCTAAATTTGAGGATTTTCTCTTCAAAACTGGCGGCGGTAGATAATATTAAGCATCACAATGAAAAACCAAAAATTTTCAAAAAAGTCCAAAAATCTAAAAAACGACTGCACTTAGGTATAGGGAATGCTATCAAAAGTCCCTCTTAAAGAACGTGTTTCATCCAAAATGCAATAAAAAATATACTGTTGTATTTGAAATACTCGTAAGAAAGTAGACGTCAACTTCTGGTATATCCGGAAGTGTCGCTATCTTGAAAATATTTTCATTAAACAGATCCTATGTCACTATGGGCATAATCAAAATTTCAGATCAATACCCTTTTCATTCTTCATATCTTTTTAAGTCCCGGTCTCAATCAATCACCCTGTATAGATGACCGACCCTGACTGTACTGCGTTTTGACTTTATTAGAAAGAACATGTTCAGGGGCAGTGCAGATTTCTCTTGTATTATGTACGGAACGTCACTCAAGATAGCTTAGATTAGAAGATGCGGTGCCAACCCGTAACTAAGAAAATACCTTGATATTTACCGATTACTTATCGTTTAATTAATTTGTAATAAAATATGTCTTTGTTACATATTCCTGACGGTTGATTGTCTTCATAAGATTAAATCAAGGCTTTTCATCCATAATTAAAAATATAACGAACCTAATTTATTGGCGCGGATATTTTTATTAGCATTAAAATCGCAAATCAGGATTTAATTAAAATCGAACGACTTCGTGATATCGGCGAGTGTCAAAATTGCTAAAAGGTCCTCATAAATGAACGTTTTTAATGAAAGATTTGCTCGAGACGAGAACGTCACATAAAACTCAAAAGCATCAACCGAATTTTGTTTTTGTTATAATTTAGGCGTTATTCTAAATTTCAATTAACTCGAAACAGTATTAAAACGTGACGTATTGCGAAAACTTTGAGATAATTACTTGCTAGACGCAGTATTTGTTTTAATTGTACATAATTTGTAAAACCGTCTAGTACTTTACGATTAGTTTCAAGAACTAGCAAAAGTTGTGTTTATTTAATGTATTATGTTTCATCTCGTTTGTTTTTTTTTTGCCAAAAGCCAGCTTCGTTACATCACTAATGTAATACGCTGTACAGGAGATATAATGCAGTGTGAATAATGAATACATTAGCTGTAAAAAGGGAAAATAGTCAAGTTTCTTAAAAAAAATATCCAAAAAGTCAAAGATCCTAGATTTTTTAAAAATTTTTAAATTTAAATCAATGAGATTTGGTTTTTAAATTAAAAATCAAATTTTGCCCAACCCTGATTAAAATGGATTACACAATGCCTACATTATTTATATATTAACCCTTTCACTGTCAAATCCGTAAATATACGTTGTGCAATAACATGTTGCTAGTGTCAAAGCCGTAAATATACGTTATTTTGCCCCTCAAAGTTGAAATTCTGGTGAATGCGCCGGGTTAATAAAAAATTGAGCTTATTTTAAAACAAATTATTTATTATCTTTGTTATTAGGGGAGTAACGAAAAAGTTTATGTCATAAAAGTTGTTGGAATTTATTAGCTATATAACCAACAATTATTTTTAAATGCACAGAGTATTTAGTTTTCGAGAATCAATATGCAACTCTACTATTTCAAATAGAACACCCTGTATATTTTTACGTTTTCTTGTAGATAAATTAATTGCCTTTAAAAAATATTCAGCATGTTTTTGTCTTAAGTTAATATTTCTACAGTTATTGTTCTGGTGGATGCGTAGGGTCAAAAATTAAGCTAATTTTAAGACAAATTATTTGTTATCTCTATTATTAGGGTAGTTGCAATTTTTTTTTTTTTTTTTTTACAAAAGTTGTTGGAATTTATTAGCTATATAACCTACAATTATTTTTAAATGCACGGAGTATTTAGTTTTAGAGAACCAATATGCTACTATTTCAAATGGAACACCCTCTACACTGTATACCTATTTTTACGTTTTTTTGTAGATACATTATTTGCTGATAAAAATTATTTAGTATGTCCTATGTCTAGAGTTAATATTTCTCGGGACATAATGAACAGTTCACAGAGGAAGTTCATTTTGCAAATAAATACATATCCCGAGAGAAGGGCACATATTGCGAGTAATTACAGAAATATGAAAATAAAATTAAAAGAATATGGTTCCGCTGAGAAACCAATTAAAAATCCAAAACAAATCCAAGGATAAAAACTATCCGTTTTTACACAATTTCTATGGCAAAAATGTAGCATCTCAACATGTCAAAATTTTCATCAGTTTTTAATCTGCCCAAAATTATATGATAACAAATTTGCTACAAAGACTATCGAATTACAAAACAGTTCTATGAAATAGATTATAGCTCCTCTCATACTAAAAAATAATTAATTTAATTTAAGCAAACTTGTATCTCTTGTAATAAGCGAGATCCATACTGAAAATGTTTTCTGGGACACCCTGTATATGAATTTATATCACAAATATCGTCGTAAAGTGTAACCAAAGCATGTATTTTATGCAATTTATTTTATGAAGATTTAACAAATGTATAATTAGATTATGTAACTCATGATTTCCAACAGTTTTTGTGAATGAAAACGTTTTTGTAACTACCCTAATAATAGAGATAATAAATAATTTGTCTTACTATTAGCTTAATTTTTGACCCTGCGCATACACCAGAATAATAACTCTTTATATTAACTTAAAACGAAAACATGCTTAATATTTTTTACTGGCAATTAATTTATCTACAGAAAAACGTTAAAATATACAGGGTGTTTTATTTGAAATAGTAAAGTTGCATATTGATTCTCGAAAACTAAATACTCTGTGCATTTAAAAATAATTGTAGCTTATATTGCTAATAAATTCCAACAACTTTTGTAAAAAAAACTTTTTTGTTACTCTTCTAAAAACAAAGATAATAATTAATTTGTCTTACTATTGGCATAATTTTTAACCCGACGCATCCACCAGAATTTTTATTTTTAAAACAAAAACCTTACACAGACGGCCTGTGCATACAAAAATTACCCGACAGTGAAAGCGTTAAGAACTATAAATTTACCCCAAGTGCATCATATATATTTCGTAATTCTATTGTTTAGCAAATAAAATAAAGTGTGTTATACCATTTCGACGTTTCAAGACGGATGAAAGACTATTGTATTTCACCTGCTTCTGTTTGAATATTTCGCCAATATCAGGTACGCGCGTTTGAGAGCCAACTTCTATGCCTTCTGGAGTTTTCCCCAGAAACGTCATTTGCCGTCAGCCGGTTCTCCGAGTGAGCTATGCACAAACAAAAACCCGGGAGTGGAATTTCTTCTTTATTAAATGTTTTTCGCATACTTTATGCTTCCCCGTGAAGCAAATTAACGCAGACAACTGCTGGAGAGTTATGTTTCACCGCTTGCTTTTTGTCAGGGTCAAGTTCAGGTTTAAATTGATAAGGGTGTAAATATGTACTTGCCGAGTTTCATTTGTGGCCGTTTTACTTATTGCCGCAGGTTATTTAAACCGTGGCACAGGCCATTTTTGTAACAGTATATTAACTTGTTAATTCGGAGTTTTTGTGTTTTAATGAGTCCATCACAGAGACCTCTTGAACCAGGCCCTAGCAACCTTTTACTCCAGAGGGCCAATTGCGAATGTTATGAAATCGTAACGGGCCGCAAACACTTTCTAGTCTGTATGGAGATTTTTCTAAGTGTGAAGAGTCCGAAGAAATTTTGAAACTGATTTTTTTCGCATACATTTTCGAGATGAGCAACGCAATGACATTCTAACAATGCGGTTTATAATTTCTTAGTCAGAAGCGTAGTTAATTCCAAACCATTTCCTCATTTTTTATTTCCAAATCAGTTTTTAATACAAAATAGAGATTCTCAAGTGTTGTAGTTCCTTTCGTCCTTACCGAATCTAATAATTCTTCAGTAACATTTACCTTTGTGTCTATTCCACGAAAATTATTACAAGCTGAGGAGTATTAGAAACATTCGTTGATTCATCAAGACAAGGAGAATATGATAAAAAGTTATTAATTAGCAGTATACAGGGTGTGTATAAATTGGCGGAAGCGCTACACGTGACGATGTTCTTCGTAAAATTCTAATTGTAAGTCGAAAATTTTGATACAAAAATGTTGTACCATGCTTCTATGGTTTCGGGGACCATTTAAAGAAGAAAAAAATTGGCAACATTGCATACATTGATTTGCGTTTGGACATTTTTGTATCAGCAATTTTTACTTAGGTATTTACAATTTTTTTTCGAACTGAAAGCCTTCAGTTCACAAACATAGCTGCAAACTTTTGGGTATCGTAAAACACAAACTAGAAATAATTACGAGAAAAACAGAGATGACAGCTAATGACATTGTTGCCATATGCATTATTTTCATTCAAATCAGTGATTTACATATTTTCAACACCAATTTTTGAAAGGAAGAACACAATATTTAGGAAAAAATACTATTCGAAATTTATTTTTATTCCAAATTGCAGCTTTTTCATTTGCAAGTATTAAATAATAACGCTTATTAAAGGACTAAATGTCAAAACTTTGAGGACCTCTTGCAGATACAGCAAGCATGGTACAACATTTTCGTATTAAGATTTTCGACTTAGAATTTTACGAAGAACATCGCCACGTGTAGCGCTTCCGCCAATTTTTACACACCCTGTATTTAAGAGTTAATATTACGTTTTCTGCCATTTCATCAATTTATCTTGGTACAGTGAATCTAAACAAAATAATATTAGAAAAAAGCTATTTTTCAACGCAAATAAATTTCACAGCCATTTTGATAGATACATTAACTTATTAAATTGCAATCAGAGAATTGTTTCAGATGTTAAGCTGGAATATTAAACATTTCATAACTTGCTATTGTTGTTGGGTTTTGTTGTTTATACGCATTTTTGAATAAGTTTTGACAGGGTATGGTAATCCTTGTAAAGTATTAAATATTCTCAATTTTTCTTCATATATTTTTTCATCATAATGTCAAATTTTCGTGCCATTATTATACAGTTTTGTGTTAAAATATACATAATTTTACAATTCAAAATATATTTGCTAGTTATAACGTTGAAAAACGAATAAAACTGGCCCTTAACATTTTTAGCGAATCAGTTAGTGAAAAGGCGCTCTTGTAAGACTCGTCAGGACGCTTCGCTTTTTGGTGTGAGCTTAAAATAGTTCGTTTATTACAAAGGAATAGAATTATAAGGGTCAAGAGGTTGATTATGTCCAAATCGTGCCACTACAGCGGCAGTTGGTGCAAACTCGAGATAACATAATATTGCAATATTCAAAAGGTACACTAGAGAAATACAACCTTAAATGAGGCTCATAAGAATCGTGAAGTGGCGTATAAAGAACACCCGAGACGTGAACAGCGAAATAAAGTGAAATAAAAATGAATAAGTGAGTGAGCGAAGTTCAGTTTGTTTAAAATAGAATTGGGTGCAGTTTGGTTCCGTACAACATGAATATTATATAAAGGGCATTCGGAAAATATCGTCAGAATTATTGGACTTGAGGATCATGAATTTTTGAATGTGAAACATATACTCGTAGCCTCGTAGGTGTAAGGGATGTAAAATATCAAGTTGTGAGTGAAATAAGTCGTCAATAAATGAAATATAAAAAATTTCTTTTACGTGTACCAAAAACTAAACAGACTATTTCATTTGCAAAATCGCCATACTGTTAAGGATTTTGCTTGCGAAATTTGGTATTTATTGTTTAAGCTTTAAACCATGAATGCCAAATTTAAAATTTTTACTGCAAAATAAATTTAAGTTAGAATTGAAGTCTTGCAGACTTTTGGGGATGCTATATTTCTTCGCTAAATTGCGATTTAAAAGTCAAGTAAATTAGATTAAATTTAATCTTCGATCTAATGGTGCCTTTCCACGTGAGAGTAAACTACTCTCGATAGCAGCGTCGCCAAGGATACAGCCAATCGGGAGTTACTCTCGGGGGCTGTATCCTTGGCGACGCTGCTATCGAGAGTAGTTTACTCTCACGTGGAAAGGCACCATAATGATTAAAAACCATCTTATTAAAATTAATGACTGCACAGATATCTTTCTTTAACTCCTAATAACACAGTGGTAATACAGGTATTGCACTATAGACTTCAAAGTGGGCTCTCGAGACCCTATACTTAAAATTTCCCTTGATAAATAACAAGGTTTATAAAATGTAAGGCAGTTATAGACGAATGAGAAATATACAACCGGTGTTGCAGTAGTTTTAAAGTCGATATTTTAGATTAAAAATTAACCAGTTCATAAGCGCCAAGGGAGTAATTCGAAGCAATACATTACCTTGTAAAAATACGTGGTTTTTGGATGTTAATGTGTTATTAATAACAGCTGTTACAGCAAAACAAACCTGCTTTAATAATTAATTTTTCGATCGTTATTGTTATTGTGTGGCAACTCTAATTATTTATTATTATTACTGGATATGAGCGCCTTTACAATAAAGGTTAATGCGTTCCCGTTTCTTGCAGTTTGTTATTTTACGATGCTACGGCTAATCTTTTACGGCACATTATCAAAGGTGCATAATACCCTTATCAAACGTTAGTTTACCACAATAGTCTGGTTTTGATCATTTATTCAATATTATCCGCAATTTACATTCTGGATCATTAAAATTTCCACAGCGGATTTAGCACTTTCATTATAACAAAGGCGCTGAATAGTCCCTAGTTTATTACTTTTTTTTTTTAACGAGATCCATACTAGATGCTTACACTAACATTTGATTGTTCTTGCAAACAAAGTGCCAGTTTTAGTGTTCTAAATACAATAAACATTTTAAAGAGGTGCTAAAATTAGGAAGATAATATTGGAGCTCAGTTTCAACTTAAACAAACAAGTTGCATAACAATTGCTTGCCTATATAAAATCTTTAACGTTCAAAAATAAAATTATTTATTAAATTAATATAAAAGTTTCCAGTGTAGTAGTAGTCATTTACTTCTAGGAGCTACGATACATTTTTTAATGTAGAAAATATTGTTAATCAAGCATGCATTTTTGGTTGGATAATTTTTTAACATTAGTGTGAAGATTAAATTAAATCGAATTGAATAAGTTTCGCAACACAAACAATAGAGGATTCTCAAGTAGCAGGCTCCATCAGAGGGCGGGGGCAAAAGGGGTAGATGCCCTGGGTATCACGATTTTAGGGGGCTTCTTACAAATTTAGGGGCTTCAGGATGTTTAACTCGTTCTGTAAAAAAACCGTACGAATTAAAGAAAAAACGGGAGTCATCAGTGTGTACCGGGACGGATTTTAAAACAATTTAAGAAAGCAAGGACCTTTTTTTTTGTCACACTGTCCCGGGCCTCGTGTTTTCTCTGATAGGCCCTGGCAAGCAGTGTGAAACAAAGACTCCTATTATTAACTAGTTTTTTTTAAGGTTTCGCATACAAAAGAAAAAATTTGATTATCTTAGTACTTCTTATACTATTGCATATTTAAATAAATAAAACTACTTACAGTTTGCTTTAGATAGCTATAATTAGGCCAAATCTGAAAGTTATAAAAACTATTACAAGTTTTATAATGTTAAGCATAAAATCTTAACTTTTTGATCGCCTTTTAAGTACTTTTTGTAAATTTCTTTAGCAATATTGTCGAAAATGAGCAACGGGGTTTTGCAGATACCATATATTTATTAATTCATTTTCAATTACTTCGAATACTTGACTTATGCAAAGCAGGTAATCCATATCGGACAAAATAATATATCCAGACAATATTTTCAGCTTAAATTACATTTCGCCAACTGCTATAAACAAAACTCAATATTCTCTTTACAAAGTAATGCTAGTGTATTCGAAATTTCTTATTTTGTTCGACATCATATTCCACGTCACAGATTCAATCTATTATTCATTTCTTTATATTATGTATATCCAGATGTTGCAGATATCATTTTATAGATTCTTGTTTCTCCTTTTATTGCCTTTTTGTCTTTGTAGAAATAAATCGGCTTTGTAGAACGTTTTATCTTCGCAATTTTAATTTTTAAATTCATGGATTTTGAAAAGATTGCGTTGAAATAGGTTTACCATAATTTGAAACGGTTTTAAACATAGCTATTGTCTTTTTTATGTTTATGCTTATATTGTATCTTCTTAGGGTATCTGCCTATACCAACAAATTGTTGTAATTTTTTCCCGTTGATAAATTGGGTAAATAAAAGTAAATTAATCATTGTTATATACTTACATATTTCATTTACTTAAGGTACTAAGAAATTTTGCTGTAGCAGTGACAAATTACTTAATATAAGTGCACGCAAGTGTTTATACACTATCAAAATATGAAATCAATAAGTTGATCGCAGTATAGAGCGTGATTCCTTGAGGCGATTATTTACAGAATAAAAAATTATGAAAACAAAAGTTTGGCATGATTACAAATTGGTTATTTTAGTATTTACAAAACATATAATATTTTAAAAGGTTTATAAATAACTTCTCGTGATAGGTTCATGTGTCCTGAATGAAAAATATTTAATTTGTACGTATGTTGGTCAAAGATTGTTGTAATCCAATGCGTAGGTAATTGTTTGGTTTTGTTTTTTTTCTTTCTTGGCCTTAACAAATCTTTCTTTCCCCAAATATTAATAGTACATAGTACCAATGTTTGCAAGTATTAACTTGAAAGAACCGTAAACAAAAAATTATTCGCACCTAACGACTCAACTAATATAACACAAAGTATTAATTTAAGTCTTTGATTAGCTAATGTTGAATAATCCCAATACTTTAAATCTTCTTTAGATTGATTAAATTTAAATCAAATGTAAAGCATTTGCTCCTGTTGTGTCAAATTCTTAAGTTACCAATAGCAAATTATACAGCACCTCTAATTTAACATTCAGTTTAAAGTTCTTCTTATGTTTCAAGATGAACTGTAACGGAAATTTCGTAGCATCAGGCTTAGAATATAATTGACAATTCGTCTTTGTATTTCATCACTTCAAAGTGACTCAAATTTTTTATTTGAAGTTGCCTGTTAATTGTAACCGTTTTAAATTGCTTTGTGCTTTCGTTTAATTCATAATAATTGATTTGTACTTTAGAGAATAAAATATTACTTTCAACTTGTACAACGAAGTGCAGCCTTGGTTGTTATCTATAAAAATGCGAGTATTTCAGTTCTGGGGTCATACATTATTTTAAAAACAAACTGAGAACCTTGTTTTAATTCGACTGCTGTTATTAGGGTAAAAACCTTAGTTTGACAAAGCCAAAAAGTCTCTTAAAAAGCTTGTGTTTACTTAAATTATTAAGGATAATTACAACTTGTTTTTTTTTTGGAAACATCCTCATTAAAAACGAAAATGGTTCCTTGAAAATATTGTGGTGATTTTCAAAATCGATTACAGTGAATAACTTGTCATGGCGTTTTTTTTATTGATTTAGTTCTAGATTATAACATAAATAACAGAAAACGCGCGTCAAAATAGTTTTTATAAATTTCCAATTAGGTACCTACTTAACATTGAAAATTGATTTATGAAAAGTTTAATACTACAGTAACATTACCATTAATTGTTTTACAATCTTGAGTATAAATCGGTACTTAATATAAAAATACATTTACTGTAATTTATGATAACCCGTGATATTTACTATCATTGTCACATCCTCATGAATTATTCCCGCCACAGTTTTCTATAGTATTTCGATTTACGACCCTAGAATTGAGGAACGCAACCAATCCTTGGATAATATCAGTTTTTTATTTATTTATTTACAAAGGACAGAACAAAACAGGCCAAGCCCAAATTATGTTCTCGTTAATAATAGAATACATCGGTTGTAAAGTGTGATTAAATTAAAATAGGATTACTTTAGAGTAATGTTTAAATGAATGAAATGATAGACTGAATATATCATTCTTTATGAATGTTTGGTTATATGAGTAAAGAATTCTGTTGATTGGCGAGTTAAAAAAGGCATTTGTGCTACAAGGTGTTATATAAAAGAGAGAATGGTGTCGTATGCCTAATCTCGGTACGTTAAAATTTATTAATGATAAAATATTAGGACAATCTATTTTGTAGTTAATAATTTTGTAAAGAAATATTATATCACTAAGTGTTCTACGAGATTTTAAGGAGAGCATGTTTAGGTCTTTACAATGTTGTTCATATGATTTCTCTGGAAGTTTGTATTTTTTTTGCAAAAATGATATGAATTTCTTTTGAATTCCCTCGATTTTACTATCGTAGGTGTCATATTGTGGGTTCCATATGATAGAAGCAAAATTTAAAATACTATTAACATAGGAATAATAAAGTGTTCTAATAGCATTAACATTATTGAAATGTTTTGAGGAGCGTATGATGAAGCCAAGCATTTTAAGAGATTTATTCTTAATGTATCCGCAAAAACGAGTTTACAGTCTAATAAAATTCCTAAGTCTTTTACCAATGTGGTGTTCATCAGAGTTGCATTATTCAAAGAATAGTTATATAGGATTATATTTTTGTTTCGTGTAAAATTAATTTTATAGCACTTACCAACATTCAAGGCAAGTTTGTTTATTTGACAGTATTTTTCTAATCTGTGGAGATCCTCTTGTAGCAGTAGACAATCGGTAGTATTTGTTATTGTTCTAAATGTTTTTAAATCATCAGCGTATTGTAGGTATTCACAATTTAAAAAGCAATGCTGTATGTCATTGACGTAAATATTAAATAGCAATGGTGCTAAGAGACTGCCCTGAGGGACTCCGGATGTTACTTTGACAAATGTAGAAATGAAACCATTTAATTTTACAGCCTGTGATCTATTAGATATGTATGATTTTATCCATCTTAAAAGATCTCCACAGATGCCTATGTCGTGTAATTTGACTATTAAAATTGAATGATCTAACCGGTCGAATGCCTTACTAAAATCCGTATATATAGCATCGGCCTGTAGTCTTTTATCTAATGACTTAAGAACATATTCAGTAAATGATACCAGATTAGTCTCATTAGTTTCGACTGTAATATAATGATTATGTCAATATTTATATAATTAAGTCAATAAACATTTGGTAATAGCGTGTACTTTTGCTTTGTTGGTATGAATTATTTCTTGCTGCAATCTGTTTCAAAAAGTTTGTGTAAGTAACCAAATATGGATCGCTATTCCGGAATGTATTAGGTGTAGCTTTATTAACCCTCCATCAGGCGCAAAAGGGTAACAAATGAATACGGGCGCAAAGTACCTGGTAGAAACATTGTGTATTAATAATAATAATAATAATCTTTATTGGTTGTAATATTCAAAAATGCGTAGAGCATGTTACAATAATAATACACATAGTTTACTAAAACACTGCAAATTATATTTACGTAAAAGAGTTTTTAAAGGAAGCATCATTTAGGTATTCACTAACTCCATAGTAAGCTTTAAAAATTAAACCATTTCTTAATATTTTCTTCAAGTCGTGAGTGGGAAATTTTTTTATACTCTCAGGTGATGTGTTAGATTTGTTATATATTTGAAGCAATCGGACTTTAGATTTTTTTGTCGGGTATTGGTCGCATAGTTTCTTATGTTCTCTTCGAACAGATCAACATTATTTCTTACGAAAAGGATGGCTTCGAGAATGAATAGGCCGTAAAAGTTTAATATTTCATTGTCACGAAAACTGTCTTTACAGTGATCTCGGTAGTTTAGACCAAAAATATTTCTTATAAAGCGTGTTTTTTTTAGAGGTATAGAACTTTAAAAGGAAATAAAACACATCAAAATCATGGTAATGACCTTAGTATTGGCTTTATTAAAAATATAATTTTATGCCATTTAATGTTTAAATATAATTTCTGGCATATGGGCGCCACGGCTGGCTCTGAGGAACCGCAGTCTGGAAGTCCAATTTTCTACCACTTTTTCCAGTAGTTATAGGCGTATATCGGCAATAATGCGACGAATATTTGTTTCCAAATCGTCCAATGTCTGTGGTTTAGTGGCGTAGGCTAAGGACTTCACATATCCCCACAGAAAATAATCCATGGGTGTAATGTCACACGAACGTGGAGGCCAATTCACAGCAGCATTTCTCGAAATTATGCGCTCACCGAATGTTTCCTGCAATAATCTTATTGTGTCGCCAGCTGTGTGGCATGTTGCGCCGTCTTGCTGAAACCAAAGCTGTTCCACATTAACGCCATTCAACTGGGGAACGAAAAAGTCAGTGATCATGGATCTATAGCGCTCCCCATTGACTGTAACGTTCTGACCGGCATCATCTTTGAAGACATATGGGCCAATGATTCCACCAGCCCATAAAGCACACCAAACCGTGATTTTTGGTGGATGTAACGGCGTCTCAATAAAGGCTTCTGGTTGTTCTGCACTCCAAATCCGGTTATTATGTTTATTCACGTAGCCGTTCAACCAAAAATGAGCCTCATCGCTGAACAAGATTTTGTGATGGAAATGGTGGTCAACAGCAATCTTGTTTTCGGCCCATTCTCCAAACGTACGACGAGCATGATGGTCACGCGGCTTTAACTCTTGCACAAGCTGGATCTTATAGGCTCGTAAACCAAGATATTTCCGTAAAATCTTCCATACAGTGGATGGACATAACTGTAATTGCTGTACACGATGGCGAATCGACTCATTTGGGTCCTCCGCAACACTACGCTCTACTCTGGCAACAACTTCTTCAGTGCGCACTGTACGACGTCTCTGCGGATGCGAATTATCAATTAAAGTGTGCTTGGTACGAAAACGATTCATGGTTGCTCGAATAGTTTGCTCTGATGGACGATTATGTCGGCCGTAAAATGGACGTAGCGCACGGTAAGTTTCGCGAACTGAACCATGATTTTCGAAATAAATTTGCACTATTTGGAAACGTTGTTCTAGTGTAAGTCTATTCATGGCAAAATGGCACAACACACGCAACACAAAGCACCTGTCAACTTTTGAAAAAACTGTCACTAGAAACAACGGTGCCAACTTGAAAATCAAACCTCTAAAAAAAACACCCTTTACTTAGCTTTTGTATAATAAAGAGGCGTTTGGAGTCACTAGCGTTACCTTAAAAAATTACACCATAGCGTAACCTAGATTCAACATATTCATGATATGCAGTTTTGGCCGCGTTTGTATTAACCAATTTTTTTAAAGGTTTTTTAGTGCGAAAGGGTACCGTGACAGGCTTTGTGACAGGCGTTCGATGTGGTATGACCAGTCCAGTCTAGAGTCAATCCATAAACCAATAGATGATATTTTATTAACAACATTTACAGTTGTGGAATTATTTTGAAGTTTCAAGTCGGAGGTTATTTTACTTTGTAAAAAATTTATAACTCGAGTTTTATTGACGTTTAAGGTAAAATTGTTTAATGTGAACCCTTGTTGAAGTTGGCTTCAACAATCAAAGAGTTTTTGTTCAGAATTTTTGGAATGCGAGTCACTAATAATAGCAGATGTGTCATCCGCAAATTGTGTAAGGGTGTAAGTGAAGTTTTGGCAAAATCTGGATGATCATTAGTATACAGTATGGTATAATGGTGCCTTTCCACGTGAGAGTAAACTACTCTCGATAGCAGCGTCGCCAAGGATAGCCAATCGCGAGTTACTCTCAGGGGCTGTATCCTTGGCGGCGCTGCTATCGAGAGTTGTTTACTCTCACGTGGACACGCACCATCAGGGGTTGTATCCTTGGCGATGCTGCTATCGAGAGTAGTTTACTCTCACGTGGAAAGGCACCATAAGAGAGGGCCTAAGATTGATCCTTGTGGGACTCCTTATTTCATTTTCTTTGTGTTGGATTGTAGAATTTTACCTGACGAGCCTTTTTCGGCAACATATTGGTTTATTTCCGAGAGATGAGATTTTATAAGATTATGGGCGGTCCCTCGTGTTCCCATAGTGTTCTAATTTGGTTAGCAGTATATCGTTCTATAATCATAATTTATATATTTACAAAAAATAAACGTACTTAACGATCTGAATGGCACTTATTTTGCATATTTTTATTGAGATATATTTTAGAAATCCTTTAAAAACTTTAACAAAACATCAAACTCTTAACAAAATCCGTCAAATAGGAATGCTTTTGTGAAATGCAATAAATATAAAAATCAGCCCAAAAAATATTTCAAATTTTGTAGTTATACAGATTCATACTTATCAGCTTTATACTCATCCACTTCACCATAGAAGCAGGTTTTGCGGACCCTGAATGTACGTTCCTAGCAAAAATAATCTATACAAATTCAGCAAGAATATAATCTATAACAGTCGAAACTATTCTGAATTGTAAGTTTACAAAGAAGGTTTACCTGGACACTCAAGTTTTCATGGGAATAGGCTGATGAGTTACTTAAAAAATTCAGTGCAACGTCCCACAGATATATTCGCCTGACGAAGGATTAAAATGGTGCCGAAAAATGACTAAATGTTGATGAATGAAATGAAATTTGGTTTTGTAGTCGTCAGTCTTACCAAATTTCTGAAGATTTTCTACAATTTATTATGTCCAAATGTCTCGCAAAACAATAACAAATCGTCCTAACGACATTATTTCCTTAAGTAAACACATTTGCGATTAAAACCATTTAAAAATACATTAAACATTCTAAATGGCGTTGTAAAAGATATATCTTACACGTGTACTTGCAAAAAAAACGATGAAATATTACATAGTACAAGCTATATTGTTAAAAGGAACCTTGACAAACGTGTGATGTAACCGTGTAATACAAGAAAATTTCATATCCAGACAGTGTGCTAAAATACCTGTAAAACAACACTTTACATGTAGGATGTCATGCAAGATGAATTGCTTTGCATGCGATACTTTGTAGCTAGTAATATTGCAACTTTAATAAAAGTTCCACTGGAAGATTTTATTTAAAATACGTCAGACATTATGCATTACACAAAGTTATGTTACAATATGCATAAGTTCTTTTTCTTAAGCCCTGGATCCTTAATTTACGTTGCAAGCAAAATGGATCGATTATACAAATTATTGAAGTTTATATTCATAATTGTTCAATTTCAGTTGGAGTATACAACTTCATTAATTAACGCATAGAAATGTACGCACTCAGTTATTTTCAAAGGAGGCGAATCTTTTGAAAAGTTGTCATCAAAGATGTAAAACATCAAACATTCAAATTAATATATTTTAACACGAACGATTGACTTGCTACATTAAAATAATCGACGTTTGGTGTGATTATACTTCGGGTAAATTTCTATACGTTTTGGTAAATTTAACCGTCAATAAAATTCCTTTCGCGTTTCAAGTTCAGTTCGTTTTGTTTTTTTTTGCGCATTTTGCGCTGCTGTCTGCTTCGCGTGCGATAAGGTGGTACTCCGTGCACATCTAGTAGTGAAAAATTTATGGCCTGTGCATACCTCTGCTATAAAAATGTTACTTTGCAAATCGTTTTTAAACTAGTGCTCTTTTAGATCTATTTTTTGGTCTTGGGTCATGATCCAACGAACACAGCTTAACATAAAAATTTTGAGCATTTTAATATTCTAAACTTAACTTTGTAAACTATAGTTTATTTAAGAGTTAGTTTATGTAGAACAATATACAAGTTAAGTTAAAATATGATTTATTTTGTATGAAAGAAAAATCTGTTTTAAAAGAAAATTTAGAATATTTCCAAGGCTTCCCTTTCGTTATCAATACATGTTTAATCTCATTAGCTTGTCATTTACTATCGTGGCAATGATCATCATGAACAACGACTTTGATTAAAAATTATATTGATTTAATTGAATGCATTTTTAATACAAAAAAGTCTTCCAACTTTCGCCTAACAAAGCTTTCCTCCCAATTTGCACCTACATTTGTGTGTCAGATTTCTAATTGATAAGAACTTTTAGAACAAAAATTTGTTTACCTATTATTTGGGCGGTTATAGAAAAGAATATATGCTTCAAATAATTCTGTTTTGTTGCAAAATGATTCTAAAAATGTGCATGAATCTAAGTTGTGTATTTTCTTAGATGTAAGACGCATATCTGGAAATAAAAAACTAAATTTTGTGTACCTATAAAATACTTTTTTAAGTACTTTTGTGTTAATTGCTAATTGGACTACTTAGCTTGGGAATAATTCAATTTTTGATGACAGCTTTTTCCGCCCTTATAAAACTTGCAGTTGATCTTTGTATGACGTATTATTTATCACCATGAATCAATTGGGCTCTTTATTTGTTCAGGGTCTCACTTTTAATGTTTGAATCCTTTCCTGGGCATTTTGCTTAAGAAAATAAATAATTGGTAATTCATCAAACAAATGATCTTTGAAACTTCACGTGATCTACCGATTTTGAATTTCTGAAATAAGGAAACCATAGCTATTCGAAATTAGGCGACTTCCTATTATTAAATGGTAATATTTACAAATACCAGACTTTTAAAAGTTGTATGTTATGACCAGTGCGGAAGCCTGACGAGTTTGATTAACAAGGATCAACAAATCGGGAGTTTCGTTACATTAATTATGCCCAAAAACGTGTAAAAAAAAACAAGAAACTATGGTTTTAATAAGGAATTAAACGTTTAAATTTAAATTGCATACATAATATTGGTGCTTTTTTGGAAGACTTAT
Organism: Elmis aenea; assembly: GCA_947652605.1. NCBI lineage: Eukaryota > Metazoa > Arthropoda > Insecta > Coleoptera > Elmidae > Elmis > Elmis aenea. The sequence continues at coordinate 4,762,168 of OX393579.1, read as the reverse complement.
TCAGACTAAACTCCTAATTCGATTACCATTATAGACCTGTCCAAAATTAGGCAAATATTTCTAATAAGGCAAGTTTGCTCTAATATTATCTTTAAGATTGTGGTACTTTAAGAATCGAAATGATTGTTTTTTTTTAAACGTAGTGGAATATAGCAGTAGCATTTCCCTAAACATACACACACACACCATACTAAATTACTTATTTAAAATTGCTACTTACATTAAGACTTTAAGAAATGCAACACAATAGACCATGCATGTATACAGTTCAAAAGTTGTTAATAGTTTATAGTTTGTTTACAAAGCACAGGATCAGTCGGTGAAACCGTGGAGTTACTTTTCGGAATTATTTTTTAATGTAGATTTTCGCGCATATTACAGTAGGTCATGATATCGGCGGCATGAAGGTGGTTTATTTGAGAAGGAATCGCGAGCATACATAGAACACGTTGTCAGAGGACTAGCGGCACTAACCTACAACTCGCGTTCTCTCGCGTACGTTATCACGACGCGTACGCACGCGCACGTCAGCTCCGTCGTTTTCCACCACTGCTGTACCATTTCCCGACCTCTTAGCTGAAAAGTTTTCCAAATGCAACGTCGATGCTTTGTGATGGATCTGAATCGTTCCAAGATTAAGAGGATAATGATCATTTCTCTTGAGGTTGTAATGTGAAGGGATTGAATCAATGAATGCAACACTTACTTAAAAGAATTTTCGTTAAAGTGCGAAAAGTGATATTTTCTGTACAACGAAATGATTAAGTGTCATTGTTAATTCTTTAATATCTATAACAGTGAGCAAAAAGGTTTTAATTTTTTAGGAATACAACACTTACTCTTAAGAATTTTTATTGAAGTGCAATAAATTGAGTAATATTTTCCGAACTACAAAGTAATTAATGTGATTGTTATTTTCTTAATGAAGGGTGACAAATTGAGAGTGACTCAATTTTAATCGGCCATTATTATAAAACGAAATAAGTTAGAAACCAAATTTTTATTGCACATTAAAGAATTTATTGTCAAGTTTTATAACAGCCTAATTTAAAACTTAAAAACTATATCACCGTGTCGTTCGATGCATAACTAAGAGCGATGCCATAATGAGCATTACATGCCGATTCTGGCACACTTTAGATTTAACATGACCCCACAAAAAGTAATCTAAAGCCGACAAATCCGGGGAGTGCGGAGGCGACTACTGATCTCCACGGAGAGAGATCAGATGACCTGGAGAGATTCCTCTCAAAACTCCCATAGACTAATTAGATACATGAGGCCTTAAGCTCCTGATAATGGCATGGAAAAGCTTGCCGAAACGTCGAGCGTTTGTAAATATTACGCGGGTAAACTCCGAAAACCATATTAAAAAAGTTAGTAACCGCGAAAATCTAAAAAGAAACATACATAATTTTATGTAGACACTCACTAAACCAAAATTTTGACAAGTTTTGCGACTTGATTAGTAACTTGCTTTAGCTACTTGCTTTAGTAACTTGTTTAAGCTACTATATACATGTAAATTTAACATAAGGTTTAAGTTGATATTTTTTTTAAAGACTGCCCCATTAATATTTTCGAATAAAAAAATTAATTCAAGGACGTTTCATGTTATGTACAACAAAATCTTCACCTATAATAATTTGTATCGTGTAGGTTTTTAATTTGGGACACTGATTAAACTCTATTAAAATATATTTAGAAAACGTTTGCAGTACAAGGTCTTATTGACATATGTATATTTTTTAATAATTTTGACTAAATTCGAGCATAAACTTGTTAAACAAAGGAAAGTTTGGCAGACCTTTTAATGACACTGAATAGTTTTTGACGTTGAGTAAGTAATATAACACTTTTGCTTAACACCCGTCGCCCTTAATTCATTCTTAAAACTTTCGAAATACTTCAAGTGTAAAGCCTTTCCTCGTTTCAGGTGAAACATTAGCAGTGAAATCCATTACGCGGTTTTGAGACTCCGTCGCGTAAGTTTTGATGTAATAATTTAATAAAGTTCCTAAAGTTGTTTAGATTAACTTTGCTGAGCTGTTGTTTTCAGGATGATTAAAGTAAAAATAGCGACTAATTAAAATTATTCCATGAATTTAAAATTGAAATGGTGACTTACTGTTTGTAGTTTTAGTTACCTACTTGTCTATTTATCTATATGCGAATTAGATTACGGCAGTGTTAGGCAACACTGAAACTTCATAAACGTCAAAAGATCTTTAAGAGTCTTTCCAATTTATGAAGCTATGGCGCAGTTTCCTTTAAACCACCGAATTTTCGCAGTACAAACGTTTTTCGAAACACGTAGCATTGTAGAAACGCAAAGAATGTTTCGCCGTGAATTCCAAGTTCCAAGACACGGAAGAATACCCACAGACAAAACTCTTTCAAGATAGATACGTGACTTTCGTGCTCGTGGAAGTGTTGTTTCAAAATTTTCGGGTACTACTCGTTCAGTTCGTTCTCCTGAGAACATTGAACGTGCAAGAATTACGGTCGAACAGAGTCCGAGCCGTTCAGTTAAAAGACATTCTCAAGCTTTGAACATCTCGAATACATGGTTCCGGCGAATCTTGAAATACGATCTTCACTTGCACCCTTATAAGATTCAAAGTGTCCAGAAAATAAAAGCCCAGGATAAGAGAGCACGTGTACAATTTTCTGAACATTTTCTAGACATTTTTAATGCCAATGAAAATCTACTGAATGAACTTATGATGACCGATGAGGCCCATTTTCTCATTAAAAAATAACCTTAAAAGAATGGGTGCTACTCAGCATTCTAGTCTAAGCTTTTTGTGATTTTGATTTCACTTGATATTTGCTGTCCAATTTTTGTGGAGCTTGTCATATTTGCGTACAGTTTTTTTTTGTACAGTTCCCTGTATCCTTCATTTACTTTACCAAAATCTAGCAGGTATTTGTGAGTGCTGATTTGTTAGTTAGGTTTATTGAAGACCATAGAAATTCCTTATGCATGATCAGTAAAAGTATTAGACTTATTTATGAGCGTTTAAAAAGTTTTATCTAAGCAAATTTATGCATTATTTTTTTCAAATTACGTAGCTGTAAGACTTACCAATTGCAAAACAAATATTTATTTACAATGACCGTAAAGGTAGCTTTAGCAACTTCAATCGTTGAAATTAATTGGCATATATTAATCAATCGTTTAGAATTGTTTAAACAAGGGTATTCATACCCAATCTTATTATATATTACGTAAATCAAAATCCAATATTTGCGTTTTAACATTGAACTAAAATGTACAAAGCTTGTTTGGTTAAGTAAACCATTACTTATCATGTTAAACTTCATTCCTATTGATTTATCACATGAACCAACTGTCAAACAATATTACTCTTCACGATATATTTAGACTTCAATTTTGTTTTCAATGTCGCAGTTTATTATACGTTTTTATTTCCGTTATTTTATTAATTGCGCGGTCTCCAAGACCCTGAATTTGTGGTCGAATTAATCAGAGTCGTGTGTTGTGGTTAATTTTGTTTTTATATCAACTGAAAATATAAAACTAAAAATACGTTGACAGCTAAAGAATCTAAAATTAAAGAAAAATGTTTGAGATTATGCACGGTGTGCTGTCAACTGCAAGATAAAATAGACATACATAAATCCAAAAATAGCTTTAGGTTTCTTTAGGCTTAATAGATTGCGTATTTTATTACTAAGTTTCATGTTTTTTTCTAATTTACGGTTTACTAAAATAGATACTATCACTTTTCTAATAATTTTATGGGATATAAATTTAAAAAAAAAACTTTTTTCATCAAAAATTGTTCTTGTATTTTTTACGCGAAGCGTAGCTAAAATAGATTTTTATTTTGTGATATTTCCACAAAATTATACTTAAATAATCGTTTAGAGTCGATTAAATTTTGCTACAGTTGTATCTGACGTAAATAAACAACAACATTTGTTTCAATTATACAGAAAATCTATTTCGGAAATTGGTTTTTGATTACTCTTCCATTTTTAAAACCGCGCACCCAGGGACGGCTCTAGGGTAGTCGGCGCCCTGCTGCGAAGTACTCTTATAGCGCCCCCCCCCTCTATATACATATATTTAAAGACAAAAGTGGCTAATTTTCGGGTAATAAAAATATTAAAAATATAATATTGTTATTAATAATTTAATTTAATATAAATCTTTATAGAGTATGTAATGGAATTAATTACATAAAACACTACATAAGTAGGTACTAAGTAGTATACTTAAAACAAAACGGATTTACTCTTATTATAAATTCTTAAATTCTTAACAAAATAAAATTTATAAGCAAACATAATATTAAAATTTTACTTTTCTGGCTTTTATGCTAGCAAATTTATCAATTATTTCTTTATTTATTTATAAAAAAATTCGTAGAACAATGGTTACATTTTCAAATACACGCTCCAAATTGTTGGCACAAATAAAATTTAATATGTCAATTGTATCTGAATAAGTATTAAGATCTACCAAGTCACCAAAAAACCTTTAATTCATCAAATAATTCTAATGCACTTAAATCCTTGTCTGTACCATCAGTAAGCATACTTCCGATATTGTTACAATGTTTTCTAAAAATTTCTTTGTCCATATTTTTTATCTCTTTGATATCGTAAAAAAATTAAAATTATCATTGTGATTTTTAAGTTGGCTAAATCTTTCTCTAAAGAGTTCAGTACTGTAGTATTTAAAATAACATTGAAAAAAAGATATTTTAAATTTATCTTTAGGACCAATCGGTGTTTCATCGGCAGATTCGTAACTAAATTGTTTCTTTATATTACGTCTTCGTACATTTTTTGACGGAATAAATTTTGGTGCAATTTTTAACTCTGTAGCTAGTTCTTTTGCAGATTCTAAAATTTCATTAAAACCTTTATCTGTTCTTAATTCCTTTATGAAACATATTAATTCGTCTAATGCAACTAATGCACTTTTTAAATGTTGCTTAGCACCTTGTAAAATTTTACTTAACACATTTAATCTGTTAAATACTTCATACTATAAAATAGTAGAAGAAATAAATTTAAAATTTTTAATTTTTTTAGCTAAACTTTGTGCCTCATGTCGACTTTGTAGTCGTTATTATTATTATCAAAAATGTCTATTAATGCGTCGTATATTTTCGTATCTTAATGGTCGCAGCGCTTCAACTCTAGATTCCAATCTAGTTGCAGATGAAGGTTTTAATGTTAATTTTGATAAATTCTTTTTTAAAATGTCCCACCTTTTAGTAGAACTACAAAAAAAAAATTAAAGTTCTTGAATAAAGCCAAAAAAAAACTAATTGTTTCGACATTCATTTTTGCGGCATCGTTCACAACTAAATTCAACGAATGCGCAGGCACGGAATAAAGAAAGCCCTGGGATTTAAATTTTGAATATGCTTTTGAACTCCTTTATTTTTACCTGTCATATTTGCGCCGTTATCGTAGCCTTGTCCTCTCATATCACTTATATTTAAATTGAAATCACAGAGCTTTGCCCACTCTCTGATTAGCCGAGTTCTGTGTTGGCGCGCGGTTCAAATTTAGCCTCATCTATACTGGCACGTGTTTTAAATTTATTTTTATACTAGCTTTTTTAAAATAAAATTCATTTTGACATTAAATTTTGTTGACATTTTAAAATTTTAAAAACAGCACACATTTTATTTAAAGAATTAATCTTGTAAGGCGCCCCCTTAAGGGGGCGCCCTGATGCTGTGCATCACTTGCATCATGCCTTGGGCCGGCCCTGCGCGCACCAATTAGAGTTCTGTTAATGAATTTTTTAATACTATAATGTAATTGCTTTAAAAGATCTGATCTGTTGTATTTAGAACGACGTTATAGTCGTTACATTTTTCACCAGTTTTTTTTTTTTTTTTGAGTTGGATAGCTTCGATAGCCCATGGCAAATCTCCTTGTTAAAATGGCTTAAGGATGATGGGCGCAGTGTTTCGATTTAAAGGATACTGTTTGAGAGGTAAATGTTTACTTTTACAAAAACGTCAAATGCATTCTAAAATTGTTACAGTATTTGTCATGTACAAAGCAACAATTTTTAAAAAATGTAGCAATTACTATTTATAAATTCATGGTTAGGACAGTATTGCAATTGTAATTAATATTGGTCATGGACAAAAATTATTGGCCATAAACAGGAATAACAAACAACAAAATTATATTTCATTATGAAGATATAATTAATTTCCATTGAAATGAAATGAATGATTTACTGGACGAAATCTGAATTTTTTGTCGTATTTCATACGTTTCGCTTATTTTTTTATAAGCTTCATCAGGACTTAAAACAAATTACAAGACCCCTTCAAAAAAACTTACAGAAACAACAATTAAAATCAAACGTTTCTGTTCTTTTTGTAATTTGTTTGAAAGAGACATGTAATTTGTTTCTAGCCCTGTTGAAGCTTATAAAAAAATAAGCGAAACGTAGGAAATACGACAGAAAAAATTCAGATTTCGTCCAGTAAATGCAGATTTTCATTTCATTTCAATTGAAACCAATACAAACTGACGTTCATATTTATTAAGGTATAATTATTGTTAGACCAATATTTTTATTTAGTCATGACTACCACTGTTGTGTTGTGCTGACTTTTTTCCATATTGTTTTGTCTTGTGCTAGTTTTTTTATGTCTTTCCATTTGATGTTTCTGTCTGTTGCTGCTATTTTAACTTCGTCTAGCCAGGGTTTTCTCGGTCTACCTCTTTTGTTTTTTCCCTGTGATCTTGCTTCGTAGGCTTTTCTGGTTAACCTTTTTTCTTTCATCCTATAAATGTGACCCAATCATCCCAGATGTCTTTCTTGTATTTTTGTTTCAACTGATTTTATCTTTAATTGTTCTCTGCATGTTTCAATTCTGATTCTAAGACCAATAAGTATTGTTTAATTAACTTGTCACCCTAACACCAGTTTAACACTGGATTAAAAAACAATACAAAATTTGGATCTATGAATTTTTTTAAACTGATCTTATTAACGTAGTTTAAAGTGTTCGTTATTAAGGATTAGATCAACTTTTTAGCTTAGCATTAATAAACCAAATTTTGAAAGGAAAATTTAGTATAAATTCCAATAACAGCACAGTAATTGATAATTAGTTCCTTCTTAAATATTGTAAATTGCTTAAGCAAATTTAAAAAATAATATTTGTCTACGTTTTAAACAGTTATTAACAGTTTGTTTAAGAACTGCAATGTGGCCTGTTGTTTTAAGTTTTTATTCTGATTTAAATAAATAACCTAATGTACATTGTGGACCAAATTTGATGGGATTACATGGTTGCTTAATATTCAAGAAGAAGAAACGGCTAAATTACCAAAAATGTGCAGGTTTTTAAGACAAACTCAGAATCGTTTTTAAAAATATTCTATCATTTCCGGTTTTTGAGTTATTAGCGAAAAAAATTTTTCCCCCCATTTTAATAGTGTCATATTTATGGAATTTGAATTGGCTCAATGCGAATTAAGTATTGCAAATCGACATAAATCTACGGTTGTAATATAATATAGATTAAGTTTTTTTTACCTATGCAGTGTGATTTTAGGCAATAATATTTTTATCAGCACCCACGATTTTTATGTAAAGCAGACGACGCTGTGATTTGAAAGTATTTCTGTTGAATTTCTGAATAAAAAACGGCATTCCGGCATGAATCTTTTTAATATGCTGAAAGGCATGCAAATTTCTTCCATAATTACTTTCTAAGTGTAGCTGATGTTCTTTACAAAAAAAACCATTCTACTTCCTTCGGTTTTATATCATGAATTACCCAGATTGTACAGTCTTGGTTATCATTTTCGTAATTAACGATTGATCTGCTATTTATTTTCTATTTATAACGAATGTGGTTGGCCAATAGGGCTGCAATTTTTATTAATGTGTGTTATTTGCGCGAAGGAAATAATTATCTTATTACAAGATAGGATTTTCCTGTTTCCTATGAATCGTTTCGAAGCTATGAGGGGACGTGCGATTGGTATTTTTAAATTATTTAAAATACGTTTAGGGTCAAATGTGAAATAGAGCCTACTACAAGATATATAACCTTTTATATATCCGAAACTGCTTGTGAGATTTATGCTTAAATATCAGTTTGTTCTATAGCAACTGAATATCTTTAGTGAAGGATCAATAAAAAAGCAATATTGTCTTCTGTCGTTTTCGAATCTCGGCTGAAAGTCGTCTTACAGTTTCTGATAAATTGAAACTAAATATCTTAAAAGTGATGGCGCTATTCAGTGTTACACAATAGTCTAGACTTGCAGAGGTAGAGTTTCATAAATGCTTGAATGGTGGACCAATTGTTCTGTTTTTTTACATCAGTGAGACGCAAAGATTTTTGTTTCATAAGAAGGCTAGTTGTTCGGATTATTTTGCGCACAATTAGTATGAACATTTAAAAATGTTTAAATACTTCTTCTTCTTTTTCTATTGCCTTGTGCCTTACGGCGTCGGCTTTTGACGGTTCTCCACCCATCCTTTCGATTCCTTCCTGTCTGCCGTTATCGCCCTCATCTCTTTAACTGTTCTCCCTCGTTCGCGGGCTAGTTGATCAATTCTTTTTTCCATATTGGTTGTTGGTCTTCCTGTCCGCGTCTTCCCATACCTCCTTGATTCCGTTACTATTTTTGTCAATGCTTCGGGCGGCATCCTCTGTACGTGTCCATACCATTTTGGCTGGTTTTCTTCCATACTTTGGATTACTGGTTTTTGCTTTAGGATTTTCTGTCTTTATTTTTACACTTGTCTCTTTTTGTTTTCCCTGTGTTTATTTCCATTCCCATTTGTTGTATTGTTTCGTTCCACTGGTTCAATGACTTTTGTATGTCTTCTCTGTTATCTCCCACTATTACTATATCATCTGCGTGTAATAGGCTCTAACTGAATGGGCCTTAGATCTTTGTATTCGACTGTTACTTTCGGTGTGTTTCTTATACAAATTTTCAGTATTCTGTCTATACAGGGTGTGTATAAATTGGCGGAAGCGCTACACGTGACGATGTTCTTCGTAAAATTCTAAGTCGAAAATCTTCATACAAAAATGTTGTACCATGCTTCCTGTGGCCTCAGGAACCGTTTAAAGAAACAAAAATTGGGTAACATTGCATACATTGATTTGCGTTTGGACATTTTTTTATCAGCAATTTTTACTTAGCTATTTATAATATTTGTCCGAACTGAAAGCCTTCAGTTCGTAAACATATCTGCAAACTTTTAGGTACCGTCTAACACAAACTAGAAATAATTGCGAGAAAAACAGAGATGACAGCTAATGACCGTGTTGCCATGTGTATTATTATCATTCAAATCAGTGATTAACACATTTTCAACACCAATTTTCGAAAGGAAAAACACAATGTTATTTTTTAAGAACTTTAGTAACAAAATGAAAAATTAAGTTTTGGTTCAGTTTTAGAGTACAATAATCAAAATTTTCTGCGGTTTTGTGGGTATATTGTTTATTGTTAAAGAGGGAGAAATAATTAAATTAAATTTTATTTAAAAAAAAGTAGTTTCTTTAAAAAAGTGCCCCTGTTTAGTAAGTTAATCATTCCTTTATCTTCAATCATTAGCCAGATAATCAAAGAACTTATTCGAATTTGACATGGTAGGAAAAGTACTGGCTAAAACTTATGTATAAATCATAAGCTTAGCTTTTAAATCATTTTAAAACGTAAATAATTCAAAAAGTTTCAAGTCTAAAGAAAACGAATTACAATTTTGCTTTATTATTTATCTTGCTGAGTTAGGTTTTCAATTTTATTATATTTTTATAGTCCAAAGTTGGTAATATTCAAGTAACTTTTAAACCAAACGAAAACTCAATCAAAGTAGGCCATTAATATTCATTTCAGCAAATGCATTAAATAAGCATCAGAATTATTTAGTGCGTAAACCGAACACTATGTTATTATTATATTAGATGGCGCTATCACAGGCCATCCTTTAGGCTCAGAGTTAACCAAGTTGAGGCCAATAGTTTACGAAACAATTTCAAGAACTTGCGATATATTGCTGTAATAACACAACCGTAATGTAGGACACTACTTCAAAACTTCAGCGACTGGTTTTCTACAAGGTCCTTCTGTTGTAACATAACGTAAAAATGTCCTAGTTTTCAATTGTTATTAAGGTGTAAGTTCGTCGATATAGGTCAGAGTATTTCTCTCATAAAATGAATTTATGGTTATTGTATCGGGGTATGAACAATAAATTGAAAGATTTATTATCAAACAACAGCTAGTGTTAAATTGGGATAAAGCTTCCAGTACCTAACAGACATTTATTTATGCTTAACACAAGCTTTAGTGCAATGTACTCGAGAAATATTTTAATATATTTGGGAAGGTTTTAGGGTAGTTACTCTCTGGACAATAACCCCCCGTGGCATGTTTAATTTTGACCATCACTTTATTATCATGTTAGTGTAGTTTTAAAAGGGTGAAAGCTATTTTTAAATTATTATTGTTCATCTTTTAGGACAATCAAAATCTTTGTGTTAAAAATAACTGCCTAATAATTGTACCTATGTAACACTAACTTGATTCCAATGCTTTTTGTAAACTTTCGCCAAAAATTTAATTCACTATATTTTCACTGATGTACTTGAAAATATAAATAGTTTATTTGTCAAGAACCAATACAGAATATGTTTGCATACGCTGGGTTTCCTTTATTTAAGGTCAATTCTGTATTGATCTGCGGTGCATTAGATAATATATTTATTTGTATTTTTCAAGTACTTTGTATTGAATTCTGAGCCTGCGTACAAAAGTCCTTTATGTATATTTTATACACACTAACACGCAACAATAATAACCATGAATTAAAATAATTGGTTGGGCTGTACATTTTTCTTTTGGTTATGCAAAGCTGTAAAGTGTGTTGAAAAAACTTAATATACTTTTAATTTGTTTATTTCATTGTCACTCTTGTTATTCCCCAGCGTATTTATTGTATTCATTTTTAAAATCGTTTTGAAAAACTGGAATACTTTTAGCTTAATGCTGTAGTCATAAACAAAACCCATGATTAAAACAGAATATGTCCCTAGCCTTAAAACTTTAATATTGCGAGAGATAGAACTTCTGTGTATAAAATACATATTTAAAGAGTTGTTTTAAAATGTGTTATTGGATTGTTAATATTGTTTTGGAGGTTCCATTTTACAGCAAATTTTCGGCACCCAACTTTTCAAATACAGCATATGGTTTATTACAAAAGTCTTAATTAGGGTGTGTTTGATTAATGTATTTTAAAATTATATAAACAAATTGTGAATAATTGTTAGTCTTGAAATCCAAAAAAAAAGCATAGTCCTTGTCACATCCTATTGTTGTATTTCTGTAGCAACCTTCACGTGAATTTATCGTTTAAGGAGATCACTTTTATTGCAGATGGGATATTTAGTGAACTAAATCAAAAATGACAGTAACTACCATTTGCTTCAGGTCTTATAAATTTTGTCAGCTTTGTCCAAACATTATTCACGTGAAGCATATATTTAAAAGCACATGATGGAAACCGCTGTATTGACTGTATTTTAAATTCAAAAAATTTAATATCACCTAATAACTCACTGTAAAAACAATTGGTAAATGTATGAATTGCTTAAGAGGTTGATGTTCAGTGTGATATGAATTAAACATTAAATAAAACTCTAAAGATGATGTTTCTGAATGTGGTTTTGTATTCTGCATACGAAAATGTAAAAATATACGGGATCTTTTATATAAAAACGTTTGGGGTCATTTCCTGCTAAACCGGAAATGCAAAAAATTGAAAATATCAATAAATTCTTTATTTAAAAAAATTATTTGAAAATAATTAAAATAGAAGTCCGTCCAGGACTTTGCCCTTACCCTGTATAATCGTCTAAAAACTAGTAAAGTTTTGAGACAGTATCTTCCCTCATTTTCTAAGAAAAATACTCCTTATAACAAATTAAGATATCAATTTTTAATATAAAATTTTTTATATTACATCCAGGAATAATTATTGCTACAAGACTGTCCAATAAAAAAAATTAGTATTCTATTTTAATCTGCTTTGAAAAATTTATTTTAGTTAAAAATCCCTGTATAAAAATTCTGTTTTTGCTGAAGTTTTATTTACCTGCTGTTAATAAAAGCAATATTAAAATAAAAGTGGTAATGAAATAAACCTCTTACATATTTTGTGTGTTTTAAATGTTCATGTCTTTTTGTTCATTTCATGATATTTTCTAAACTAATTTCTATATAGCCCAAAATTTATTTCCTCTCTCAAGCACCATTACGCCGAAGAACAAGTTTTTTGATCAGTCTTTTTGAAATTACTTTGGTTTATCTCATTGATCCTCACAAAGCCGAGTGCGTTATGCTGTTTTAAAATTAAACGCGTTGGTGTATGTAATGGCGGTTAAAATATTAAAAATTAGTGGTGTTATTTAACGTAAATATAACAATTTCATGTAAATACTCGCAGATTTGGTGTAAATTGTGCCTACGCAAATTAAAACCTACGAATTTTAATAGTAGTTACAAGAATTTCGTGAGATAAAAGGATACAAATTTTAGTTGCTCTTAAGCTGTAAGTACGTTTCAAATAAAGTAATTGTTTATAATAATACATTAAGATATGCATTTATGTTTTATACTACTTGCATATTTTGTAAATTTTTTAACTTAGGTTAAATTAAATTTCTACTAATGATAACGAAAATGTGTACCAAGTAATTGTTAATTTTTCATCTTTCTAAATTACAACGACAGCGCTGTTTAAATTAAAATATATTGGCGGTGTACATCCTCTTGATGTATTTTTGTAAATGTTGGTTTTCCTAATTACATGAACATTGTACTGAAAACTGAAAGGGCACAGAATATTAAAGGCGAACAATCTTTGTTGAGAATATTATTATAATTTAATGAGAGCATGTGGCGGTTAATTAAGTTGCAAAGTATACTTCGTATTTTAAACCCATGTTTTATAATTGATGAAGTTTTCATGAACAACAACGGTGCAAATATTTAAATGAACTGTTTGAAATATAACAGGAAATGTGAAAAGTAATTATATAATTTCTCCAAGCCCGTTCATACAAATTTAAACATTGATGATACAATTTTAACCGAATAGTTAAACAATTTGGTTTTTAAACACTAAAATACTTTTTTATTTTAGTTAAACTTTATTGATATTTGCCTTTACTTTGTTGTTTTTTAATATTGCTAATGTAAAATGTGTATTTTTAACGTTTTTTTTTTTCAGGAGAGTACCTGCCACAAAATTACTGCAAACAATATTGGTGAGTAATATTTTGGTATTTTTTACTATCCTGAATATATGTATGTACTTTGCAAGAATAAAAATCTATACCAAAATAACTCAGATTGAGTAAAAGCGCATTTGAATAACGGATAAAATTTTTAACGTTCGCCTTTAATTTTTATCAAGTCAAAATCTAAATATAACAATAGGAACATAATTAATATTATATTAACCTTTAAAACGCTGTATTTTGTAACGTTAGTGTTTTTCAGAAAAACAAATTGAATTGACTGTTCTATAGTCTTAAAATTAAGATGATATATTCATTTTGAAAACAAAAGAAGGTGGGATTAAAAGTTTGAAAAAAATGTGGCAAATACTGTTATTATTTCAAGGTACATACTGCGCGTCCAAAAGGTATGGAATATGCTATATATCTCAGTAAATATCTACTTTAGGAAAAACTGTTTTGAATAAAAGTTGTTTGGTAGGTACTTAGTTTTCCACCATAAGACAAAATCAATTTTTTTTCGAATAACAAAAGCGCAAGAAAAACAATTGAATTTTTTAAAATGACAGGATACCCATAGGGAAAACTGTTTTAAATAAAAGTTGTTTGGTACTTAGTTTTCCACCATAAGACAAGATCAATTTTTTTTTCGAATAACAAAAGCGCAAGAAAAACAATTGATTTTTTTTAAAATGGCAAGATACCCCTATATTATACTCATTTGACAGAGATTTTTTTCTCTTTTCAATGATGGGGTCACCTTAAAAATAAAGTTTATGCTAAGAGGCCGGAGAATATCGAAAATTTAAAAGGTCGTATTAGAGAATAGATGAGGTCTTTTACACCTGAAATGGTTGGGAACGTTATTAAAGGGTTTAATTAAAAACAGAGTTTATCATTGCCAAGCTGTTAATGGTTCACAGTTTGAACACTTATTGTAGATTTCGTCCAAAAATTTTAGTTCTTATGATGGTTTTGTTAGAAATAAATACTAAATTAAAATAATTTGAGAGTATTTTTTGCGTTTTCCTCAAAAAGCTGCTTAAGTAAGGATACTAAAGTTTTGCATCATTGAAAAGAGAAAAAAATCTCTATCAAATGCGTATGATCTTGTCATTTAAAAATTCAATTGTTTTTGATTGCGCTTTTGTTATTCGAAAAAAATATTAAATTTTGTCTTATGGTTCAAAACTAAGTACCTACCAAACAACTTTTATTCAAAACATTTTTCCCTAAAGTGGATAATTACTGAGATATATAGCATACCCCATACTTTTTGGACACACAGTATATCAACTTGTGAGTGTGTTTATGCAGATTACAGAAAATAACTGATTTTTTGTAAGATTCGTGATATTAAATTATGTTTTTTAAATAAATATTGTATGCAAATAAATCGATAACTCAAACAGGAGTACTTTATATTAAAATTTAGGCAAATTTATTTGATAGAAAATCTAATATAATACGCCAAAATTGGTTTGCCTTTTAAATTTTGAAAAAACTCGATTGAAAATTTAGGGAAATTTTAGGATTCGTCATTACAATATGAGTTCAAAATAATTTTGAAGGGTTATACAATTAGAACGTAGATGTACAATATTATTAATTATACAAACGTGTTTTTAGTACAGTAAATTAAACAAAACAGAGGTAGAATGAGATAGTGCCAATAATACCGAGATAAAAAATTAGTTTCCTGTATTACATATCAACATTTTCAGTAATTTATTTATGCACACAGTATTTTAGCATTTACATATTAGAACATAAAACTTACTGATGTATTTAGTTTTAAAAGTAAAGTCTTTTTTATATTATAACCGTTGCAAAATTCAACTGTCGAAAGTAATTCGTTTTCTATTTGGAGAAAATTTCCTTTGCCATTTATCTCGAATGGAATCTGTACAAAAGGAGGAAAATGGTTAATTATTTGTATATATTGTCTTGCAAAATAGCTGCATAAAGATATTTATTTTGATAAAAATTTAAACTGTTGTACATACGTGGTTGCTCAAACAATCGATTTACTAAATTTTGTAAGTTTAGCCAGGCACTTGACTTTAGTTAATTCTAAAACTAAAATAAAATTTCTTTGTACGAATCAAACTTGTGTTGTTAGCAGAAAACTTGTTCGAATTTTAATTCCCCATATATCTAGGAAGTCGTCAATAGATTTTATCACAAGTGGAAAGTTTTATAGCATAACTTAAACCAAATAAACGAAGGCAGATAGATACATTGTTCAATGCAAATTGCAATTGTACAAGTCAACAAGATAACATTACTCGTTGTTTTGTTTTAAATTCTCAACTTGGTTTAATTTCATAAAATATAGTCACAATGGTAATAAATTCCATAACTTTATTATATTAATAATAAAAATTTACTGTTTAAGAAACTAAAATCTTTAAAGTACTATAGGTAACCTTTAAGAACGAATCCTTCCTCTTTCAACACTAGTTATTTTCTTAATAAACTGACACATTAATATATTTAAAATAGTAATAATTCCAATATTTACCAAATTATTTATAGTTACCTAAAGAAAAACCGTTTTGTGCTTTAAAACATTCAGCTATAATTTCATTAAATTTATTCACTGAAAGGTTGTAGACGAAATTGCAGTTTAAATCAGTATATCTACTCCCTGTTTATATCTCTATTCAGAATCTATGAACTGCGAACACATTTGCTAAGCAACGCCGGAATGTATAAAGGGTAAATACTTGGAAGCATATAGCCGATTAAAAGTATCAATCTGGAGAAGTTGGTATAAGGAAATCGGAACAATTTAACGCAGGTGCGACCTCCAAACTAAATTATGTTACTATTGTGGGAGATTGTATTCATAAATTAAATTGAAAGGTTGCGGGGTGAATACGGAGATATTGCTTAATCTAATAAAAGAGGGTTTGGAAATATAGTTTACCAATTCTATACAGCTATTAATACACACGTTCTCTCAACTTGGCTTTTGAAGCATCTAAGTTATAGAAATCCATTGTGAGGAGCACTTTGAGTTACTTTATATTACTGTTAATCAGGGTTGAGCAGATTTTAATCAATTGATTTAAATCACGATTTAAATGATGATTTAAATCAAGTGATTTTTTTTTTAAAAATTATCAATTTAAATCACAGATTATATGAGTAGATACAGTATAATATTTATAATAAAACAAAATTGTTTTACTATTAGTAATTAAATACAAGAAATGGTGAATAAACTATATCAATTTGCTTTTGTAAAGTAATATTCATTGTGGAAATGCAATAATTCAAAAAATAAATGACAAGTTTTTGACGTTAGCGAAGTGAGCAGTCAGTTTTTTCAATTTCCACGGCACTCTATTGCTTCAATACCGATATGAAAAAAAATGTCGAATATCTCGAAAAGTATGAGTTTTGGGTATAGGACATACTTAACAAAATATGAAGCTCTTTTAAAGACGAATTCGATGACATAAAAAAATACAGGAGTTCGCATTTGAAAAAATCGAGTTACGAGCTTTTGAAAATCATGGAAGTTGCCACCTATTTATAAACACTCCTGTATGTGTGATTCAAATTTGTTCATATCGAGCGAACAGAGAAATTTTTTCTGCATGTCCATACCAAATTAAAACTCTGTACTTCAAAATAACTTCAGGAGAATTTTTTAAATAAAGACTTAAAACCATGATTAATGTTTAGAAAAAACTGTATAAAATAGCATTTGATTCAACCATATCTCAAGCCGTTAGCCACAATCGACAGATCCCGCACTAATGACTCACCCTGTATATAATTAATTAAACATCACCATTTAGCACTGATATTTTCAAAATTCGCAATCATTATATTTAATTTTTCATTTTGACAAAAATTCACCAATGAATTAAATATATTGGTTATTAAATATATTAGCACAAAACAGAAATAGCATGTGAATATGTCACTAAATTCGATAATATGGTACATTTGATTTAAATCAAAAAAATCTGATTTAAATCAAAAAAATCTGATTTAAATCAAATAAATCGATTTTTTTGATTTTTTTTAAAAAAAATTATGATTTTTATCCACCCTGCTGTTAATACTCGTACAAGGCAAAGTCAAATTTTAGCTAATCCGTATATAAAATTTAAAATATGTTGGATCCATAGTGCTATTTACAACCCAAGAAGTATATCTGTCCAACAAGTCTATAAAGAACAAGATAATTACAGACATGATTTAGGTACTTGTTTGAATTTGATTGGTGTTATTTACTAATACGGTGGCGCTTATTTATATGTTTTATTTTTTAAACTCGATAATCTGGTTTTCCATTTTGCTGTAAAACTTGATGTGATAGCGAAAATGTGCGTATTTCATTGAATTCAGAGCATGTAATTTATACAGGTTGTGTATAAATTGGCGGAAGCGCTACACGTGACGATGTTCTTCGTAAAATTCTAAGTCGAAAATCTTAATACAAAAATGTTATACCACGCTTGCTGTGTCTGCAAGAGGTCCTCAAAGTTTTGACATTTGGCCTCAGGAACCATTTAAAGAAAAAAAATTGGCAACATTGCATACAGTGATTTGCGTTTGGACATTTTTTTATCAGCAATTTTTACTTAAGTATTTACAAATTTTGTTCGAACTGAAAGCCTTCAGTTCGTAAACATAGCTGCAAACTTTTGGGTATCGTAAAACACAAACTAGAAATAATTACGAGAAAATCAGAGATGACAGCTAATGACAATGTTGCCATATGTATTATTTTCATTCAAATCAGTGATTTACATATTTTCAACACCAATTTTTGAAAGGAAGAACACAATATCTAGGAAAAAATACTATTCGAAATTTATTTTTATTCCAAATTGCAGCTTTTTCATTTGCAAGTATTAAATAATAACGCTTATTAAAGGACTAAATGTCAAAACTTTGAGGACCTCTTGCAGACACAGCAAGCGTGGTACAACATTTTCGTAATAAGATTTTCGACTTAGAATTTTACGAAGAACATCGCCACGTATAGCGCTTTCGCCAATTTTTATATAAGAACAGCAATTCCAATATAAATTATACATTTTTTTTTGTTTAAATAGTTTTGAAGTTTAGTGTTTTTTTTTAAGAATCATTAATCTGTTTTTCCATTTGGTTGAAAAACATGATGTGATATCGAAAATCTGTGTGCGCCATTGAGTTCAGAGCATGTAATTTATATAAGAACAGTTATCAAAATTAAAACAACTTTCACAAAGTTCTGAAATTTCGGTCTGTGTTATGTATCAAATTTATTTCACCCTGCATATTATTATTAAAGACAGACTGTTTGCATTAAACTGATTAAAGTCCTCTTTTTCCCATTACTACTAAAAAAAATGTGAGATGTGAACTCGCAGGTCTTTCTAAATGTAAACATACAACAGCTAATTAAAAAAATCCTAATTAAACCTTATTCCATCGAGATAATCTCGCCCAAATGTAGCAAACCCATGTTCGGTAGCGTTTTTATCGGGCGCGCTATTTCAAGACAAAAACCACTTTAAGACCGTATCTCTGATTACTTGTGTAAATTTCTGTTACACTGACTAAACGGTAGTCATTTCTTCTTTTACTTTTGCACTCGGCCGCTTAAAGTAGCTCAATATATATATACGAATGTCGGAAAGGATAAAGGTTAAAACAGGAAACGGAAAAGGCCACCGGCAAAGATTTATATACCGCCCTAATGTACGTGTTTAATACCTTAGTTGACTATAGTTAAGTTTTGCGAAGTATCCGTTTATTGCTTGATATTTTTGTCGATCGAACAATCATGTGTGGGACAATTTCAATATAAAAAAGTATCACAGCACCCCATTTTGAATACTGTTCTGGTATTTTATTTCTGGCGAATACTAATGATTTAAACCAACTTTAGCTATTGCAAAATAGGGCCCTGACAATTACCTTTTCTACAACAACTAAAGTAAATAACTCTTACTGTACAGCCTGCATGCGAAGTAAGTGGGTTTTTACGCCCGGTAAGCAAAAAGCACAGTTTTTTTAAGAAATGCAAAGTAGACTCACGACAAACACTTCCTGCATGTCTAGTAAGTGAGTTTTAACGCGCGGTAAGCAAAACGCACACTTGTCTAGAAATTTCAAAGCAGGCTTACGTCAAAATTGACAAGACAACTTAATTACATTAGTGTATATTAGCCAAAAAGCCGTTAAAATCGTAGGTAGTATGTGATCGTAGAAAAAGTAAGCTACATAACACGAGTTGTAAAGCAATCACGCACTCGCCGCTACGCGGCTCCGTGCGCAACTTTTCCCCTCGTGCGTAATATGCTTCTTACAACTGTTGTTACGGAATATACTGTTACATTATATTAGGTACATTAAAATGCTAAAGACTTCATAGTGGCTTCGGGATCAAACAGCGGATAGTTTACAAAATTTTGAACAACCTACTTTCAATTTTTTTTGTTAAGGCAAATAACCCATCGTATTGCGATAAACTTGTGGATCTCTCCTTTCCTGATTGTTTGACTTGGAAAATATCCATTTAGGCTGAATATATGTTAACCCCACATGTGTTTTTTCTGCGCTGCTTCGAAAAACAAAATAAATATTTATGACTTAATAAAAGATCGTAAAATAAAATACTTTCTGTTCTGTTTTATTTTTAGAAATTGAAACTAACGTCTCGAGGCTATGTGTACTTCTAATGTAAAGTATGTTTAACGTATGCAATAAAGGTACGACGGAAATTCCTACACAATAACAATATTTGTTCTTCCGAAATTTCGCTAGGGGTGATGGTAATATTCAAACCTTTTAAAAAAACACATTTGTGGTCTTACTTATCATCCAATATTTTTTCCAAAAAATTTATAACTATCTTCGACTAACTTGCCTCATATTGTTTTTTTTTTGTACGTTTAATGAAAAATCGCAATTTTTTTATCGACTGTCTTTTAGAAATTGTTGGCTAATGAAGAGATAAAAGTATTAAAATTGGTCTAATATTTCGATATGAGGTATTTAGAAAATATAATGATTTTAAGTCCAACAGCTTCCTTCAATAAGAATTATTTTATATATCTATCTCTAATCTATTCCTTTTTTACCCATAGGGTGTAAGGGTGAAGTTTTTCCATTCAACCAAAATTAGTTAATTATACAATTTTTTCAGTCCTTTCTATTCTGTGCTAGATTTTTTGCTTCAACCCACGTTTTCCCTTTAATCTTTAAGATTTTTCCCAATGCCTTGTCCCAAGTTTCCTTGGGTCTTCCCCTTTTTCTTTTACCTGGCATTTAACTTTCCCATATTCTTTTAACTGGTATTAAGCTGTCCAATCTTTGTAAGTGCTCCCACCACCCAAGTTGTATTTGTTCTATGATTTTTTCTGTGGATTCTATATTTAATTCTTCACTACTTATTTGGGCGTTTTTAATTCTACCTTTTTTTGTTACTCGTTTCACCCTACATAAGTATTTAATCTCGGCTGCTCTGATTTTACTCTTATCTTTCGCAATTATTCAGTATATGATCCAAGCTTTTTTTAAACCTTTTTCAATGTAATAAATGCCTTTAAGGACCAAAGACGTCTTATGATTACACACTATTTTTGAGCCTATTTTAAAGTTTCTTGAGGAGTAGCAATAGTGCCCCAATGTTCAAATGTGCAAAAAATCTCATAACCAAGTCTAAGAAACACTCTGTTTTACGGTTGCACTAGCGAGCTGCATTAAGAGTACTGTATAAATGATTTACTGTATATTGGATCGTAAAATGCAGCTATTTTACTAACTAAATGTTATAAATTTACCGTTTACGGACTGTACCTCCGTGACTCCACAAATTTGTAAATTACTTACCCATTCTTCGTCCTTACTTAAAACTTTACATAGTAAAAACTACAATGTTTTAATAGAGCAACCGTGGCTTTTGTTTCAAACTCGGTTAGTTACCTCCGGCTCGTTTTGAAAACAAGATAATTTAAAACAACAATTTCTGGTTAACGGTAAATCGAATTTTCTTTGATAAATTGCTTGTTCCAGAGGATTTTGCTTAAGCATAAATTAAGATAAATATCTTGTTGCCTTATTAATGGGTTATATTTTATATTGTTTGCTATATCGTCGAGATAAATTAGAAAAATGTTGAATGCAAGCAAATAATTATGTTTTATGGTGCGAGATTTCACAGTGAAAGAAACTTGCTCTGCCTTTTATTTTCAAATAATTATTTACCCTTTGCTGATGACTCCATAAATATGATTTATTTGTTTTATAATTAAGGTCCATTGATCATATTAAATAAGAAATATTAGGTTTAGTCAAAATAGGAGTTTATTGCCAGTTTTGTGTGAATTTCTGCAGCAAAATTAGTTTAATTGGTAAAGTTATTATTACATAGAATCGAAAATTTACCGAGATTTGAGTTGCCTGTAGACAAAAATAAAGAATAAAAAAGCGAATCGCATTAAAATGTTGTTTGCGTTTTTATTTCTAGTATGTTGGGTAAAGTGGGCTTCTAAAATTTATTCACAATAGATTTTTTTTTGGTGTTTGTTTCGTATTGGATAATAATCCATCCACAATAGATTGCTAATTGTTATACTCTTATACAAGAAGTATGCAAAAAGTTATAAAGCAACATGAAACATATAAAAGTAGGGCAGTATTTAAACGTTTTTTACGGGCAATGAAAAATTAATAAATTTTCAGAATTGGGCCAAAGAGCCCGACGCCAAGTATAATTAACATTTAACGAATGCTTATGCGTTTATTTTGCTTTACGGCATAAACTTCTGCTATTTACTGCGCCGTTCTCAACAAATATTACAAAATAGCCGCAGATGTCAGTTTATAAAAGTCACAGTTCTGCTTTTCGCTTTAAATCACTTTGAATTTACATGC
This sequence comes from Elmis aenea, assembly GCA_947652605.1. Classification (NCBI taxonomy): domain Eukaryota; kingdom Metazoa; phylum Arthropoda; class Insecta; order Coleoptera; family Elmidae; genus Elmis; species Elmis aenea. The sequence continues at coordinate 4,739,987 of OX393579.1, read as the reverse complement.
AAATTACATCATAAATATCTTTTGGTTCGGTTAGAGCAGATTGTGTTGGACATTTCGGGCCATATTTTTAAAGCTAATTTTAAGATAAATAAGACCTGACTCGTACTAGAATAATAGTATTTAGTCCGACTAAATTAACTTCAGTTGCCATACAACATTTTGTTTTCTACAATTAGTTAGTACTGGTTAAACATAGTTAACTAATTTGTCTTTAAGTGTAAGATGCTAAATTTATATAGCGCATTACCAGATAATTTATTCGGTAGTCAATTATCTTAGTCCAAATTAACTTGGAACTAATTCCTTTAAGCCATTCCTGGATATGAAATCCTTCCAAACTGTCTACGGTCTAATGTGTACACACTTGGCTATTACTTCTTTAATGTACATTATAAATTTTATTGTAGCAACTACGTGTACTTTTAATTTAATAGCAGACGAAGGTAAAACATAATTTTGGATGACATGAGCTGCATTTTATTGTACGTAAATGAGTACCCATGAAAGCATGAAAAAGGGGAATATAAGGCTTTTTATTTTAAATTGTTTTAAATACTAAAGTTGGATATGTTTAGGGACTATAAAAATTTTCCACTTTTGCCAGAAAAAAAAACTATCAAATTAAGCATGAAATAAGGGGGTTATCTTTCAATTATTTAAAAAAATAGTGTGCAAACCCATTGTTCTTTGCTGGCATATTTTCATAGCTATGTTTATCAGTAGGGGAGACGGGGGATGAAAGCAATTTTTTTTTGTTTTTATTTAATTTCTCATAGAGTACCTATAGCAAGTTTTTTTCCATCCAAATTGATTTAATGATAGGTTGGACATTTGTCTTCCTTCCAAGATATTTATTTCATATGTTTCGTAAAGCACATGGGAGAAAAATGTTTTTTTCTGTAGTACGACAGTTGTTACTTCCAACCTCAACGTTGGGCCTAGAAGTAACAATGATCGGGGTAAGCTGTAACGGCAAAATAATTTACACAGCTCATAAGTAGTGGGTAAATCTATTAGTATTCGCCAATAAAATTAATATTTGATTCCAAAATACACATTAACAAAATGAAAAAAAAATTCTTTGGTACAATACAAAATGATAAATGAAAATTATCGATATCCAAAGATGTGAAACAAAAAAATACAACAAATTGCAAAATTAATCCGACAAGTTTTGTATGTTCTCATCTACAAAGAAAAACACCAATTATGTGCAAAGAGTGAACATTTGCAAGTGAAAACATTGATTGGGATTGGTTTTAACAATGTTACTTTTGACCCCGTGTTCACAAAAAAATTGGAGGTAATCCACAATTAACCACGATTCCAACGTCAAATTGTATTGCATCCACCATTACCCATCAAAATTTAGAACATAATAATCTAGGTAGATACTTTTTTGTTCCTCTTTTAGAGATCGCCTAAAAGTCACTCGCCCGGTGACACAACGCGTTAACTTTTAGCGGAAAATAGTGACTCTGGCTGGCAAAAAGTTAACCTCTATGACAGATGAAAACTAGCACTGTAGGTAGGTAAGTGGATGTAAATGAACATTGCACAAGCGCTTAGGGCGTCATATAACAAAAATTAAAGAAACTATAGGCACTGTTACCTACCCGTGGTATTTCATCCCCGGTCTCCCCTAGATTAAAAAAACATTTTCACTGCTTCCTTCACAAGCCATTCCTGATGAACCTCAAGGTAACCATGGTTTTGTTTCATTTAATATTTGAACGCAGGGCTGTTTGGTTCCCCTTTGGTTTTTCACACATTCCTATCTTGCACTACTTTTTCAATATTTTCCTTTGCTGGTTTTTCACATCTTTTTGCCACCATTTTCTGTGTACATCTCTTTTATTTTTTCCTTGTGGCCTCCTTTTATATCTCTTCTACTTAAGTCCGTTGTAGGATATCTCCATATCCAAAAAATCACATTCTTAAGGTGTTAAATATTCTTCCAACTTTTTCTGTACTTTCTTTTATTTCCTCCTCATCTGTTAATATTTTTTTAAGAATTATTGTTCCTAACTACTTGAAGTTGTTGACCTGTTACACTTTTTGACCCTCTCGTATGATGTTAAGTTATTTGCTCTCTGCAGCAATAAACATTGTTTTTTCCTGTCTATCTTTTTCAGTTCTTCGTTCAAAATATTTAATTTGAGTACTTTTTCCATGTTTCAATTACCTATGGAAGTAATGATTGCATTTTATGTTTTGCCATTTTCATTGCTTTGTATATCAGGACTAAGAATTTTAGTGAACTGAGGAGGCATCCTTGTTTTAGACATTTTTTTTTTAATCTTCAGATTTTTATTTTGTTTTTGTATAATCTTTGTCTTCTCCTACTTTGTTTTTGGTATGTCACTTGAGTAGCTAATTACCCATTAGATACGACAGCATTTGTTAGTTATCAACTGTGATCAGTTGCGGAAATAAAAACTGCCTTGCCAACTATAGTTGTTTAAACGATAAAATTTCCAAGAGAAATTCTTGCTAACAAAGTTTTTTAAAGCACGTTTTGCAACATTATTTTTGTTGTTATACAGACTCATATTTACTTGTAATAACGTACCTAGTACCATTATTCTATTTATTACAGCATCGTCTTTGTACTTATGAGTTTGTTAGGCCGAGGACAATGCACAATAGGTTTAAATTCCTATAAAATGCGACATATCGAACATTAAATTTCTCGTTATTGGAAACTCACCGAGAGAGCTATCGGATCGCGGAGTAATTTCGCAATAACATTTAGACTGTAAATTTTCTTTATTGCCCCGGTAACGGTGATTGATTTCTGTTTATGGCAGTTTACGTTAAGTACAATTATTGATTTGCGACTTATATACCTTATGGGTTTTATGCTTTGTGAACCTGTATTGGGTTACAATTCAGTTCGGCGATATAATGAGAATCGAATCGGGGGAAACTGGAAAACTATTCACTGAAGGTAATGAAAGTAGTTTAAAATCGGAATTGTGGAGATGAAATTTCTTCTGTGTAAGGACGAGTCTGATACCGTTGTTAAAATTGGATCTTCAAGTTTTCAACTTGATAATAAAATGCGCTTTAAACGTAAAATACTGCACTAGACGATTGTAAGACATTTTTTAGATAACAGTTATCAAAAAGCTGTACCTTCTATCCACAAATACGACGATTATTAGGCCCATTTTTTTGGTAAGATTACAACAAAATACATTCTTTAAGCTGCCTACTGTGTCTCAACTTTCCTTATATGGACCATTTATAATTTTTTTTTGTATGGGGTTACAAACAAACAAACATGCAAAGTGCATAGAAGATTAAGTCATTTAAATTATGTAACTCAAAGAAATAGTTTTTTTTTTAAATATCTCTGCAAAATGTTAACTCTTTTATAATCATTTCAGTTTAGACTTGACTATTAAGCTAGCAATAAGCTAGCTAAATAAAATATATTAGGTTGCTATCAATCACTGGACAGTAAACCTTCTCAACAAATTTGCTTATTACTTCATGGTAAGCAGATTGCAAATATAACTATAAAATTTAAAAAAAGACATTTTGACTATTGTCTTTGTCTCGCTAACAGTGACAAAAAATATTTTAGTAACGAAATGTTTGTACTTATTTTTTGATTAAGCTATAAATTTAATTTAAACAACAAAATATTGTAACAAACAGTGACCGCATGAATATGCTACTGACAGTTAAACATATGTAGAATAAATCATGTTGAATTACTGTTTAGTTCTGGACGGAATCAATAATTGATTGCAAGCATATGCAGAACTACAAGTTCTAATCAACAACGGTTTGAAGTTGGCTATAAATTAAGTATAGGTGGCAGGGTATGTCACATCTATGAAACATTTGCAGCTTTAAATAATGTGTAGATACATCTGTATACGCGCTGTCTGTAACAGAGAATAACTGCATTTAAATGACGCGACCTTATTCGTTTTAATTAGCTTCAGTTGTTAAAATGTTTGAAAATAACAATATTTTTTTTCAAAAATGAACTTACACTATTGTAATAACGACTGTTTATGCTACGGTAATAAGATCACCATATGGCATCGAATTGAAACATGGCTGTATCATGTATTTTCACTATAATCCTTTTATAATTAGTTGGGAATCACTAAACCACATTATTTTATTGGTCAATATAACATAATAACTTAGAACATTCTGTTTAATAATCTAATGGGTCTGTGTTGTAAAAAGATTTTAAAATGGTTACTCTTGCACGACATTTCAATTTCTCGTTCCTGTTAATCACATCCTGTTACCGCCTTTGTAATAACTTAATTGCACTTGCATGAAGCTTTTGTAAATGGGATTGTTACGGAAAATTAGGTCGACTGGTTGTTAATGCTTGAAAACAGAACTATGCGTCCGATCGTGCATACTGCCTTGAAATTAATCCAAGGTATTTGCTGTACTGGTGTACTGTTTGCTGTGGTCAGCACAGCTTGTCTCTAAATTTGATGCTAATTATTTTGGCATCAAGCGTTGTATATTTGCTGGCTCAATGCTTACCCCTCATACTGAAAAGCGAAGGGTGAAGGGATCCTCGCGTTTTTCAAGTAATAGTGGTTTTTAATAATATTTACGGGTTAATTAATACTCAAGAATAATTTTTTTTTAAATATAACGTTACTTCCTAGTACTATAGTACTTTTTCAGTGAGTAAATTGTCAAATCATGATTATAAGCTTTGCAGTCACTGTTTAAGATTTAAAAATAAAATCAGTGTGCATTATGCAGGGTGAGTCATTAGTGGCGGATCGGTCGATTGTGGCTAAACGGTTTGAGATGGAAAGTTTATTCAAACGGTATTCCATACAGTTTTTTCTTCCAAGCTAATAGAGCAATGTTTTCTGCATGTCCTTACCAAATTACAACTCTATGCTTCGAAAAGTGACTTCAGGAGAATTTTTTTAATAAAGACTTAAAACCTTGAAAAATTTTGAAATTTTTTTTTTTTAGTGACAAGGCCGCATAAAAACTTGTACTATTTTATATCGATGTAAAGCTAAAATGAAGGCGGTCAAGAATATTAAATAAAAAATGGGGTGTTGTATTTGAAATATAAAAGTTGCTATTGGTTCCAGAGAGGTGACTCACCCTGTATATTTAAAAATATTTTTATCGTGTTCGGAAGAAAAAACTGTATGGAATACCGTTTGAATCAACTTTCTATCTCAAACCGTTTCGCTACAATCGACCGATCCGCCACTAATGACTCACCCTGTATACGTACGTATACTTAATCACAAGAAATACTTTTTTCAACTTTGAAGTCACAAAAAATAATAACTCATTTTGAGTTTTATAAATATTTTTGTTTACTTTTGTTTATTTGTTTTATTTATTTTAAGTAAAGTAACTTAAGAAATATCATTCGATTAATATCCAATGAACCAATCGGGAACTGATTAACCGACTGGGATGTCTCACCGGCGTTCGGTCTAAATATATTCGCTTTCAAGTTATTTGATGATGCTGACGTTCCTAAATTAATTACTTCTCGATACCGTCATGCATGAGGTCCTTTCTAATACATTATATTAGCGTCGACGATGCAGCAAATGTGTCCTACACCTATTTTGAACAAACCTAATTTAATAGAAGTGGTCAGTTTATAATTCAAGTTGGTTATTCGAACTTCGACAAGACGTCGGCTTTCCGAGTCATCGCCCTTCGAATTTGATAGTCTCACTTCTGATTTACTCACTACATAATTGCTACAAAAAGTCTTTAAATCTTGAAACAATTGTTCAAAAAATAATTACACATGGTTTTAGTTTTGGAAAATCGAAACAAAAATTATTCTTTTTTGTTTATATTTTCTGTAACAATTTTGTTGTAGATTAAATTATTATTGTGTTATTTCATTTAATTATTTAAGAAACTGCAAGTTTTAGCGAAATTTTTCGCGTTTATCCAAGTGGTAATTAACCAAATCGCGCCATATGTTTTATTGCTTCACAATTACAGTAAACGGTGCTTTAATTTCGTGAATCTTGTTGCGGTTGTGCAATGTAAAATGAATTACTCCAATTTCGTGTTGAGCCTTGTTCGGCTGTAGCCAGTCAACATTCTATCAGTGCAGCGTTTCCATAAAATATGACCGAATAGGGATTAATATGAGGGCATAAAGGTTGTTGTAAGAGATCTGAAATTCATTAAATTAGAAAAAAATTGCTGAAATCGAGATTGGAAAATCATTTCTCGATCGTTAAGTATTAAAAAATAAACTATTCGTTTAAATATTATAATTTTATTTGTTTTTTTCACGTGGTTGTGTGTTTTGGTTTTGATAATATTAGGACCAATTATCAAGACAGGCTAGAATGTTCTTTTGTTAACTTATTTATTTGCATTTTTTACCCTAACATAAAAAAAAACAATTAACCCTTAAATGCATAGTGTTGCCGATTAGCAACATATATTATTATGTTATGTAAAAGTCATAAAACTTATTTTGTCACAATTCTACTTGTTGTTGATAATAATTCACAACACTTCTTGTAATGCATATATCAAGAAACAATTTCATAAAGGGCAATAGTTTTTGAAAATTTATCATTAAAACATAACCTACTTTTTTTGTTTTTTTATAGTTTTTAAGATTTGGAATTTTTGTTTTTAAATTAAAGAATATTTTAACATAGAAAAAAGTTTCTAACAGATCAAAGTTAAGTTTATCGAATTATAATGCAATATTGTACCTCCGTACATAGCAGTAGTATAAAAATTGTGTTGCCAATTAGCATTATTTTGCATTTATTACAAATTTGGCGTTGTATATTTTACTTGTTATTTACATAAAAAAACGTTTTATAGTGACATGTAATTACAAAATAAAACGGAATCAACAACAAATTGTGAAAAATGTGGCGTGGCTCTATGTTACAACAAAATAATTTGCACCTAAAATAAATGTTGCCGTTTTGCAGTGTTGCTATTCGGCAACATACTTTGTTTATCGTTTTGCAAAAATGTTACTCTTCGGTAACATATTTTATTTATTGTTTTTTACAAAGTTGCCCATCAACAACACATTTTATTCATCGTTGTGCACAAATGTTGCTCTTCGGCAATATTTTTAGTTATTGTTTGGCGCAATGTTGCTCTTCGGCAACAATTTTTGTTTATCAATCAAAACAGTAAAAAAATTGTGAATGATTTTTTTTACTATTTTCCCACATTCCCTACAATAAAATAAACCTAAAATATTATTTAAATCTAATTTCTTAAAATTCATGCATTGGGTTAAGGATAAAATATTTCGTGAACAACAAATGAGAGTAGAAAAATTTCCCTAAATGTCGAATTAAGAAGACATTACAATGTTATTAAGTATTTTACATTAAATAAGAATCTATTTATTCTCATTTTTGGCGTTGTCTGATTACTGAAACTGTATACATTATTAATGCTAATAATATACAGTCAAATGATTACATGTTAATTTTTTCAACACATATTTTAAACATATTGGCATAATACGTTTATTTCAAGTCACTTCCTGTGCCGCTGCTGTTTTTTTTTTAAATTTAGAAATCCCGAGGGAGAGGTAATGCAAAAAGGGCGATTGAGTGTAAAAGCAGCACTTCACTAGAAAAATAAATCAGGAATTTATAGTTTGAGTTCAGTAAAGAAATTCTGTACAAAGTAGAGAAGCCGAGATGATTATGTTATGTAGCAAGTTCAAGCTTTTAAATGATAAATAGTACGTTAAAATTTACTGATTTACGTTAAATATGAAAATATTTATTGAAATATAAACAAGATAAATATGTTTAATTTCAGGTATTAATTTAAAATTAAATGTCGGAAGTAAAAACATTTCGTACCGGGAACGAAACTCGCATAATAAAGCAAGAAATTAAGATTTTAAAACAAAGAAACTTTAAGATCCAAGCTACTTTAATTTCCACTTCCAGAGAGGTTTAACACTTAAAACACAAGAACGAACCGTTAAGAATTTTAGCACTTTGTAATGGATCGTTTCCAGAAAAAAGTGTTTTCCAACCAAGTAAAATACAGAAAGGCCATACATTTTAACCTGTGAACGTTTGCTTTATTTATTTATCTGTTAGCTTTACACCGCCACTAAATCTACAAATTATTATTTTGAGTGAAAGCAATAAAACTACAAACATAAAATAGTTAATTAATTAAAATGATCAAAGCTAGTAATATGGAAGCATTTATGCGATGTGTTTTATTTGATGAACCCTTTGCATGTTTTGTTGTTGACTTTTTGTTTTAAAAAGCGATAAATCTCACTAAGCGGATATTTGTTTTGTAAAACACCGGAAACTACCTTTGATGTTTTAATACGATGCAACCGTCAATAAAATTTTATTATTATTATGGAATAAAGTTGAATAGGATTATCTTTGTGCTAACATTGGATGTTTTTATAACTGGTATACAGGTCTCATAAAAAATCCTTTGAGAAAAGTTAGTGAATTTATGTAGGCTTATTTATATTTATAAATGATTCATTTAAATAGTTTATCACAAAATATGTATGAGATTTGGGTGGCGCCATCAACTTCCCTTTTTTGCCATTTTTATTCATATTTTGTGTGTGGCTATACCATGTTAGTGCTTTGCATTTTATTGACTTCATAGTGTCTACATATTCAATTTAATAAATAGTTTTAATAATCGGAGTCATTTATCATTGCATTTAATAAATTGCCAATTACAAAAGCCAGATTAAGTGAACAATTTTTGTTATAATATTATGTATACACTGTTGGTTGTGACATTGTGTCTTAAGAATCAAAACACACAAGTATGTTTCGTTTTTAAGCTCCACATCAAAGAAAATATTTTTAGACAAACATGTTTGTGTAATTAAAACTAAAAACAGATTTCACCCGTGCTTTTCAACAAAGAAACACTGATTAAAACTTAAGTTTAAATTAATAAATTTTGCTCTCGTACCGGTAATCTCAAATTTATTATCAAATCCTAACACTTCCAGCAAATTACTTTAAACGTCTTATTTGACTAAGGATGCTTATAAAGATATATATGAAGTATACACAATGTTAATTCATCCGACTAAAGTTTGGAGTGTTGTCGCTTTGTGTATCGAGTTCACTTTGAACTTAAACAACTTCATCTTGTCGCACCGACACTGTAATAGACAGCAAGATAAACTATAAAACAAGAGCTCCAATATTTCTAACAGTCTTGATTATGCAATGAAGAAGTTTCGTATTAAATTAGTTTGTTGTATTTAATAATATACATTGGGCAATGGTTAAAAGTGTGACGACTGTTTGTTTAATAATCATGCAGTTTAGAGCAGGGACTAAAAACGAAAAAAATTCCGTTCGTTTCTGTTCGGAACGAAAACGAAATATATCGTTTTCGTTCTTTTCGTTCTAACCGAAAAAATTCTATTTTCGTTTTCGTGAACCGAAATAATAACGGTTAAAACCGGTTTTACAATATTTTTTAGTCATCAAAAAATTCATTTTTTTTCTAGTCACCACAACCCTCTATAATTACGATAACAATATTTGCGTTTCAACTAAAATATAAACGATGACGAAGGGGTTTGATGCTCACGGGCAGCATATTTTAGACTGGCGAACTATCGCCATATTAAATTTACCAAATCGTTAAACACATTAACATTTAACCATTTTATGAAGTTTAACACCCGTAAGGTGCAAAAACACAAGGTGATTAGGTTAAATTAGACACACGATCTTTATCTAAAAATATGAAAATATAGCAAGTGCAAATCTATGCATTTGAATTAAATGAGATCTTGCTGTAATTATTTAAAAAGACAAAAGAATGAATTCAAGTGGATAATTTACTAAATGTTATAAATAAAAAAGATATTAAAAAAAAACTAATATTAACTTGAAATTTACTTTAACTTTATAGTTTGTACATACCATACAATATACATTTTCACATTCTGTTAAATCTTACTAGCAACACATCTTCCAATAAATCTTCTTTTACATAAGTCCTTTTCGAAGTAAGAATAAATTTTACTATTATTATGTCTAAACGCAAATAAAACATACACATTGATAATATATATCCAATCAAGTGTATATTCTATATTGATGATCTAAAAAATAAATTAGAAATAGAAAATATCTGTACCGTTAATTGTGTTACACGAAATTGCAAGTATAAACAATAAAGTTGTTAATACATATTCACGTAAATATATGGAGAAAAGTGAAGCTCACTTATTTCAAGTGATATTTTTTACTGCCTCGTGGAGTCTCCCCAGCACAGAAGGTAAATTCGCGTTTGTGTTTAACAAATAAAATTGAAATAGCGACAAAACCGGTTTTGGAAAATATTTATTTCGTTTTCATTCTTGAACGAAAAATAATAATTTCGTTTTCGTTCTTAAAAAAATGTCGGTTAATTTCGTTTAACGTTTTCGTTTTCGTTCCGTTCTCAGTCCCTGCTTTAGAGTGTAATTAATAATGGTAGTTATTAGTAATATCAATTAAAACCAGTATTTAAAAATAGCTTCGTTTGTCTTACCAAGTTTGAAGGGATTCCTCTATAGCGATGTCTAATTGTGCTTTAAAGAAAGCTCCTTATCTTGAAGTTTTAACTACGTAAAGAGTCTATTAAGAATATTTTTCGCCATGTTTTAAGTTTCGGTTTTAGATTTTAAATGAAATTAAATTGTCTCTTATATTTGTCGAAACTGGAATGTTAAATATCAAAACTTTTCCTTAAGAAATTCTTAAGAAAGATTTCACAAAAGAAAACGCTACGACTGACGTATCTCAGACATACTTTAGATACCATCAAGGATATGTTAGTAGAAAAAAACCTAAACATTATCGTTTTTTCGCTCACACCAGCACCACTAAACAAATATATTTAAATGGAGTTTTAATGTCTTCTTAGTATCATTTTTCGCTATCAATTAGCATGTCATTAGGGCGAATATTCAGTTTGCTCCAATTTATTACGATGTCTTATATGTTAGGTCGTCCTATTTTGTAAGCAGTCTTTGCCTATTTTATTTGGTACTAAACCGTTTACGACTGTTGAAATGTAATGAAAGATATGTTTAAGTGGGTCAAGTGAATATATGGCGTAAAAGATGTAGCAATTTCAGATACAATGTGTGCTCATTATTTAGTTATGTTCTTAATGCTTTGCTGAATGTACACAGTTTTAACTGCAATACTCGGAATATTATGTACGTCGTAACGTACTGGAAATAAATGGGGACAGTGAATGTAGAACACTGTGAAGCTTTATGTACGCGGTTAAGATGCAAGCTTTTTAAATATTAATTTGCGTTTTCAGAAGTTATCTTAGTTTATCGTCTTAGACAAATAGTGGGTCGATGGGACATGACGTCAAGCGCGTCTAATTTTATGCACACAATAAACTACTTTGTAGTCCAGAAGCTTAGCAAACTTGCCTTTATGTTGTATTTTTTGCAATTGTTTTATTGTACGAGTTGTAAATAAAATGTAGATCTCGGAAACTATTAGAAATAGGATGGTGTGTTTTTACGTAGAAAGAATCTATACAGAAAATATTTTTAAACTAAAAATTATTCTGTCAATAGTAACACCAAAATAAGATGAAATGAAGACTTTATAGAAATATAGGCCAACTTACAGATGGTGGTATTTTGTTTGAAGGAAAGTTATGTATTATTTGCCTTAGATTGTGCGTGAAATTGTAACATTCTTGGAAAAAACATTTTGATTATTATTTAGTCAATTTTTTAAAAGTTCTATGCAATAATTACCTCTGTATTTAGTGAATTTGTTAAAATAATTCTGTTAGATTTGCTGTGTTTCATATTCAAAGCATCTAGTTACCAAATTTTCTTCGAGAAAAACTCCTTGATGTCTTTATTTCACTGCCGTTATACTACTAATATCGATAGGATTTGTCTGCGTTCTTGTCATTTGCAATGTATCTAATGTTTGGCGGTATTCTTTTACAAATAACACAAATTAATGATAAAGCTGGCACCATAAAGTCGATTAAAACCGGTCGATTTTTACTGTGTATTGTGTTCGCTCCCTGAAATGCCCTGAAAACCTAGAAACCAAAAATTGTAATAAAAGTTTAAATATATGTCCACCCCATCAAAATTTACTTAGCTAGATTAGCTAGATAAATGCTTTTTCAAGGGGAGTTTTTTTATATTCGCGGAATGGGGTAAAGAGAGATTGACAGATTTAAGTTTCATAATTTAATTTTTTAATGTATTCTTCTCGAACATGTCTGAATTTGTTGGATCTTTCAATTAATTTTTCTAGACCTATATTTAAAAAAAAGTTTTTCGAAATGCCCAATTATTGCTGCTGGCTATGATTTATCATCGAAGGAATGCTTTCCACGAAGGTTCTTTTTCAAATTAGGAAATAGATAAAAATCTTCAGGAACAATTCTGTTTACAACGTGTACTAGAATAATAAAAGTAAAATGTGTTGCCTATGCTAACAATAAAACGTACGGTAATGACAACTAGTGTTACTTTACTTTTAAAGCATATAATTCTTGCTTTCCATAGTAATTAATGAGCTATTTTTGTGCAAAATTGTTCCCGGTTCAAATTAAATTTGTTACGCATGAAATACCGAATTGGCGAATGGCGTTATTGTATGGCACCTTTGAGGACACACATTTGAATTGTAGATATTTGCCATCGTTTCCTTTAATTATGCGATTCGGTAACCGCCCGTTTCAAATCGGGTATTAATTAACTATTCGATAAACATCCGATGAAATTCCGTAGGTATTATTGGGTGTATGTAACCGATGCATATTATGAAGATACTGTTCGATACGTTATTAAATGTGTTAGTGGGGTAATTTCGATTTAAGAAAGGGCATATTAAAAGTAAATTAGACAGCGTTGCCAGGAAATGCATTTTTATTTTCCTAATAACTATTTATATTCCCCTTTCGAGTTTTGTTATTTGTGGTTGTCTCAATTTTTTCCGAAAAACACCACTTTTATAATAAACGATACAATTTGTTAATTAGTATTCACTTAACTTTTAATGACTTTAAAAAATAATTCTATTGTAATGTAGCAGCGAAAGCTTTTTAAACCGCCTTTGGATTACATCCGAAAATAACTAAATAAATATCTGGACTCCATTGAGTACTGGTATATGAGAGAATATTGGTCTTTGCTACATCCCACCGTATGTATTTTCAACCGTTTGCTCGTGGGATTCGACCAACACTACATCAAGTCTTGGCGATTTCGAGAAGCTCCAGGGACGTACACAATTTATTACACTGGAGAGGTGTCAGGTGTTACTTATGAAATATATCTATCACATTTACTTCTTTCGGGCATCTCTCTATACGAAAAAACCATTGTTGCAATGCTAGACTTTTTCAAGGCGGAATTTCGTAGATAAGTCTTATTTCTTATAAACTCTAGCTGTAATTTTAAGCACAGACGTGCAATAAATATTCATCCATATGTTTCTATAGTCCTGCATTTAATCGGTTGGCATATATACACATGTTAAGCTATTGATTAGGTGCAATTATAGCGGAAAACTTAATTTTTGAGTAGCTTCAGGCAAGCGTCACATGAAGTTGCAGCAAGTAGATTTTTCGCTAAGCTTGTACTTATTTGGTCTAGCATAATTGTAACTGGTTCGTGATTTTTTGCTATAACCATAGCCTTTGTCTTTGTTATATTAATATTTATATTATATCTACTTAATGTATCTGCCCATACGTCTAGATTGCATTGCAAGTTCTTTTCGCTTTTAGCTGATATCACAACATCATCTGCAAAGGCTAATTCTGCAAAGGATATTGGTTTTAGTTTATTCCAACCCCAGTGGGCTTTCTTTGTGTTTTGCTGACATTCTTTAATTATTTTATTCATGAGAATTATAAAGAGCAGTGGACTTAATGTGTCTCCTTTTCTCCAACTGTTGTTATAATTTCATGGGAACTGCTATTATGGGTTCGCCCATAATTTTTACTGCTCTTAAATAAACTCTTGATGGCGTTTAATAATCCTTTTCCCACTGTACTTAGTTTCAATATCTTCCAGATCTTTTCCCTTGGCACTCTATTGAAGGCTTTAGACAGACCGATAAAGCACAAGTACACCATCTTTGAATGCTCCATTGTTTTTTCACTTGTCTTAACGTAAAAATTAGATCCCGCTTGCTTCTACCCGGTCTAAAACCACATTGCGCCTCTTCCAAATTTCTTTTGAAATGACTTCTTAATCTCTCCTCCAAAATTCTTTCATATCATTTTTCTACCACACTAAGTAGAAATATGCCTCTTTAGTTTTCGCATTTTTTACTATCGCCAGTCTTAAATGTCGGTAATATAACAGATACCTTCCAGTCGTTTGGAATATCTTTTTTCCACCATGCGCAATTCTGTAATTAAAAATAACTTTTGAAACAAAATTAAAGTCATTGGGAAAGAACCAAACAATGTAGTCCATGTTATCCAAACAGATGTTAAGTTACTCGTTCTTTACAATCATTATTGATAAGCCCATTTTTATTTTATGTTAATAGACTTTTTTTAAACACTCCTATTTTAAAGGGGGACATCCAGTATAGATTTAAATCGCAGTGTTTTACAATACATCTTTCAATAAAGCAATATTTGTGTGATGAAGCTTTAATATTTCATTCTCTCTGATACTTGATAACTAATGAACTATTTTTTAAAAATAGCTGGGAATCTTTCGTCACTTTGTCAGTGAGAAGTTATTTGAAAGCTCTCGACTGCAAAACTCTCAACTGGAATGTAATTAGTGCAACTGTAAAAAACCTTTCAACGGTTTGTTAATTATCTCAGCCATATTCTGCCTATAATAATGAAATTACACTATAAAAACCACCCTCATGCGAGTTTTATTTGAATTATGCCTCTTCGCCCGCTAGTCTGCTCCTGATATATTGTTAAAATAATACCCGAGCATGACGCACTAGTTATAATGAACGGCAATTCAACTGCTTGTATCTAGGTAGCTGAATTGAAGTTCATTAAAGTGTTTGCGTCATCGACGAAGATTATTTTCAGGGAAACATGCGGGGTTATATGTGGAAGACAATATTATAAGTCATTTAGCTATTGTTAGGTATCGCTTAGACGTGGAGGCTTTGTTAATAATTCTTAATTAATGGGGACGTGTTTAGAACTTATTAAGTTGTAATGGAATTGACGGCGATGGTAGATGTCTCGAAAATTATACACTAACAGCGTTTAGACGTAAAGAAAGTTTTACGAAAGGAAATTTATATACGATAGATAATTTATAAGTGGAGCACTGCACGACGGTAGTTTGTATGATTCACACAAGGACATGATTAGTTAAGGGGTAAAAGAAAATCATAAATTTTGGAACTTATTTTGTAACTTAAGTTTAAAAGTTTGTCAAAAAATTTAACTATTATAACGTTAAATGATACAATATCTAGAAAGAAAGAGGTTTAAAATTCCTAATTCATTACCTAACGTGAGGCATATTACTTGCGGACGCTTATTATTTTGCTTGGGTAATGCATAAAAAATGATCACATCATACAACTGCTGAGTATCCAAGTTCTTAACCTTTCCCGGCCGGCGTACGGAAAATTGCACTAAGGATGGGGTGAAATACAAATGTAACCCAATCAGTTTTTTGTTTCTCTGAATTAAAATGACAAAATGATATATATAATTGGGAAAACTTTAAAAACTTTAGAAAATGCATTTAGAATGCAAAAACACTTTATTCAACATACAGTAACATTGCAAATCTTTTTTTTAAATTTTTGTTTTCTGTATCCTTACAAACAGTACAAATAATTGTTTTTGATCCAATGCTATGGTGGAAACAGACATAGTTGGAACACTTTTGGCAACTAAATCTTCTTATGTCTATTTTTCTCGGACATATCATAAAAAGGCTCTATATTCCAAAGAAAATACAGTGTTTCGTTACACAAAAATAACTTAAAACAGTCAAAAATGTTTGCAACGCTTGGTGATTGGATATTTAGGCTTGGTTTGTGGTTACTACATTCTGAATTGAAGGGCGTCTCGGTTTTGGTGTGATTTTGTTCCACTTAGTTGTATCTTTTAATACAAACATCGGATCTCCATCTCCACAGTCCGTGTCGTTGTTTAAAGCCTCGTCCACATTTGCGAGCAAAAGTGAGAGCCGAGCCTAGCGCAATCCATCATTTCAGCGAGCCTGCCTCTTAACAGTTTAATACGACCACAGGTTCGCGAGTGCAACAAAACCGGTTAGCCAAGTGTTGGTATTTAGCAGGCTCGCTAAAATGATGGATTGCGCTAGGCTCGGCTCTCACTTTTGCTCGCAAATGTGGACGAGGCTTAAGTTGTCGCCTCATTCACTCTAATAATGAGAAATAATATTATGAAAATAAAAATAATTAAGTAAAGTAATATGAAACTAAAAAAATTTAGCACACTTCTTCAGAGGTGCTGGAGTCATTCTTCTTGTAAGTATTTATCGAATTCAGAAGTATCTGAAAAAACCTCGTTTTTATAAATTCTTCGATTCTTCAATCCATTGCAAAGCTGTTAAGTGGTCGCCTTCCTTGCTAAGATCAAGTCTTCGTTTTTTGGACATGCACGGTATTACACTTTTTTACTAAATCTTACAGAATCTAACGCACTGTCGCACAGAATAGAAACATGTTTACTGAAATATTTGGGTAAAACGAGTTTGTTTACTGACTGAATAACCAAAGGTCACGTTATAAGCTGGTAAAATATGAATCACATATAAGACGATATGGGATACAATTGTATCCCAAGCAATTAATTATTGTTTATCGCGTTAACAAGCAAACAAAAGTCGTAAATTAATTTGTCAGTTTACTTCAATATGTATAAGTGACAATTATAAAAATTGGCGCCGTTGAAAAAAAAATTGAAACAAAATATAAGAAAAAATCTCATCTTGGAATATGTATCCCACGCAGGCCGGGGAAGGTTAAAAACATTAAACAAACGTACAAATGTTTAAGAAAGTTGAAATGCAAACTCTTAAATGTGTCAATAAAAAAAAAGTCGTCAAAAATTCCATCGTTTAAGTTTATTTTAATATTTTAAACAAGATTTTTTAATTGCAGTAACATTTATTTGTCTTTAAGCCCTGGTAATCTTTCTAAATACATGTAATGTTTTCCATTTAATTAATTAATCAACATTTTATTTGCCTTAAAATGATTTTTATTGCACACTTTTATTAGTCAATCTTATTAACAATCAATTTAAAAACGAGGTTGAATACCAAATAAATCGCATTTTATTTACGCGAGCAAATGTTTATTTTATCGGATACTTGCTTTACGATTATAATCTCGAACAAATGCTTCATAAATATTAATGTCAGGGAAACGGAGTTTTATTTTCTGCCACTAGACTGATTAAAAAAGTACGCAAGAAAGTAAATTTACACATTTTCATAAAGACGAGACGTTCAACCTCAATTTTATTTACAAACTGTCTGCTGTGATTATTATTTTAAGCAAATCGTTTGAAGTTACTTAAAAAAAGAGCATTTGTGTTGAAGGAAAAATTTATAAGTTGCTGCTTGGAGTTCCAGAACTTACTTTGGCTACCGGATATTACTTTTTTTTTTCATGTAAGCACTGATGACATTACCGCGAAGTTGGAGAAGTTTAATAGTTGTTCAGAGCGTCTATTTAGATTATTAAAAATAATGTGCGTTTTTTTTTCTGTAGCCTCCAAGAATTTCAAATGGCTTCCGTTTCCTGTCTGTTCGTAGTGAATGAGTTGCTTGTTTAATTTAATTTTGTTCTTGGGGTATTGTGCATTCATCTTTTTACGTGACACATTGGTACATTTTTTTTGTAGACCACCGTGTGATGCACAAGATTTTCTGACAATTATCTATGAATTAGAAAGCATATGGTAGAGAGAGTCGATAAACCGAGGCTCGATTAGCTGAGGATATGCATTATTCAAGATGAATTGTGGAAATATTGTATGCAGTATGTCCCATTCATTTTTTACATGATTATTGCGTAATGTTTTCAAGATAACTATAATAATCAAGAAAATGTGTTACATATAAAGAAGGAAACGCTCTGTATAGTCGCAAACGATCTTGTAGTTATTAATCATGAACAACGTGTATTTAAAACATGTTCAAAAAGTTACTGAATACAAAGTTATCCAATAATTTGGTCTTGACTAAGAAATACTGTATATGATTTTGTGATAAAGTGTTTGTAATTGTTATAATAACGCTGTTGCAAATCACTGAAGATTTTTTATGGTACAATTTAAAAAACGAATAAAGTAATAGAGTACACATTACCATTTTATTCTTTTCAAAGCTATTTAATTAGCAATCAATTACCAAACATTGTTTTATAAGTTAAGTGTAGTGTATTGCTGTTTTTTTTATATTGTTCCTGACTGTTAAAAGTAGCTAAGTAGTTCACTAAATTTGACTTTTCACTTGTTGTTTTTTCTACACAAGTCTATTTACCAAGATCCGGAGTGATATTCCAGAAAAGGTTATTCGCAACAAAGCTGACTGAAGCTGTGCTTTACCCTACCATTAAGAGATCTAGCGAGCTAACGTAACACAATAAGGCAATCCTTACAGACAATAAAGAGGGCTAACGGTTGTTCATAAATTTTCAATCTGAGTTACGGTATAATATCCGCGGAAAGACGGTGTATTAGGACAATTAAAGGGACCAGTGGATGAAGGTGTTTCGTTACATTTTGGTCCTATTGTAAAACTCGATTTTGATTACATGTTTAGCAGAGATTTAATTAATGGAGGTCTAATCTAATGAACTCAGGATAGCAAACACAGTGTCGGTAATCACTTTAGAGGTAGTCAACTGCTAATTTTAGATCTAGTTTAATACGGATAATTGTTTGAACATACAAAAATATTTATTATGCGTGTTTGGTTCTGTAGCAGGCCTACTAAAATAACTTGAACACTTGTTTTTTTTCCTGAGTTTTAAAAGGCAACTTAAATCTTTAAGTTAATCTTTAAAAAGATTGTGATAGTTTGTTAAATAGATTTTTCAACAAAACCAAAAGCGTACATAGAGCTCTTTATTGAAAATTAAACAAACTTTAAGCTTCCCTAGGCTGTTTTCGTCCGAAACAAATTAAAGTTTGTTGTATCACCTCATAAAAAAGTTTTGAGGCTTGATAGTATTAAACTGGACCACTGAAAATATAACGATGACGTCTAAGTTGACGTTAATTAAAGCAAGATGTCAAAATGTAGCTCAAAGTAAACTAAGGACACTGTTAAGTTTGTCTTGCTGTCGTAGTTCGAGAGAGATACGTAACTAAATTAGTATATTAGCACCCTCGTCAAATGTTGGTGATGCTGACCATCCTCGGCCAACTACAATGAAACATACTAATTACCAACATTAATAATAGGTTATATCCACTAATTTTGAACGAGCCCTGTGTTAGTGATTCAATATTTATTGCGATGAGCTATTTATTTATAAAACAGGCTTTGGTACTTCTACTGGGTTAATATTTGAAGATAATGGGTTGAACAAATGACTTATTCAAGCTAAACCTAAGATAAGGTGGCGCTTGGTTCCACAATCGAACAAAAGGGGGAGTTTGGGTGCGTACTTTTAGTAAGGTATTAGAATTTAATATTTTTGACAACATTTTTACAAATAAAACCGCCATGTGACACGAAACTACAGGTTTATAAAAAAACTTAATGAGCATAACGTAATTAAAATCGAAACCCTCAAATATAAAAAAAAATAAATAACTGACACTACTGTCCAATTGCACTTTGTACAAAAATATCCACACAAACATGTCATAAAGCAATCTACAAAAAATTTGTCTTATACTAACAGATTTTTGTAAAATTTGAAAAAAAAAGGTTTACATTCTTTGATAAAATTTTGACTTCTTCTTTCCACATAAGACAATATATAACGTTAAAGTATTTAATTTTTATTTAATTTTAATCGTAAAACTTCGAAACCTTTCTTCAATTTGTAAATTGGTTTTTTAATGGTTATTAATAGTTTTACAAATTCAAAATGCATTTTATAGTGAGTCGTTTGTTTTATTTAACGCGACCCTAGAGCTTGTTTATAAACGCAAACAGCGTACATTTTAAAATAGCGCAAAGTGATGAGTGTAAATTATTCACAAAAGCTAGATATTTACAGCTAAAAACACTTGCGCGATATACCCTTAATCAATCACATGTTCATACGAACATAAATATGATAAATGCGTACAATGAAATTCGCTCCGTTTATCAATATTCAGACGAAACAATGAACTTCAACTTTGAATGATCGCAGTTCTCTAACTTCAGTTGCAAATAAATCTGTTACGGATGCAGAAATAAATGAAACGATTCTATTAACAGCGATTCAGTTTAGGATTCTCCATTCTATTGTAATTAAAGCAGTTGCTATGTAGGAGTTGTAAAACTTTTGCTTGAAAAAGCTGTTTCGTAGACTTTTCCATCTGCTTAAAACCTCATTCAATTGGATCATTTCAAAGCGAATCGATTTCCTGCCAAACAGAGGTTTAGAGGAACTAGAAAGAGAGTTGATCATCAGTGCCTTTGAGGCAACATACGATGTGCACGTCCTTTAACAGCAAGCTTTTGTTTAAATGGATTGATAAAAGTAGAATGTTTGAGGGCGATTTTCAACCTAGTTAACGGTAAAAATTGTGTTGATTGAATCTTTATTAATGAAGGAAGAGTTGTCCTGCCTGATTATTACCTAAGTCCCGTTAACATTTTATATTTGTTTATAGGAATAAGGTTTTAAAACTCTAACATACCAATTGGATACTAAAAGACTATATTTTGCACTTCCAGTGGTAAACATGGTTGGTTAAATGCGATTTAATCTCCTTCTGGTGTTTACATAGCACCATAAAATGTTTTTTTAATAAATATCTGGCAGCAATTAACTGCATTAGATTCTAGCGTATTTTATGATGTATCAAAAGTACATTGTTTGTCGTAGGTAATAATTTTGAAAAGTCGAAAACTGAATTTACCTTCTTCGGTGACCCCAAATATTTCAAAGTACTCAACCTCTCCAGAAGTAGAAAACATGGTATAAAAGTGCCAGACTTCTCTATTTCCAAAAAAAATTGCTCTTAAACTGTTAAATATTCATCCCACATTTCCTGTCCTTTCGCTTATTTCTTTGTCCATTCCTCCATTTTTATCTATGATCACTCCTGCATATCCTTTCTTAAACTATTATTGCTGAACATTATTTTTAATATATTTCAAATTGACGTTGTTTGTTTATCTCCACAAGTAATTCATTAAAAATCTCGGGCCCCTTGTAGTATTCTGGTATTTGTCTTAATTATTTTGGTAGTCCAAAGTAGTTTTTAGTTCTAGTCTGATATTAGTGAATGTTACGGGTTTTGTTTTAAAATTTTAGTCATGCTATGTGATAAAAATTATTCATTTTCTTATACTTTATCAGTCAAGTTCTTAAAACTATGTACAACAATGAACATACAAGTCTCTTAAACTTGGTCTAGATATCCTTTAAAAAAATATTCTCAGGTATAACATAAGTGTCTAATAATTTAACTTAAGTAAATAAAAATCAGCATTTTATAAATAATTTCTTTCAAAAATGGTAAAACGGTTTTAAGATTGTATTTTTTTTCCGTCAGACTGCAACTGATAAAAAGACAAGAATTTTTAAACTAGTGTTCACAAGAGATCCTTCTGAAAATTACTTCTTTTTTGTCAAGAATCTGTTGAAGATATTTTACTGACAAAGAGACGAAAGAAAACTGCTTTAGTATGTCTACAAGATATCTTTAATTGGACTGATCACTTATTTTATAAAATAATAACTAACTAAAGTTATTTTATATTACTTAACAAATCACTCAAATAAATCAAGCATTTGTTAAATAATTGGATGTACATAGATTGAGATAGTTTGTGATTTAGAAAAACTGAACTAAATGGTAAGAGGATTAGATATTAAAGTACAAAAAGCCATTTTAAAGACAAACTTACCTTGCATTGCCAACCAATTTAAATGTAAAAGAAATTGTAGGTTTAAACAAACCTAAAGCCATTTGTGGTTGAAATTAAACTGAAATTGAACACTCAAGAAATACATTATATGACTTTTTATTTCCTAAAATGTATCCCAGTGTTCTTAGGAAACAACTACAAAAATCGAACGGAAATATATTCGTTTCAACCCTGTATAAAACAACGCAAGCAAAAAAGAGTAGTATACAATATCCTGCTTTAGTACACAAACCTAAAAAGCGTTTTATTAATTCTTATCCACGATTTCATTTGTTTCTATCTAAGGTTCGTGTTGGGAGTAACAAATTCACCAAAATGTGAAATATCATTGGCGGTTGCAAAAGTGCGCCCCGACCTCTGTCTCATAAATATACAGCTCACGTTTGCCTTCCATCCCTTAAGAGAAACGAATTTCATAGTGTACAATAGGTCGATCCATGGATTGTGCACCGAGTGAGACTTCAGTATCAACTCCCAACTTTTAAAATAAATCCAGCGCGACGTATGCAAAAGTTTAAAATGAAAACTTTCGATATAAACTTAAATGTGTATTTATATATAAGCTGATACAACTAATAAAATGATACGGATTGGCAAAGGGAATGTATTAAATATTATGTAACTGAATCGGTTTTGGATTAATCAAGGAGGTGACAAAAAAATCACAAATTTTGAACCAATCAGGTGGCGTTGACCCAAAACTGAAAAAGTAGTGTATAAATCTATGAATGTGCTATATTTGATAGTATAAAATAAAGGAACACTTACATAAAGATATATATTTTGTAAAAACTTAACATTAAAAGTAACTTCATGTAGAACATTTGGTTTTTAGTTTAGAAAAAAAAAATAAAAAATTGGTCTGCAGTAAATAATGCATTATCTATTTTTGCAAGTGTGATAATGTATTAGCACCCATGTGTTTTACAAAAATATTTGGCATATGAGCAGCAATTTTTGTGGTCTTTAAAAAAAAGGGAATATTGCATACTTTTTTTATACAAATAAGAATAATTTAAACTAGTTAATCTCTTTTAAAAAGTAGGTATTTCTTGTCTAATTGCAAAACCAGTTACAACAAGACAATGCTTTATTTTTGTTGCAGAATTTGTTCCTGCTAGTCGTCTGGTGGAAACGAATGGGCATCCAATTAGCCGCTGTTGCTACAAAGCCAGATAAGGTAGGAAATTTACTTTTTGAATTTATTGTTGTCATTATTTTTAACGAAAATGTAATTGGCTTCAATTCAAGGAAAAAAATATTTGGTAAATTAAAGGATATCAACTCGTTTGCAATAAGATAATTAAGATCTTTTAAAACATATTCTTTATGCTGTAGCTTTGAAATTTTTTTGCCTAATAGCGCCTGCTAAACAATTATCAAATCTTTCATAGCTAATTAAGATCGTTATTAATAAAATAATGATAAAGCTACACAATTAATGGTACAAAATGGGTTAGCGTTGTGTGAATTTAATTATGCTTTCATCGTTTCACCAAGAAAAGTTTCTATTGTAGTGAAATTTTAAGGTCTTTAAATAATTAAGTTAATCGCGCCTTTGTTATCAAGTTTCGAAAACATTTGCGAAACAAATTGGGCGCTACACATAAACAGACTCCGAAAAGTTTGTTGAGGTAATTTAATTAATAATAGAACAAGAAACTGCAATTAGTCAAACAAAAAATAAACAATGTTATAGGGTCTCGTTGCGTATTAACAACGTTTTCATTTGAAACTTTTTTTAAACAATCTCCGTTGCTATTTTTAACAATGGTATATTTCCCTGTAATTTTTGCTTATTTAGCGGCGAAATTTTTGCTTCATAATTTATTATTCTCCAGGTACATTTACAGTAAGAGAACGAAGTACGTAAACTAAAATTTTAATTAAACCCGAACTGTTTTACATTTTTCCGCGGGTTTTTATTATTAGCATTGCCTCAACTTTGCGCAGATTCTTTTGGTGAAAAAAACACGAACATTATTAACAACTGAAACGTTATTTTAGGAAACACGTGTAATTAAAATAGCATTTGAACCGTAACAAAAATGACATTAAGCGCGTTGTCGTTGGGTTATTGGACAAAAGTGCATTCTTTGTGCATTTTATAAGACTTGCTTTAAAATGAAATTAAAATCGCTGACCTAAAAATTTGCAGTATTATAATGCATTTTTAAAGAAAATTTAACCGGAGTGCAATATTACTTCAAGATATTATTTTTGAAACGATGTATGAGGCGTTTATTTTAAAAGGGGCGTAGGTCCGTTTTTCGAAAATTAATTTAAAGCTTTATACGATTTCGAAAATGTATGGTGCTTTTATATTTAAACATTTTACTTGCAATTTGTTTCCAAAGCATCACTGTTTTCGTCAAGATAAATGTTATTGTTAAACAAAAGCGCAAATACCTTTAATTCGGAAGTGGCATAATGATGAATTAGCTTGCCTATATACCCCCAATTTATCTATTTTTTTAGTCATGAGTCCTGCTACTGTTAGGTGTTGAGTTGTGTTGTGCTGACTTTTTTTCATGTTTTTCTGTCTTGTGCTAGCTTTTTTATGTCTTTCCATTTGATGTTTCTGTCCGTTACGGCTTTTTTAACTTCGCCTTTCCAGATTTTTCTCGGTCTACTCTTTTGTTTTTTCCCTGTGATCTTGCTTCGTAGGTTTTTCTGGTTAACCTTTCTTCTTTCATCCTATAAATGTGACCTAACCATCCCAGCTGTCTTTCTTGTATTTTTGTTTTAGTTGATTTTATCATTAATTGTTCTCTGCATGTTCCATTTCTGATTTTAACATTTTTGGTTTTTCCTTGGATTTTTTTTAGAAATATAATTTCTGCTGCATTCACTCGTCTACTATTTTTATTTGTAAATGTCCACCTTTCACTCATACAGAGTGGCCTTTAAATAATACTGACTTTACCAGTCACAAAATGTGTTTAACCATATTCATTACACAACGAAAAAAATTGCCACTAATCGTTAAACAAAAACTAAAAATTTGTTATGATTTAAACACATTTCTTTGCGTTTGGGTTCAAAGTTCTTTTATTTGAACTGAGTATGGCTCACGTGAAATAAATTCAGCTAAATTTGCTTTATCTGTAGACGAAAAACCATTTTAAAGAAAGCATATTATTGTACCGATGAGACTTGTGGCGCCAAAACCATTTTAAAATTACAGTCTCAGAAACTATTATTGGGATTTTTTAGTGTCTTTTCTGTAACTTAAGACTCCTTTTTCGTTTAACTGGTTTAAATGGTCTCAAATTTAAGTACTCGTATTTAATTTTTAATACCTTGCATTAAAAAATATATACAGGTTGATTAAAATTCGAGTTTAAGCATGGGTATCTCTCTTATTATAATAGCTAGAATATAGGCTTAAATTCGGCAAAGTTGCTAAATTTGGTGCTCATTAATATTCCGAAGAGAAATTGGAAATATCTCAAACGGTATACTTATATATGTATGTAAAATAAACGTCACTAAACCTAATAATGAAAATTAACATAACAATTTTATCTTAATTATTGTCATGGATATATTTTATGATATTTCGCACACATGAACTTTACTATTCCTGGAGGGACCTAAATACGTATTAATTCTGCATTTACTTATATTACATATCGTGTTAATACGTGGTTTCAAATTGCAAATTATCGCGACCCGCCCCCAAAACTTTATAAATTACGCATCACATGAGAATAGAACGGTTTAAACCGAGAAGCAATATTTTATCGTGTACCTAATGACCTCTATCCCCCAGGTTCCCAGTATAATTTAAGTATAATCGCTTTTATCCCAGTTCATACAGCAACCGAATGGCTTTTGTTTACAGAAATAACTTGAAAGTGTTATAAGAATTTAAACAATACGATTATTTTGTAGGTTTGTTGACCCGCGCACGTTTGGGCCGTTATAATCCTGTAAAATCTTTCAGCGCTGTAAGATTGATTGCTTTGGGGTGACGAAACGTAAGGACATTATTTAATGTCGAGAAAGGAATTGTTCACATGTTATATAAGCATTAAGCGGTACAATATTTTCTGTATATCTAATTTGATGAATATTTGAAACTTCCTAAGGGTTTGATATGTAAATTACGAAATTGAATCTATAAATAAGGTACCTAATTAAAAACTGAAACAGTTTTATGTTAAATGGGACCGCAGAGGCTTAGGATTTTTGAAGAATTTTTCGGAAATTAAGACCCCATTGCACAAAGCACCAGTTAGAGATAACACATGTTAAAACCCTAAACTAGGCAAAACTGTAGCACTATAGGATCTGATGTTGTCTATTTTATGCATTAAAATGTATAAGTGTTGCTTTGACTGATCAAGCCTAAGTATTTTAAGTGGAAATACAAGAAAATACATTTTTCAAACATGTCGGATAATTTTATTTTGATAGACAGGGTAGGTTAAAAGCCTTTTTATACAGCTTTATTGGTGTAAATAATAATTGTACGCAAAAACCTGTTCCTTATAAAGTTTTTGATAAACTGTAGTAGCTGCATTTTGGTGACTTAATTTTTTTCTGACTTTCCTTGTGAGACTAATAAAAGATGGCATTTATTTTAAAGGAACCAACATTTTTTTATATTACTGGATATACAGGGTGGTCTACTTTTTAGTAGCAGGACTTTAACAGTCGATAGAAAAACTTATTTTAAAGCGAATATTCGATATCAACATGGGTCCAAAAACGCTTCATCTTAAAGATACAGGGTGTTGAAATTTTCGAAAAAATAACGATAATGTTTAACCGTTTCTCAACCAGTACATATATTTAAACCAAATTTGGTATACAGCAACACCTTACTGGTTACCACAATCCAAGTCCCACAAGCAACCAGTGGCGGAGTTGTGGGGGTTCGGGTTCAATAAATTTTATAAAAAAACTAGTACGGCTCTGTTTAAAATCAAACTCAAACTTGTTTCTCTGCACTCTGTACCCAAACAATTTTTGAATTACTATGTAACACAAAAACATACATCGGTAAAAAAAGCAATGTACGCCAAAATGTAGCTTCACACTTAAACAATTTTGTTTTATTGTAATAATAGTTTTATTTATCTCCCTACAGAATAGTTCCCAACATTTTTGGCCAACCCTGTTTTTTTCGCGTGCATTTTGTTGAGTTATCAACCTAACCGCATTTTCTTTAACCTTTAAAGTTTATTTTCGTTAAAATTTGACTAAACAATAATACATTTTTTATAATATTATAATACAGTTTGTAAAAATCCTTTTTTATTTTATTGGTACACAATTTACTTCATTTACTTTAACATTTAGTTTTTAAAAATCCATTCGCTGTATAGAGAAGCAATAAATACTTTCGCATGTAATTTTTGGCACAAGTATCTTGTAGGTCACTTTAACTAAGGTTAATTTTTGTAGCATTTAAACCATACTGACATTGAAAAATATTTAGCAATATATTTTTCTTTACAAAAGCATTTTTTAATTGTTTCACTCTGAGAAAACAAATTACTTTTAGCATAGAAACTGGGTTATAAGTTACTTTCACAAAACAAAACATCAGAATGAAACAAACAACTTCGTATTGCTTTATAAAGGTTTCCATTTATGGTATGAAATTTGTATTATGAATTAACAGTCATTTTTGTAATAATAAACATTAAAGTTTTACTTTATTATACTTTACATTAACAAAGTAACAATAAATGTTTATTAACTCTTACTAAACAATAACACATTGATTAATTTAACTCTTCAAACCTTTTTAATTCTTATATCATATTTAAGACAACAAGATATGAATCTATAGAGTTCTACTTTGTTATGTTTAATGACATTTTCCACAAACATTCTGTAAATTTTAATAATTTAATAATAATTTTTTAGAGTCCAGGTTGTCTTCGTTTGCTTTATATTAAAATTATATTGGAATTCCCTTAATTCATTATACCATTTAAGCTTCATTCAATTTATTTTTTTAGTGTTTATTTGCCACTGAGTTGTAAGTTTTAAAAACAAACAATTTTTAGCATATACCAGTCTTTATTTGTTTGATATGTTGTATTATACTGAATACAAAAATTTATCTTGTTACTCAACATGCTACGAACTGCTTTAAGATAAGAAGTAAAACTTATAAAGGTATCCATAACACATTTTTTATGCTAAGAAAATAACAATGGTTTAATATTTGGTGTTACGGGGTTTTCTGGATCGAAAATATACTTGCTTAAAGTCTTAGTTAATAAATAATAACAATGATTAATAAACTATTAAGTTTCGTTTCTTATTTCCTACTAATATACAAATAATTATGGAAATAGTATATATTTTGAACACTTTAAGATCACAATGATTTTATCTTAATGCATATTTCATCACCTGCCGATCACATGAGTCTCAAAATAAAAAATTCATGTTCCAATAACACTTAAAATTAGTTCGGGTTTCTTAAATTTACAATTAATCTTTCAAACATTTCCAATATTGAGGTCAACATGTAATTTTTGATGACTGTGTCATCGCGTAAGTAAACACTTTAAATAAAATCTTAACAAGCAAAGCTTCAGCTAAATTAATATTAATATGACCTCAAGAATCCAATGTCCATCACTTGATAATCGATTTAATGGCACAATAAAGAACTAAGTGGAAAATAACCTACGCAATTAAATTAACAAATAAAGTTTCAGTCCTTTACCTTAAGGTACAGTCTCAGTCGACACAAATTTATTGTGAAATTGGCTAATTAATTTTACAAGTGGCTACCTAATTCTATACCTTTGATGTCGGGTTCTGTTTTGAGCGAATTTTTCTTTGAAGGAAGCGGTTTGCCTTTCAGTATGAGCTGAATCTCTTCCAATGTTTTGCCCTTTGTTTCCGGTATGAAAAATATCGCGAAAAGAGCCGTGAATATGCACGAAGCCGAGAAAATGAAGAACGGCACATGCATTCCAAACGCGTCAGCTAAGTAATTATACATGTAGATTGATATGATAGCGAATATCACGTACATGCAGTCGGATAATGTCATCCCCATCGCCTTGACGCTGGTAGGAAACAGTTCTGCTGTCATAACAATGGGTATTATCCCGAGTCCGGCTTTGAAAACGGCCGCGTATACCATCACCGAAGCTACCGGGATCCAGTTGTACGATGTAACGTCGATTCCGGAGTTTTTAACGGCGAAATAGGACGCAAGAACCGCTAGGGATAAGCCTGTTAGCAAGCTAGAGGTGGTGATGAGACGTTTTCGCCCACATCTGTCCACCATAAGCGCTGCTATAGATCCAGCAACCAGCATAACACCACCGAAGATGATGGACGTGGTGTTGGGTGAGAAAATTGGATTCGCATCGCCTAGGATCAGGTGGATGTTCATCAACATAACACTTATGCTGCTGAAGTGTTGGGACGCGTTCAAAACCGTCATTATAAGCACAGCTTTGAAGTTGCTCTTGACGAGCAGCAAATCTATAGGTCTTCCTCTTTCAGAAGCTTGCCTCTTAACAGCGGCTGCTATTTCTTCGAGTTCTTTTTCGACGTCGTCTTGGGCGCGGAGCATCTGAAGCGCTTTCCTAGCTTCCTCGTATTTGCCTTTCAGGAGCAGGTAGTATGGAGATTCGGGCATGAAAGGAAACGTGCAAAGTTGAAAAAGGACGAACGATGCACCCACGGCTGAAGAGACGGGAATCGAGACGAACGGCACGACACAGTACACCAGCAAAATACCAACGAGCATCATGACTAGTATGAGGGCGCCCAGAAACCCGCGGAATGTCTTGTCGGCTATTTCACCTATGTACATCGGGCCTGACACGAACGCGACGTCTCCGGCAAGTCCGCAGAGGAATCGCGCCACAAGAAGTACTTCCACGGATGTAGCGGTTGCTATTAATATCCATGATATGAGGTTTTGCACTGCCGCGATTAGAATGGATTTTTTTCGGCCGAATTTGTCCACGCAGAATATGGTGACAGGTAGTCCGGCGAATCCGCCGAACATGTAGATGTTTTCCAGCCAGACGATGTAGGATTCTTCGAGGTGTACCGGGGAACCGGGTGATTGTAGTATTTGGATTGCTGGCGATGTCCATCCGTAGTGCATTCCATCGGCGATGGCGCTGACCGTAGCTAAAAAAAAATATTTCGTTATTCAGCTATTTCAAAATATTAAATTGTCTATACGGGGTGTTTTAGGAGGAATAGCAAATAGTTTGGGCGCTGGTAGTATGCATCATTTTGAGTAAAAAAATGCATATAAACATGTGTCCATTTCTCAATGGTTGGCAAGAAAGAGCTGTTTGAATGTTAACCTTAAAAAGCCTCACAAAGGTTGATCATTGCATTCATTGATTATTTAAATTATAAATATAATTAAAAAAACACACGAATAAAATTAGCAATAGTTCAAAATTCATGTTCAAAAATCCCACCACCAACTTCAATGTACTCTCAAACTTAATTTACAATACTACGTGTAGCTGCACATTCTAGCCGTCAGGTGACACATCATCTAATTCTAACATTACCAGAAAAATATATCGATCGATATGGTCACTTTAATTGACCACCAACCCCAGACCTTACACCATTAGATTTTTGTCTGTGGGGATGGATAAAAAGAGACGTCTATTAAAAAATAGTATACAGCTGTATCTTCCTAACCATTGAGAATTGGACACATTTTTGTATGAACTTTTTAACTCAAAATGGTCCATAGGTACTACCAGCTCCTAAAATATTTACTATTTCTTCTAAAACACCCTGTAAAAAATTGTAACAAAACCAATGTTGGTTTGCAAAAATATTCTTTAACGGTAACTATTGGCCACATCCATTAGGTTTTTAGAGCATTCCAAAATTTTGTTTTTGTACTTAATACTTTTAAAATTATTTACGTATTTATTAGAAATTTTTGTGGAAATGGAAATTATAGTCTTTTATATTTGTTTGCCAATTTTAAGATTAATTTTGATTAATCTATTCATAACTAAAATTGGGCATGGACCTCTCTCCGCCTTATATTCAAAAATTTCCATCACTTGAATTAAAAACTGATTGATCACATTTAAAACCAGAATTTTACTAAAACTAATATAGGTAGTTATAAAATTAAACTATGCGAAGTCATGCTTAAGAAACAAGATTTCTATGAAAGTCGTTAAACACTATTAGTTAAATGCATTAAATACAGTCACATAATTGGTGATATAAAAAATTTAATTTAGCGACATATTTTATGCTTTAAATAAATAAATACAATTGGACATTGTATTGGACGAACTAAAGCAATAAATTTATATGCGTCATAAAATTTATTAGAATCGGAAAGATTCGGAATTACTTTGAAATCAAAGGAATAATATATGTTGAGGTTAATTTAAAAAACTACCAAGAGTTGCACATTAAGGAAAATTTCGTACCAGTACTCTCGTCCCTTTATCAGTAAATTTAATTTTCTTAGTATTCTACAAAAAACGGATTGCAATCTTGAAACTGATATGGATTTGCTTTAAAGAGTTATTATTCATAGAAATAAGAGAAGTGCCTTTCAATTTAAAATTTGTAGTTTATTATACATCGAAATGAATTACTTAAATCAGTATACCAAACATACAACTATATCGTACAGCTTCTGAGTAAAATTTATTGAAATTGAATGATTTTTACAGTTCAATAATTATGAAAGTGGTCCTTCTTGGCAAAAAAATCGTATGGTGGATTAAAAAAAAACATGCTTTATAAATGTATATATATTAAAATTCATAAAAACGTGGAAAGACTATCAGTATTTTAAAATCGACTGAAATGCCAGCCCATAAATATCTAGACTCAAAAAACAAATACTTATTACACCACTTCGTAATAAATGGTCAATTAATTAGTTTTAGCTTATATCCTTTTAATATAACGCTTTTAAAATAATATTGAAATAAAAGCATACATAACTGCTAATCAATTCATAGTGTACTTGTTCTTTAACACATGAATGTCTGTGTCTCTTTATGAATACGAAACTAAATGTTAAGTTTAATTTAAACGTCAAATATTTGCTTATATCCTTTTAATATAACGCTCTTAAAATAATATTGAAATGAAAGCATACAGAATTACTAATCAATTTATCGTGTACTAGTTCATTAATAAGATTAATATTAGAATGAATGTCAGTGTCCCTAACTCCTTTATAAATACGAAGCCAAATGTTAAGGTTAATATAAACCTCAAATATGTGTCTAAAATTAAAGAAATCTGGATCTAACGCGTTGTAAAACTAACCCAATAATATATTTTTAAACGTTCGAAAAAATAATACAGCTGCAACTTACCAGTGAAAACTGCTAGCAGTTGAGGAAATTTATTTCCAAATATCTTTGTAACCTCATAGAAAACCATTGTTTTAATTATACACTTCTCTCTCACTGATCGTAACAGCTGAACAGCGAAACAAGTACATATGAAGGCATTGTTTACATTGCTAATTGTGAAATTCTACTAGCGACACTTTTAATAGTTTAAACACGTGGTCCTCAGGACAAAGAGTCGAAAATATTAGCACGTATTCCGAAAGTAATCTTAAGTTTGTATGTACTAAATTGCACTGTAAACGGAATATAATCATACGTTGCTATATTGGAATAGATATAGTTCGTTAAAAAAATCTCAGTACTTTGCCAAACTACTTTTGTCAACGATATCGTAGCTAGTTGTTAAATTACTAGCAAAAGGAGTTTATGTAACCTAATGTTAACGCGCCACCATGTTAAAAAAAGTATTTTTTTGCCGGTGTTTTTTTTTTAAATTAACGTTTCTTAAATTGTCCCCAAGTAATATAAATAATTTACACAACAAAATAATACAATTTTAACCCATTTCTAGACAAAAACTGAACCGTATTCATTTGGATAACATGCCCATGGGGAAGAAAATAGTGTTTGGCCACTGTTATCTTATCGAACACAAGTATGTATACACTGGTTACTTACTGCCTACTTACTAACTGTTATAATCCGATGGTAGCAAGTAAACAAATAATTAAGTAGTTAGGGGATTAAGTAGTTACAGAATTATTTCACCCCTAACGGTAAAATTTATACCAAAAATACCGTGTTCTACAAATCAAGCATATGCTAACAATCGATGTTAACGCATTTGTTCATATTGTTTCTCTAAAAAATTAATTATGAAACGACTTTAATAACGCTTTTATTTATTATCAAAGTATTGCCTATAATTAAGTTATAGTTTTCTTGTTTATTACGCTAATAATTGGGGAAAATTACGTCAATAAAAGAATTAATTTGATGTGACTTCATATCCATATGTTGTAATCTTGCTATGCAAGTATAAAGAAAAAACATGTGTAGAAAATAAATAACTTTACCTATAGTCGTGATAACACTTTTAATCAAATGCAAACATCAAACTTATAAATTACTTCATTTACTTGTCAGTGTATTAAAATAAGTATTAAAATAAATGAATTAGGAATATTGGACGTAAATGAAGTGAAATTTTAGATACCCATTTTTTGCATTTACAAAAAACTGCTGTTTCCATACATACATTGGAAACAAAGACCTTCTAGTTATTTGGTTAAGTATTTCCTGCATTATATAAATTATAACAAAGTGTAAGATAAAATTATAAAAAGCATTGTTTTATAAGAGCTAAAAATTATTTACTTTAATCTTACTGTGGTAAATTATTTAAAAATGTTTTTGTTTTTACCATGTATTGTTGATACTAGTTCTTGCTGCACACGCAAAAATTAAGCAAATATAAATCGGAATTGACTACTATTTTAAAACTGCTGGTTAAAAAATAATTAAGCTAAAAATTTCCGTTGACAAATAATACAATCGGCTATAAAATCCTTAGCAGGTGATTGCCAAGTAAATCCTTATGTAAATTTGTAATCTTGATTTACTTAACAAATTCGCAAGTAATTGTTTAAACAAAGATAATGATAAATGCGTGTCTCTATTTGTTGTATAATGATTTACCATTGTGAAATGTTTTTTGGGAATGTTGACACAGTAATTTATTGTTGTAAAAAAACTGCAGCCATGTAATGAAGTATGAGATTATTTTTTACTGCATGGGTTTTTTTTTGGTGCTCGAAAAAACTGTTTAAAAATAGTGATGCTGTATTTATTTTTCTTCTTCTCGACTGTTTTTGTCTTTTCAGGCGTCGGAGGGTGGTTCCGTATTTTGAGTACATTTCCGCCATGCCCTTCTCTTGCTAGTGTTTTCATTTCTTCTACTGTTTTTTCTTTTCCTAACCCTATTTCTCTTATTTTATCTATCCATTTTCTTCTTGATCTCCCACTTTGTTTTTTGGCTGATTTTCCAATTTCCATTATTTTTCTCGTGATTCTGTCAGGCTTAATTGTTACTATATGGCCATACCAGTTTAGTTGTTTTTTTTTTATTATTTGTCCTTGTTCTGTTCTTTCTCTAATGTTTTCGTTTCTTATTCTGTCCTATTTAGTTTTCCCAGCAATTTTTTGTGGTGTTTCATTTCGATGGTGTTAATTTTAGCCTTTTTCCCCCTTATTGTCCAGTTTACGGATTGGTATGTTATTGTTGGTAATGTTACCATAATATGTATTTTCAATTTCACCTTTATGTCAATGCTTTGTGTCCTGGTATTGTTTTGTTTAACGAGTAATATATTTTTGTTGATTTGTTTGCTCTATTTGTTAATTCGGTATCTATTTTCCCATCCTCTGTTATCATACTTTCCAAGTATTCGTATGTTGTTACTCGTTCCATAATGGGCTTAGACTGGCTCCTTGTTTTATTCCTTTATATATTCTGAATTCATTTGATCGTTGTCATGCAATTTGTACTTTAGCTCTAACTGTCTGATATGTGCTTTTAATTGCGTTTATTAAAAGGTTAGGTATTTCCATTTCTCTCAGGGTTTTCCATATTTCTCTTCTGTCCACAGTATCAAAGGCTGCTTTTAAGCCTATAATAATGTTAAGTAGAGTTCTTCTCCTTCTTCTACTTTTCTTTTTATTATATTTCTTATAATATATATGTCATCTTTTGTCTGTCTTTCTGGTCTAAAAGATGCTTGTTCTTCTCCAAGTTTTCATTCCACGTGCTCTCTTAGTCTCTTTTCTAGGATTTTGTGTATAGTTTGGGCTAAACAGATTGGTCTGTAATTTTCACATCGGGTCTGTTCTTCCTTCTTGTATATTGGTATTAGTAAATTATTTTCCCATTCCCTAGATATTTGTTGTTTTTCCCCATGCTTCTTTGCATATCGCCCATATCCAATCCATTCCTTTTTCTCCCAGCCATTTGAACAGCTCTGGTATTATTTGGCCTTCTCCACTTGCTTTTCCAATGTTGATTTTTTGTAGTGCGTCTTCTACTTCTTCCTCTTAATTTCTTGTTGGTGGTATGTGTGCTCTTCTCTGTTTATGTTTTCTTCTGGAATTGCCATGTGGTATTTGCTTACATAGTGTTCCCTCCACGTTTCCAGTATTTATTTTGTGTCTGTTTGTACTTGTTCATGTTTATTTTTTTCTTTTTATTCCCTCTGTTTTTTTTTAATTAGTTTTCTCAGAGTAGAAATCAAATGTTATGGTAAAATAACTTAGACGTTCTATGAAAATTACCAAAATTTTGGGACTTTTAAAACACTTTTAGTGTTCAAAATTAATTTTTATCCTAACATGTGAAACGACCCCAACATAGAATATGTGCATGTGGGCTTTACCACTTGTAAATTAACTTTGTTTTCGTTGATTTGAGGGCCCTGCTTGTGATTCGTATTTAATTGTTATTATATACGTGTAATATAGTTAATATCGAAATGTGTGTCACGGCTTAATGTGATGTGGCTGCAGTCTCTAAGGATTATGGTTGCAACTTCGATGTTCAATACGCTTGGCCACCCTCAAGTTCGTGATGTGTCGCTCGACATTCCAGCGAGTAATTACTGGTAATTAAGCAACTATTGATGTTCGACTGAAACGTGGTGTTTATTTTGTGCCAAACTTTCGGCGAAATCGCATTAAAAGCTCAAGAGACAACCAAATGGCTCAAAAATTTGACCTACTGCATTGATCGAACGATATATTTTCAATCGACATCTATAGTTATAGTTATAGTTGATAGATTACATATCTTAATATATTTAATAGTCTTCGTTACAGCATGGATGCTTTGTACACATAAAAAAAAAATTCGTGTCATTCTTTCGTTATTAAAATAGCAATGGTTCAACAAACATTACAGTACGTGTACTAACGAATCTCGACTATTCGATACTCGTATGTGAAGTCGAAAATAATGACTGAAATAATTTTTATTCGGTTGCCCACCTGTAATAGCTATGCATGAGTTGGTAGAAATGATTATTTTCTATACTCGCTTTATAACTATCACTTATATAGATTTTCAGTAGTAATATCTTAGGTGCTTGTGATTTTGCCAGGGCTGATGAGAGGGGGGTAGGGGGCTCCGAGCCCCGGGCCCGGGAGTAATTTAAGGGCCCGGTGGTCCACTGGGGCTTGAATATTATACCACAATTGTTTTTTATTAACAAAATTTTCAAATAATATACTTTACTTGGGGCCCATGAAAAATTTTTCCCCGGGCCCGACGACGTCTCTCGACGCCTCTGGATTTTGCCGACCGTTTTTCCGGTTCATTGAGAACGTATTTCTTGGTAACATCACCATATAAATTGACATGATTTTGTCTCCCGATTTTATGAGAAATGTTGCACACAAGCAATAAAATGAATGATAAACAAATCAAGTAAAATCATAAGCTCGTAATATGTTTGATTAAAATATTTTAGCCGTTTATTTTGAAAGTGGTTTAAGTCAAAAGGTGGTTAAAGCTGTTAAAGACTACAAAAATGTATGGTATTTTTATCTTTGAACATTTTACTAGCAATTTCTTTCAAAACCATTACTATTTTAGTCAATGGAAATTATATTTTTAAACACGTGCCGTTACATTTACTTTGAAAATGGCATAATGAGTTGATTTCCTGTGGGTTGCAGAAAATAGCTCGAAAAAAATTGCTCGAAAAATTGTTCTTCGAATGGATAGTTCCTCGAAAGCCTAGTAGCTCGAATAACAATTTCCCGAAAACAAAATTGCTGGAAAGAATGAAATAAGTGACTTCAAGAAAATTTGTTAATTTTATATAGATACAAAAGAATTAAATGTACTGGTTGTTAACAGTTGACCCTTAACGAGTACAATTAAATATCTATTATATTCAAATAAACCTACTTGCTAATAGTATTTTACTGTTAGGGGGTCCTTAGAATATAGTACCTATAGAAATGCAGAAAATCAACAAATCCTTAACGAGTTGAAAATAGAACAACTTTTGTCTGGCGTTGAACCTCCAATGGGTAGCCGTAAATATCGCGATTGTGCGGGAAGAATACTGCGCATACTGTAAAATTTTGAGTGCCACGTATGTAGATATCACAGGATATCTTCGCAGTTTTGCTCACAACATTGGTTGTTAAGTGTAGGTACATATATTTGTAAATAAATTTAAATACATTTTTATAAGTGCAAACAATTGTAAACAACTTTTCTAGTACATTTAATTATTTTGTATTTATATAAATTCGCTTTAAGTAACTTATTTCATTATTTCGAACAATTTTGTTTTCGAGAACTTGTTATTTGAGCAACTAGGTTTTCAAGGAACTGTCCATTCGAGGAACAGTTTTTCTAGCAATTGATTTCGAGCAATTTTGTCCAAAACCGTTCCTGTATACCCCCAAATAATCACAGTTGTTTTAAAAATATAAAGCAAAATTTAATACCTGAATAAACTTTTATATCAAATACGTTATATAAATTACTTATACTTATATTTCAAAATGTACTGAAGAATTTACCTATTGGGTATTTTACGAATATTAATGATAATGACAAAATACTTGAATTAGCTTTTAATAAAATGCGTTATATAAATTACTTATATTATATAATTTGCCAATCAAACTTCCTTAATAACTTTCTTATCAACATTACTTTAGTAAAACACGGGCAAAATCAATGTTAGTTCGTAGCTTTTATAGGCTATTAATTTTTAAAGTGGCTACGTCACTTTACAGTAATAAAAATTGCGATTCGTTAACGTCTGTGCGAAATTATGTACACCGAGAAAAATATAAGTAACTGAAATAACAAATGTAAGTAAAATTAGCAATAAATTTAATGTTCATAAAATTGCAAAACGTTTAATATTTTTAAATAACATAAAAGTGACTTACTTCACTTTCAAAATAAATGGCTCATTTGTCAAATAAAACTTTTAACAAATAACGATAAAGTTTCACATATTGCCATTGGAATAAAACAATGAACTTTAGTCATATGAAATGTCAAGTGTTTGTTTGGTTGCCATGACTATGTATAGGTAGCAGAAGAAAAAGCGGAAATTTCCTTATAAAATATCCAGTACAATAATTCTGCTACTGGCCGAAGTAAAAGAAATGCAGTAATTCTATTAAACAATTTTAAATGAGTAAACTAATCCAGAATAAGAATTTAAAATTTAACAAAAATCGTTTAACCAACAGGGATTTAATTTAAAGTAAAAAACACACGAACTGTCTGGCAAAAATATTTTATTTGCAATTGTAGCTAGCGTTTTATCTACAATGTAAAGTATTAATTAGCATTAACGTATTATAAAAATGTCATCGTTAGAATCCTTATATTAATATCTTAATTCAACATTAATATGAAGCATTTTAATACATAATAGTTATGCAAACATTATAAAGTATAGCGTTATAATAACCTTGATGATTAAATCTGTTCATAAGCCAAATTTCAACATTTTAGTTTATTTTAATTGTTAAAAATATGCTGTTTATAAAGAATGCCTTAAAGTTTAGAAATTTGAGGTTGAAATGTTAAATAAAACAAACCACAAATCTTCGGGTAATGAACTTTCTTGACGAAAATTGCAAATCTATCGACATGAACACTAATAAGTAGTTTCTAGTTTAGTTGATAAAAGGAAATAATTTATTGATAACCTACATAACAAATTAACAAGTGGTAATTAAATTTTAATCTTCCATTGACTTAAATTTTCCGTCCTCAAGATTTTATTTTGGGCACCTGAATAAACAGATAAATTTTGCAATGGTAGCGAATGGTAATTTGGTACGAATTGGTTATTTTTTTATAGGAATTTCATGGACTTTAGTAAATAAATATTAAGATTTAACAATAGTATTTTGTGTTTTGTTCTCATTTATAAACAAAATTGGACTAAAGAGGCATAATCAAATTTAAAATTAAGTTGCATTTATTGAAATTCAACGACTTGTACAATCAATAATTATTAAAGTGGTCCATCTCGGCAAAAAAATTCGTTTGGCGAACTAAGAAAAAGCTTAATTAATTTGCATACCGTGTTCAATAGGTATGGAATGTGCTATATATCGCAGTAAATCTACACTTTAGGGAAAAATGTCTTGAATACAAGTTTAGTTTTCCGCCATAGGAAATTCTATTTTTTCGAATAACAAAAGCGCTTTTGTTATTCGAAAAAATAGAATTACCTATGGTGGAAAACTAAGTACCAAACAACTTTTATTAAAAACGTTTTTTCCTAGTGGATATTTACTGAGATGTATAGCATATTCCATACCTTTTGGACACACTGTATATTTAAATTCATAAAAACGTGGAAAGACTATGCTAATAACTCTTTAATT
Source organism: Elmis aenea (assembly GCA_947652605.1). Classification (NCBI taxonomy): domain Eukaryota; kingdom Metazoa; phylum Arthropoda; class Insecta; order Coleoptera; family Elmidae; genus Elmis; species Elmis aenea. The sequence continues at coordinate 4,700,183 of OX393579.1, read as the reverse complement.
TAGCGCTCTTAAAATAATATTGAAATGAAAGCATACAAAATTGCTTATCAATTCATAGTGTACTAGTTCTTTAACACGATTAATATTAGAATGAATGTCAGTGTTCCTAACTCCTTTATAAATACGAAGCCAAATGTTAAGGTTAATATAAACCTCAAATATTTGTCTAAAATTAAAAAACTCGGCTTAATGCGTTGTAAAACTAACCTAACAATATTTTTTTAAACGTTTGAAAAAATAATACAGTTGCAACTTACCAGTGAAAACTGCTAACAGTTGAGGAAATTTATTTCCAAATATCTTTGTAACCTCATTGAAACCCATTGTTTTAATTATACACTTCTCTCTCACTGATCGTAACAGCTGAACAGCGAAACAAGTACATATCAAGGCATTGTTTACATTGCTAATTGTGAAATTCTACTAGCGACACTTTTAATAGTTTAAACACGTGGTCTTCACGACAAAGAATCGAAAATATTAGCGGACATTCCGAAAGTAATCTTTAAGTTTGTCTGTACTAAATTGCACTGTTAACGGAATATAATCACACGTTGTTGTGTTGGAATAGATATACTTCGTTAAAAATAGCACAATACTTTGCCAAACTAAAATTGCCAATGAAATCATAGCCAATTTCTTTTAATTACTGAGCAAATAGAGTTTATGTAACCTTAAAGCAATTTATGGTATTATTAATTGGGTGTTAAAATTTTATCACTTATGAATTCATTGTTTTCGTAATTTTGATTTTGATAACTCGTTTTTGAGATATTACACAACAATTTTTATCAACTATTTAAACAGGTATTCGGTCATTTAGCAAAGTTATCTAGCCGTTATAATTTCTTACAAAGCGGAGCTAAATGATAACATTTCGTTTTTATTAGAGGAGAAAAATGGGTTTGATTCATATTGGATTACTACAATTAAGACAATTATAATTTTGCATTGAGTTTTAAAAATATTTTTAATACGGTGTGAGTTAAAAATTAAGTAACGACTAATGAAAAAAAAATTCGGCTAGATCGGAATTTCATTCTTAAGAATTTACAATCGCTAAGTAATATCTTTTGCCGATATTGTCTATTATAAATATTTGTGATTTAGAAACCAAAAAAATTAAGAACTGTTTAACAATGTATAAAATTCCAAAGTCATGGCACGTCATTGAATTTAAATATGCTTGTTGGTGACGACTACTTATTTATTATTTATTTCCGCGGAGGTGGTTTCCTTTCGGTTTCTTGTACTGCGTCCTATTGGTCTATTGTACCCTCTGGTGATAGCCCCTTAAAGAAGTCCTGTGTTTTTGAAAAACTCCAGGATTTTCTTTAAGGGTATTTTTCTCAGCTCATCTTGGTTGGCTTTCTCCATCCCTAGAAGTCTGCGCCGATAGGGTGTGAATCCTTCACACTGGCATATTACGTGAAAAGGAGTTTCTTCTTCTTCACCACATCCTCTACATATATCGGTCTCAGAGAGCTCTATTTGGTAGAAGTGTTTGTTTAGCCCACAGTGCCCTGTGACAAGTCCTGTAGCTGCTCTGATGTCTGCTCTGCTCATCTCGAGCATTTCTTCTGTATTTTCTTTGGAGACGATGGACAGGATAGGCTTAGAATTGGCTTGACCTGCAACTTTTTTCCAATGAGCATTATGCCCTTGTATAAATATGTCATAAGCACCGCTTTGCTGTTCCATAGGATGTACCAACTGCGGGTTCTGGCCCGAAGAAAGGTGTCTCGCTGCCAATTTTAGCTAGGCGATCTGCCTTCTCGTTCCCAGGTATATTAGTGTGCCCTGGGCACCAGTTTAACATTATTCCTGCTTCCTAGCACGTTAAGTGACCGGATGCAATTCAGAACAAGTCCTATGTTTACGTCTGACGAGCCAAGAGCTTTTAACGCTGCTTGACTGTCGGACACTATGAAGATTCTTGTATTAATAAAATCTCTTTCTAAACACACTACCGTTAACTATAAAATTAAAGTCAATCTTCAGATGTAAGCATGTTTTATCAATGTATTTTATAGTTTTACATAGAAATTGTTTTGTTTAGTTTTGCATGGATTAACTTTTTTGGTTCTTTATTGACGATTATTAAATTTAAGAAATTTGAGAGCTATCATAAGTAAAGTTTGCTTTTAAAGTGACTTTAATTTTTAGTTTGAAGACATATAAGATTTATTTCATACAAAGTTCACGTTTAAAAAACTAGAGGAAAACATTCCTTTTTTATTATTATGGACTTACAATCCATATAGTCAGGGCCGCCGCTACCTGGGGGCACAAGGGGCGCACCGCACCTGGTCGTTAGATTTTGCGGGCGGCAGTTTTAGGAACGTAGAGTAGTAATAAAAAATTATATATTAAACAAAGATGAAATTTTTCAATCCCCAGAAAATCATTTTAAAATTTATTTTTATTTTTTATTCATAACGTGGCAATATTAAAAATGACTAAAGAACGTTTATATCTTTTAAGAGAACATAATAGTTGTTTTTAAACGATTTTTTTTTCATTGCAAGTTTTAGGAGGAAACATTTTAATGAAATATTGTGCTGACTTGCAAATTAAAACAACTGATAATTTTAAAAAGGAGTTTGGTATTCTGACTGTAGAACATCGATAAAATAGAAAAACTTTTTTTAACAACAAACATGAACTACTACAACAGTTTTTTTTTTTTAATGACTTGACCACTTTATTTCCAAGGTTTCAATAGCATTGAAAAAGATAATTTTCTAAATTAAAATTAATAAAAAAATCATCTACGACCAACCGTGACGCAGGACACACTGCCTTACTTAAGCATAATTAGTATAGGAAAACAAATGGCCTCTTATTTGGGTATCAGCAAATTTTCTACGAAAAGCAAGAAAAATGTAATTTACTTAGGAATAAAAATGCTGTTATATTCATATTGCTGAAATAGTTTTTTACAGTATATCAATTTCCAAACCTGTATACCTACGTATATTTATTTGGTTGTTTCTAAGGGTGGTAATTTATTGGTCATACCTAGGCAAATAAAATCATAGTTTATCATACCTACATTTCGTATACTGACTTTGCTTTATATTCAAAAATTAGGCTCGTCACAAAAACTTAGAACAATTTTGCCTTTTAACATGCTATGGATAACCTTCATAACAATTATGTAGTTTAATTTTTGAATATCAAAAACACTTGACCAGATTCAAAAGTAAGTTAAAATTTAAATTGAAGCGAAAAACTCAAAAATGCTACAATATATTCTGATTACAATACAACACAACTTTTGCTTAAGATTTTTAACTTTGCTTCCGACATACCGGCTACTTATTTTTTTAACTGTTTACCATGTGTCTGGTATCTGTCCTTAATATTAGCGATAATTTTACAATAAATGCACATTACGCATCGGCGTCGTTAGGTTGATTACTTATTTGAGCGTTTATTGTTACTCATTATGCACGTGAAGTAATAATTGTGCAAGAAAGTGTGTAGATAGTCCGTATGTAAACAGACTTATTGCTATTAAAAATGGGAAATAATTTGCGTAATTAACCTTGCACCGTGCAATTTTCATTATCCTCTGTAGATAACCTGCCTGTATACTGTTTACTATAAATTTAGTAGATAATTTTTTACAGCAACATAAATAAACATTGTACTAAGGCTGTAATTTTGCCTAGTAAGAGTCTGAAACTAACTATACACAAGCAGGCTTAACTTTAAAAAATCGTAGCGACCTCGTTTTTTGAACTTAAGAAATAAGTTTTAGCAATAATGTTAGTCCGGTTAAAGAGCAACATTTTAAGAAGACCTGAAAAGATATAGGGTGTTCCATTAAAAAAATCTTTGTTTTTGTTATAGTGCAAAAATGGGACGACCTGTATAGCTGTAAATAATTTTAAGACTTAGATCTTTTCAAACCAATAATTTTATGTGTTTAAGTTTGTTTTTTTCTATCTCCTACGGGCGCGACGCTAGGAAAGCCCGGCGCACTGTTGCAGGACTCTGTATAGTGCAAGACAAAATCATACGTTCAGTAAAATATATTGTTTTTTTTTTACTAGAAAAACTATTAAACTGTAATAAATTATCCATTATACTTTTGATTTAAAAAAAAATGCTTTTTTTAAGTGTAATACTTAAATAAACACTATGGACATTGTATGATATTAAGAAGTTTATTAATTATGTTTTTTCATCTCGAGTACTACTGTTGATCGTTTAGACATACGTAAGATTGTTTTAGCTAACATAAAAATAATTTTAAGTAACGCTAACTTGAATACAAGTAAAAAAGCCATCACATCTAAAGACAGGTACTGATACCACGTCAAATCTAAAGCTGCACTTCGTAAATGAGGAGCTCCCCTGTATCTGATGATGTATTCTACCCAAAATATTGCGCTATCCAAGGGTTTCACTGGACGGTCGTGCATTATTTTGGATCTGTTCTTCACAGCTTTTCTATATCTGCAATGAATGATTAATGCGAACTTCCCAATGAATAATAATTAAGCTGTTTACTGTGGATTGTGAAGTACTTCGCTTATAGCTGATTGTAGTATATCTTCAGTTAATTCATGGTAGGGCACGGTAACGCCATAACCGTTTGCTTTAGCTTGTGCAGCGTTAAATTTTTGATCCCCATAAACAGGGACGACAACAATAGGAACTCCATAGTAGACGGATTCGATTGTGCTTAATATTCCTCCCTGGGTTATAAATAACTTGATATTGGGATGTGCTAAACATAATTGTGTTAACATTTATTTTACGAGCATTGATAAGTAAATTTTGTGGATGAATTGCTAATTGTTGTTTACATAGGGAAAGAGGTCTTCGATTTTTGGTGTAGTGGTTATAGATATTTTAATATTGTTTGCGCAAATTGCCCAACTAAACCTTGCTCTACTCAGTGTTTTCGGTTGATATAAATTATCCTACTCCAAATCAATTATGGTGACTTGGACATCTACTACGCATGCCAGAAAGTAGAAACGCGAAAATAGGATGAAAAATGCAGATGGAGGGAAAAGGAAATAGAAGAAGACCAAGAATAAAATGGGAAAAAGAAGTGAGGCAGAGACTAGAAGAAAAATGAACGGCTGGAGAGATGTGCCACAATTAGCTAACGATTGGCAGGAGTGAAGAAACATAACACAGTACCCTTCGACACCGAAAGGTACAAGAGGAACCGATTAAGAAGAAGAAGAAGATGAATTTTGCACTACAACTTACCCAAAATATCTTGCTGAGGCAACCATTTGCCTAATTTCACATTAGCAGGTTGTCCAGGAAGTTTATCCTCTTCCCATTTCCACAAAACTTTCAGTTTCAATTTCCTGAACGTGTTCAAAAATATATCTCTATTTTCCGTCGACATTGATTTACTCTTGATACATGATCCCATGCTGAAATAAACGACTCCTTCTTTAGCGTCATCCAAGTACTCCTGTAAATCTCGAGGCAACTTTTTCGGCGGATAAACGTGAAATCCACCTATTTCTAACATGTTGGGTACAAGAGGCACCGGTTGGTTGGTGCTGACGTGAGAATTTAAAAGAACGAACGAGGTATTGTAGTACAGATCGCTTATGTGCGGAGCTTCGGGGAAATATTTTTCTAGAAGCGAATTCTGTTGTCTGTCAGTATAAAAATGTTTCGTTAATATCGTTGATGTGTACACGAGAAAATTTTCGACTCGTTGGAGGAAAGTCATGCGGTCGTAGTAGTTCAAATGTACGCTAGTTACATATGATGGCGGTGACGGATTTCCCATGGCTGGATTTATCCAATGGCTCGGACCCACAGGGCTGAACATCACCATTGGAGCGTTAAAATGAAAGCCAAATCCTCTCACCGCGTCGTTTAAAAACTGTTCGGCTATCACAACATCGAATGCGTCTTTAGATTTTAACAGTTTTTGTATGTTCGTGTGATTGAGCAGTTTTTCGGTGAAATAAATTCCAAAACTACCAAAAACTATGTCGTAAAATATTGGATGCGCAGCTTCGGGTTTGTAAAAGTCTATGGTGGCGAATTTGTCTGTGAATAAAAACACTATTTTTAAGTTATTTAATTTGTAGGGAAGCAAAAAATAATTTTTACAAGGGTTCACACATCGACCTCACCTGTTACAGGTAGAAATAAAATTTCCAAACCCCCACGTAACAGAAGTCATATAAAACTCTTATCAAATCACATTAAGCTTTAGGTTAAAAGTGATTCTTCACACTAACCTTCCATTTCTTCTGCAAATCCAGTTAGAATCACTTCTGTATAATTTTTTGTAGGTATTGTTTCTGAGTATGGGCTAACCATAGTGACTTTATGGCCTCTAGAAGCTAAACCTTGCATTAATCTGCGACCTAGCGTGTAATGGCTGTAGGTAGCCATAGGAAATATTCCTAATACACGTGCACTTCTAACAGAAGACAGCGTTAACATAGCAAAACATAGAATTGTATTCATTTTTCATTTAATGCACAACCAGCAGAGGTATACGACACCAACGACACTTGTAGTTTACAACTCACAAATTAATTAGAGCGTATTTTGCGTAGAAAACAAGTGGTGCAATTAAAAGTAAAATAGTTATGGTGATAGACCTGGATGATTATTCAAATTGCTAACGAAATTGCTACTGCCAATTTTAATCGCTTTCAGTTGAGTTTTGCTAAATTAACATCAACATTTTTGTTACCTATCTAAAGTCGTAAGTTGAACGAAGCAATTTATAATAATGTATACAGGGTTTCTCAAAATATTTATATGTAACGCAGAATTAGTGAACTTGCTGAGTTCTTGAAAAAGACAATGTTATAAAATGTTTCGTACATTTTTGTAAAATAATAATTAAAATGCACAAAAAGTAATTTGCATGAAAACGTTGCAAAACTCAATTTGGAATGAAAAACCAACCGCTTCCATTTTTTTATGAAAAATTTCTCGTGGAAATGCTAGGCCAAATTCGAAATTTTTGTCGTTCATAAGTTTAAAACAGATTCACTGTATAAATAGATAAGTAATTTTTAATGAAAATTATTTTTTTATCATCGTTGTCCTCTTTTATCCGTATATGTTAAGGCTTGCTCCTTCACATTACTTTCCCTCGACAAAGCTACTCCACCCCTACCGGTCCCTGGCCAGCACCCTTCCTTCCTCCCATGATTTTCCTCTACGTTTTAGTATCTCTACTAACCTCCGCTTTAATTTCTCTTCCTCTATTTTATTTTTCAGTGACTTCATTTAAAGTTTTTGTCTTATGTGTTCGTTTCTTATTTTTTCTACTCTTCTTACCACCTTTCTTAAGTACCGCATTTCTGCAGCGTGTTATCCATTCTCTTGTCCTTTATTCAATACCCAATTCTCAGCCCCTCAGTTAATGTTTGTATGTAAATGGTGTTGTATACTGTTATTTTTGTTTCTCTTAATATCTCTTTTTTATTCAAAAGTTTTTATATACTGCGTTGTAAGTATGTCCTTGTTGCTGTTTTTATCCTATTTCATTTTCTTGTGTTCCTTTACTATTTATAATTATTCCAAGAAACTTAAATTCATCTACTTGCTCTAACATTTCTTCTCCAAGACTAATTTTGATTTTCTTTTCTTTATTGGAGATCGCCATTACCTTAGTTTTCTCCTTATTGACTATTAAGTTGTATTCTTTCAATACATCAGCCCCTCACATTAAGATTCTTTTCAATTTCTTTTTCGTTCTTAGCTACATCTTTTATATAAATAAAGTTTTCTCATTCTAGAATTATTCAAAGATACCTTCTGCCACCTATAGCGTAAAGCAGCTTAATAAATTTTATGTACAACACACAGTACAATAAAATACGAAGGTTTCTGTTATTATTAAATTATTAAACTGATTTTTATTAATTATTTATCGCTTTTAATTTTACTTAAAAGAATACTGTTAATATATAGACGCTCTATTTGATCACTGATCGTTTTTCTAAGAATAGCTTGTCGAAGAAGATCTCGATAATTATCCCATACTCATCCTTCCATCAGTTTTTTTAAATTTCTTATTTAATATCCTGGTGAATAAATAAAAAAATTAACCAGAAAAGAATAGATTAATCTCGATAAAGTCTAGATCATCTTCAATAAGCGACTATTTTTAAACTAGATAACAAAATGCGCAGTGTCTATGCCTTTGTAATAATTTTAATGAAATGTTTAAGGCTATTTGCTCCCCATTTTCTCATAAAAGTTTTAACATCCATCTTAAACTTTTTTAGCAATTATAGTGATAATCTCCTTTAAGTTTGATTCTAGTTCGACAGGCCTTTTTTTATTTGTTTATTATAACTTATAGCAGATAATTATCGCGAATCCAGTGAAAAGCTGATTAGCTTACTTTTCTTGCTCGAATAGATATGCGAAAATCCATTTTTGTTTAATTATTTTGCACCAAGTTTACCCACCAAACGTATTTGAAGCAAAGTGAAATTCACTGACGTTGTGCCACCTAGTGCGCAAGCAAAGTAGTATGTTCTTGCAAAAGACAGATTCCGGTGAAAAAATACAGGTCTCTAACGCCGTGGTGTGTGTGTGTGTTTTTTTTAAATATTTTATTCCCGTATTAAATTAGATTAAAATAAAGCTAAACACATTTAGCATTTAGTTTTACTTATATTAACTAGAAACTGTAAAATTTTGTCAATCCATGAGAACCTACCTACCCACAACTTTGAAGTAGATTTGCTGATACATTTACATTTTTATTTATTATTTCTTGCAAATCATTAAAAACCGTAATTGTAATGCTTTATCTATTATCCCAATTTAGAAAAAAAAAATTAGTCCACAGTAAACGATTCATAAGTATTGAAACCTGTTAAACTTCCATTAATCAAAAAGTTAATCTTTTAGAGAAATGATAGTTTATTTGCAAAAGTTTTAACCTTTGTTTCGACACAATAAAGAATTTTACATGTTTGTGCACTTTCCTGTAAATAATTTGATAAAGGAATCAAATAAAATACGGAATATTGCAATACGTAATACTGTGGTAAATAAAATATATTAAAAGCACTATAATAAAGTACAATTATAAGCCTTTTTTTTAAAAATGAAAACGTCTTGCAGAAACGTTAGAGCAATTTCAAGACTATTGTCCTTTCTTCAGCAGCGTTTTTATTTATTTTATAATCTGCCGAAGTCTAGAATTGGTACAGACTTTCTACATACATTTTTTTGTAGAAAAATATATTTAAAAAAAATAATTTGATTTATATTACATAATAGTTAAAAACGTTTATTGTTCATCGCCATTTCCATTTTATTAATTCACTTTCTTTTGCGTTGTAGCTTTATTTGTTACCTGACACCAACGTCTAATTTTTGTACATAACATACAAATTATTTTGCAAACTGCCAACACAATTAGGCCTAGAAAAGCGATCACATCTAGAGACAGGTACTGATACCAAGTCAAATCTAAAGCTGTTGATCGAAAATGAGGTGCCCCTTTATGTCTGATCACGTACTCCACCCAGTATATTGCACTATCTAAAGGTTTCATTGGACGATCATGCATAAGTTTGGATCTTCTCCTTGCGGTGTCTCGATATCTGCAACGAACAAAAGTTTTCCGAGTAGTTAAATATAATATTGGGTAGGTGTTCCTAAAAATTTTGTCGCATTTTAAGTAACAATTAGTGAACACTATTTATCTACATTTCGGTATCTATTTTAATCTTTAATCTTGGTAAGAACGATATCTTATCTTGCTGGTAGCCTATCAATGCCTTAGCTATAAAACTTTTCGTCTTTTGATCGGCTAAATTCGTCAACTGCCTTAACAACGTCATAATGTTATTTTATTCTAAGATATTTTTCAACGATTAAAAGACATTATAAACTGAAGAAGCAAGGTCTAGAGAGTACGGGGAGCGACTTAAAACTTCCCGGCCAAGTTTGCTTAATTTTTGCATATCTTTGGTGAATGTGTTCCGCCATGCTTGATACACCAAGTATCTTTGCAACTTCCAGTCTAGATATTTTTTTGTTCTTCTTGGAAGATGAATACGTCAGAGCTTTCCGAAACACCTAATATATTAAGTACTTACTTCGGGTTGGCGAGAATTTCGTTTATAGCTGATTGCAGTTTGTCGTCGGTTAGTTGATGGTACGATACTGTAAGACCAAACCCGTTTGCTTTGGCTTGCGCCGCATTTAAATCTTGATCTCCATAAACCGGGATCGATACTATGGGAACGCCATGGTACGCTGCTTCGGTTGTACTTAGTAACCCGCCATGGGTCAGGAATAATTTAACATTAGGATGTGCTGCAAAAAATTCGCTATATTAGTTTAATTTTTTAGCTACGCTGACGATTATAGCACAAAACAAACCCTGAATAATTTTGCAAAAGTATTAAAAATATTTTGGTTATAAATCCAGAACAATTCAGTTATTTTTGAATTTAATTTCGCGCTACAACTTACCCAAAATATCCTGCTGTGGCAACCATTTGCCTAATTTCACGTTAGTGGGTTGTCCGGGCAGTTTATCCTCTTCCCATTTTCACAAAACCTTCAGTTTTAATTTCCTGAACGTGTTCAAGAATATATCCCTATTTTCCGTCGACATTAATTTACTCTTGAGGCAGGATCCCATGCTGAAATAAACGACACCTTCTGTAGCGCTGTCCAAGTATTCCTGTAAATCTTGAGGCAACTTTTTCGGTGGATAAACATGAAAGCCTCCTATTTCTAACATGTTGGGTACAAGAGGTACCGGTTGGTTGGTGCTAACGTGAGAATTTAAAAGGACGAACGAGGTATTGTAAAATAGATCGCTTATGTGCGGGGCTTCGGGGAAATACTTGTGCAGTAGCGAATTTTGCTGACTGTCGGAATAAAATCCTTTGGTTAATATTGCTGATAGGTATAGGAGAAAATTTTCAACTCGCTGGAAAAAGTTCATGCGTCCGTTGTAACTTAAATGTACACTAGTTACATATGATGGGGGTGCCGGATTTCCCATGGCAGGATTTGTCCAGTGGCTTGGACCTACTGGGCTAAACATTATCGACGGGGCATTAAAATGGAAAGCAAATCCTCTTATAGCGTCATTTAAAAATTGTTCGGCTATTACCACATCGAATGCGTCTTTAGATTTTAACAGTTTTTGTACGTTTGTGTGATTAAATAGTTGTTCTGTGGAATGGATTCCAAAATCATTGAAGACTTTATCGTAAAGTATTGGATGAACAGCTTCTGGCTTGTATAAGTCCATTGAATCAAATAAAACTGTAAAAAATAATTAACAACTGCATTAGCAACCACTCATTTGGTTATTAAACTTGTTAAGAGTTGGCAAATATTTATTTTCTTACAAAATATATGCTTAATTCAATAAATTGACGAGTTCTTTAAGAAAGGAACCACTATTTTTAATCACTAGCGCAATAACATTACTAACCTTCCAATTCTTCGGAAAATCCAGTGAGTATTACTTCCGTATAATTTTTTATCGGTACTTTTTCTGAGTATGGGCTAACCATGGTGACTTCATGACCTTTCGAAGCCAAACCTTGCATCAAACTACGCCCAAGAGTGTAATGACTATAAGTAGCCGTTGGAAATATTCCCAATATACGTGCACTTTTAGCTGTACTTAAAATGAAAAATGCAAAACATAAACACAACTTCATTTTTGAAACGGATGCTTTGTTAATCTTGATTTGTCACTATAATAAATGCGGATTGTGAATTGACTTATTAATATCAACTTATATCTAATCATATATAATTGGTGAACTCGGTGTGTTAGCAGATGTAATAAAAATAGCAGTGAGATAGTGTCAAGGGCTTCTACAACTGTGATAAAACATTATCGTCACTTTTATTGATATTGTTTTTATTTTGAAATCCTTCGAGCGCCTTCGTGTGTGCAATCGACGTAGTTAAATGCATTTTATTTGATTGGCATGAAGTTAATCTTATTGGGTGTGCAGTGTAGACTGTAAAGGGTGGTCCAAATTCGATGGGATCATTTCCAGTTTTCTTGTTTTTTTTGTGTGTTTTCACAGCCTACTTTTGGTTTCTCATCTATAAAAAAAATAAAAAACTTTTTTAACTTGCGTATTATTATATACAAGATGATTTACCCGGCGTTGCACGGGCGATTACAATTTTAATTACTTTTTTAACTTGAATAAGCCCAATAATTCCAAATCATACACAAATGACATACTCTGATCAATCATCTTTTCATTTTCTTATAATTCATTAAAAAATAACTATTTATTGCTTAAAAATTGAATAATAACTCAAATTTATTTTCTTTCGTCTTGTTTCAAATAAAAATGTGCTAATAAAAATAATTTTTCATGTACATTTATTACTAATTGTATACAAAACAATCTACTTGAGAAATACACCGCGCGTATCGTGTTTTGACCAGGTATTTGCCGACGTAAGATCGAATCCCGTCCAAGTATTTATTTTTTTTTTTTTATTGTTAATATGTGCTTGTACTTAAAGTTTGGCGTTAGATTTGCAAGGTCCTAAATAGTAACTGTGCAAAATTTGGTCCCGATCGGTCAACGGACCTAGGATTCTATAGCGAACAAACAAACAAACACACAAACAAGCTCTTTTATATATATAGATTTAGAAAGAGAAAAAAGTAAGAAATTTAAATAGATCATAACCAACTATAGCTTCCATTTAAAAAAGGGTGAGTTTGTGTCATAACTTTTTAACAGCGAGCGTAAAAAAAAAATTCAGTACCATCAAAATGTACATAAAAATATCTAAAAATAATCTTCACAAACTTTTTCGATATTTAAAACAATAAGGGAGATATGACACATTATAAATATAACAGAAAACAGTTTTTCTTTAATAACTCCAAAACCGGAAGTGAGAATATTTTTGAAAACTGTTCTAAGTTTGTCCCAAAAAAGTGCACATTTTTGGTAACTTAACCGTTTTTCTATCCTGACTATTAAGCGAGATACCCATGTAATTCCATTGAGTTTGGACCACCCTGTACAACTATAAGTCAAACATTTATAAAATTATTTTGAAGTTAAAGTTCTTAGAATCGAAAAATTTGTCGAGGTATTCTATTCGAATGCCTTCTTATTGGTAAACCTAACAAATAAGCCTTCCTTGTTTTTCTTCAGTCTTCATAAAAAACATAATTGTTTTAATTTTATCACCTTGTGTTTCATTCAAAAAATAATTTCTTGCAAATAAGTTAATAAGGTTACAAATTCGATTACCATGGTAAGTTTCTTTGTGAAGTCATTAACTTCCAAATTACTAGATGGACACGGTTTGTTATTTTTTTTTCGTAATAACTTTTCTATGATTGTGTTTAGAAATCTTTTCTTAACATTTGTTCCTATTTTGCCTTGAAGGCGTTAGACTCTTTATAAAATAGCTTGGTTCATGTGAACGTTTTTGCTGTAGATTTTTATCACAACTATGCAATTGAATATTATGCAATATCTAACGTTTTGCAAATATAATCAACTGTTATTAATTACATTATCTGCTGTTTGTTAATTGTCTGATATAGATATTTTATCATCAATGGTTTAGTAAACACTAAATATTTAACTTTAATGTTTTATATAGTGACTAACAGAGATTACTTTCCAAAGGTTAAATACCTTATTAAAACATGATAATATAGGCGAGCAAATTTTGATGTTTGCTGTTAAATTATACACAAAAAAAAAGTTCTTTTATTTTAATTTGTGTTTAAGTTATGTAGCCTAAAATATTAAAACTATAAATTGTACATTTCCATTAAGACCATTTTGATAGCACATTAATTCTTAACAAAATTATACTTTGTAGATATTGCATTAACTCCAGTGTAAAGTACAAGAATTTTTTCAACAATTTTAATTAAAACATTATTGCTCATAAGCACCAAACCACATACACAAATCGTTGTACTTGACATTTTTAGTAAAATGTAAACACAGCATTGTATTTGCTTAGATTTTTACACCTGACTAACTGATAAGGCGTAAGAAGTATTAGATTACAAGGAAGCAATCATTGTTGGGTTATGCACGGTATAATTTTTACAGTATACTTTCACTTCTCGTCATTTGGTAGTCACATAAATCTGCTGCATTATTACAAGATCACTCAACGTGATGAGGTTAGTCGATTGTACGGCGATTTTGCTGCTCCTTATACATTGTACGTCATGTGCGAAAATTTTGGGAATATTTCCGAGTGCTGGTTATAGTCAGTTCATTTTGGGTGGTACGTTGATGAAGGAGCTAGCCACTAGAGGACATGAAGTGACAGTTATCAGTCCTTTTCCACTAAAATCACCCATAAAAAATTATGTGGATGTATCGACTGAAGGTATAATAGAAATATTCAAAGGTATGAAATTGAAGTTATAACCGTTGCAGAAATTTAAGGATATTAACTGCCCTAAGCGAAAGTTACTTTAAATTTAAAGATTAACTTCTATATAGCCCATCTATCATATTATCCATATTTCATTAATAAATTATTATCTTATTTACTTGAGTACTCTTCTATTACAAATTTATACTTTTATTATAATCTTATTAGCGAAATGTAACGCTAAGAAACTTTTTCTAAAAGATTACAAAGCAAAATTTTAGTTAGAAAGATTTTAAGAACTGGTATCGGTTGATTATGTTACATAAGCATTGCTGAGTCACTCGAGGAAGTTAAATTATTCATAATTACTGGTCATTGTAGAGATACCGTAGGCATGTTGTCTCCTTAGAAATAATAGAAAAATACTTTATTACAATGCTGCTTGTAAATTTTGTTTTAAAACAATTATGAAAATCAAAAAAGCATTTAGACAGATTAGTGTGATGTATCGCCAATACTAAAATCATTTCGTACAATTATAGAACTCATTTATAGAGTCCTAAAAATATTGATAATGTGATATTACATTATGTAAACAAATTACAATGTTTATAAGAAATTTAAATGAGTACGGTTATGACTTAGGATCTCTAAATCAATCAGAATTTGGTGATTTCCTGTCGCTTCAGTACTCATGTTCATATGAAAAGTTTGTTGATAGTTGTTGGTTATCCGTTCCTCTTTTGCTGTTAGGCGTCGAGGTATTCTGATTTGCAGAACTTTTACTATTTAATTCTGTTCTTGGCTAATTTTGCAGCTTCGTTCCATGTGGTGCTCTTCCTTGACAATACTCGTCCCACTTTTTGGTTCCAGCTTCTACGTGGTCTCCCTCTGCTATTTTTTCTATCCTACCTGCGTCCCATATTCCTTTTACAGGATTCCCATCGTTTATTCTGATTAGGTGCCCAAACCAGTTAAGTTGTCTTGCTTCTATTTTTTTTCGAGCCTCTTCCTAATTTCTTCGTTCTTGATTTTTTCTAATCTAGTAACCCCTTTAATTTTCCTTAAAACCCTCATCTCTGCTGCTACAATTTTTGATTTTAACCTGTTTGTGAGGGTCCAAGATTCGCTTCCATACATTAGCGTAGGTATGAAAACAGAGTTTTGGGTTTTAATTTTTTCAGAGCTCCTTCAATCTCTTGCATTTTTATCATGTTGCTTTCTGCGTTGTCTTGTACTTCAAACTCTGCTGCCTGTTGTACCTCCTCACATGTTTCGAATAACTCGTTAAGGTTGCTATTACATTTTTAAATTGTTTATTCGGATATCTTATTTAAAATAATTGTGCCAAATGCTAGTCTGATTTATAAAAGGCCATGCCCGTGGTAATAATCTACACTTTTCTTGTAACAGTTTGTAAAAATTATGTTAAGGCTGAGAAAAAATCCGTAAAAATGCCAAATTAAATAAAAATACGAACCATTGATAATATCAATGTGTTGTAGTATAAAATTCAGCCAATAAAAACTTAACGACATTATCATTCTTGCTTTAGGTACTGATATCTAAACTTGGGCTTTAAATAATATCTTTTAAGTGACAAGTGTTTAATTTTTAGATGAAAATTATTACCTGGCGGAAGACCAGAGTGCAATTGGGCAATTGATGATGGCTTACGACATGGGTTTGTCATTAACAGATCACACTTTGAGCAACGAGAACGTCACTAATCTCTTGAGAGCTAACCAAACTTTTGATTTAATTATAATCGAACAGTTCTTCAACGAAGCCCATACGGGACTTGCTTATCATTACAAGACCCCTTTCGTTCTTTTTAGTTCGCTAGGGGCGACGGAATGGACAAATCCATTGGTAGGTAATCCCGCGCCGACGTCTCTCGTGCCACTTATTTTCGCGGGTTATTCTACTCGCATGAACTTCTGGCAACGTTTGAGGAACACAATAATATCCAACTTTGACCATTTTTATAAAATATTTCACGTGTTTCCACGTCAAAACGAATTATTCAAGAACTATTTTCCTGGTAGCGCGGATATTTACGACGTAATGTACAACGCGTCCCTGGTTCTTCTGAATTCTCATGTTAGTACTAACCATCCTGTTCCCCACGTGCCGAGCATGGTGGAAATAGGAGGCTTCCACGTGTCCCCTAAACCGCTTTCGGGAGAACTCAAAAAGTTTCTGGACGAAGCCGATAGCGGAGTTGTATTTTTCTCCATGGGCTCGAATCTGAGGAGTGCCGATTTAACGAGCGACAAAAAAGAAGCAATGTTTAAGGTTTTCTCCAAACTCGAGCAGAAAGTTTTGCTGAAATGGGAAGATGATATTTTTCCACATGAATCAAATAACATAAAAGTGGGGAAATGGTTGCCTCAACAAGATATTTTAGGTGAATATTCTAATGTATGTCCAATCATCCATATTGCTTTTCATTCCAGTATTTCTAAAAGGGTGAGGTTTTTTGAACTGTACTATCTCCTTAATCGTACCAAAATTTCGATGAGATCAATCAAAATTTGATTGTTCTGCTAGCCAAAACTTTAAAAAAGTCACACAGTTTAGGCAACCTTACCTCACAGTAGCGTGTGCTAGCTTGCACGTTGTAGAATAGTACTTTCACATTGATGCTTATTTCTCCTCTGCTTTAGAATTGAGTTGTTTTAATTTCATTTTTACTAATAATTCTTCTTCTGTAGCGCATCCCAATATTCGCGTTTTTATTACCCATGGAGGATTGCTAAGCACAACGGAAGCTGTCTTCAATGGCGTACCTATCATAGCAATTCCTATTTTCGGAGATCAAAAAATGAATGTAATGACAGCTGTAGATAATGGTTTCGCTATCCATCTACCGTTTCAGGATATTTCAGAGGACAGTCTATCAAAAGCGCTAAACGAAATAATAAATAATTCGAGGTTGTAATACATGGAATAATTAATTTAAAAATGTCAAATAAACGATTATAATTTTGTAGCTATAAAGAAAACGCAATGAGACAATCAAGATTTTTACATGATCGTCCTGTGAAACCGATGGATCTTGCTGTGTACTGCATCGAATATGTTATTAGACATAAAGGAGGATCACATTTAAAATCGTCAAGTCTTGATTTAGCTTTCTATGAATATTACTCAATGGATGTAATTTTATTTTTAGTATTCATTTTATTCATATTTTACAAACTGTTGTCGGTGGCGTTGCAAACAATTTTTAACTCTAAAACCGTTCCTAAAAATATGAAAAAGAAAGTGCAATAAAGGCATAGCAGAATTGTAGACTTATTTTAATACCTAGCTTTACAAACTTTTTGAATATTTGTAATTTTTTATCGTCATACCAAAAATAAAGTGAACATTTTTAATTAAAACCAACCTTTATTATTTAAGTTGGGTGTTGTTATTAAACAAAAACTTATATTCCATTTTAAGGTTTATTTATTGCTTCAACATTTATATAACAACTTGTAAAAAAATAAACTATAAACACATATGTACATTTTTATACGTACTTAAACTCTTAAAACCTGCTTGTTGTGTATAGTTAATTTATTTAAACATATTTCAGTATTAATACAGGGTGTGTAAAAATTGGCGGAAGCGCTACACGTGGCGATGTTCTTCGTAAAGTTCTAAGTCGAAAATCTTTATACGAAAATGTTGTACCATGCTTGCTGTGTCTGCAAGAGGTCCTCAAAGTTTTGACATTTAGTCCTTTAATAAGCGTTATTATTTATACTTGCAAATCAAAAAGCTGCAATTTGGTATAAAAATAAATTTCGAATAGTATTTTTTCCTAGATATTGTGTTCTTCTTTTCAAAAATTGGTGTTGAAAATATGTAAATCACTGATTTGAATGAAAATAATACATATGGCAACATTGTCATTAGCTGTCATCTCTGTTTTTCTCATAATTATTTCTAGTTTGTGTTAGACGATACCTAAAAGTTTGCAGCTATGTTTACGAACTGAACGCTTTCAGTTCGAACAAAAATTGTAAATACCTAAGTAAAACTTGATGATAAAAAAATGTGCAAACGCAAATCAATGTATGCATTGGTGCCAATTTTTTTTTCTTTAAATGGTTCCTGGCCATAGGAAGTATGGTACAAGTTTTTTGTATCAAGATTTTCGACTTAGAATTTTACGAATAACATCGCCACGTGTAGCGCTTCCGCCAATTTTTACACACCCTGTATATCGTTCGTACCTCTAAACTTCGTCTTTTGGGATTAAAATTTTGTGCCAGGCTAAATTACGTTACTATAACAATTAACACTATAATTTTTCTAAGTTATTAATAAAGCAATTAATTATTCTTTTTGCCTACTGCAGTTTTTTGTGTATTCGTACTTTTGCTCTTGAAGCAACATTTTTTGAGCACGACCAATAAAATTGTTATCTCTGCAGCTAAGACTGCTGCTAAAAACGCTACTACATCAAGAGATAGGTATTGATACCACGTCAGGTCTAAGGCCGCAGAACGGAAATGGGTGGCCCCCTTATGCCTCATGACATATTCCACCCAAAACACTGCGGTATCCAGCGGTTTGACTTGCCGATCGTTCATTAATTTTGACCTCATCTGAACGTTTTCTTTGTACCTGTGAATCGAAACATTCATTACGAAATATTTAGCTTAGATGTTGCTACCTACTTTGGATTATAAAGAACTTCGTTTAATGCCCAAGAAAACTTTTGTTCCGTTATTTGATCGTAAGGCATCGCTATGCCGTAACCGTTGGCTTCTGCCATCCCCGCGTTGTAGTCTTGATCACCAAATACGGGGATTGCTACGATGGGAACTCCGTGGTAAACAGCTTCAGTTGTACTTAGCAATCCCCCATGAGTTATAAATAATTTGACGTTGGGATGGGCTGCAATATGAGTAAAATTTACAAATCAAAAATGCACGTTCATATTCATTGTTTGTTCTTCGAAAGAGTCTTATGTAAATTATAATCTAAACGCACAAACGAAATCGTTACTGACCCAAGATATCCTGCTGGGGTAACCACTTCCTTATCATAACGTTCTTAGGCTGGTCCGGCAGAGAGTCATTTTCCCATTTCCACAAAACGTCTGCTTTTAGTTTCGACAACACCCTTAAAATCATTCGTCGATTTTCCTCACTCATGTGCTCGCTCCTAAGGTGCGATCCCATGCTAAACAGGATCACTCCGTCTTTGGAATTGTCCAGGTATTGTTTTAAATCTGCGGGCAAACTTTTTGCCGGTACAACGTGAAAGCCTCCAACTTCGGCCATGTTTGGTACGGTCGGCACGGGTTGATTGGTACTAACATGCGAGTTTAAAAGCACGAACGAAGTGTTGTACATCAAGTCGTTGAGAGGAGGTGCGTCGGGGAAATATTTGTGCATGACTTCGTCGTGTTTGTGGTAAAAATAGAGATTTCTGAGCAGCAATCCCGTTGTGTATAGTAAGAAATTTTCCACGCGTTGGAAAAAGCTCATGCGCTCCGCGGACAGTAGGAACATGTCCGCGATGAATGAAGGCGGAGCAGGATTCCCGACTAACGGGTTTGTCCATGCTGATGGTCCTATCGTACTGAACGAAACGATGGGAGCGTTATAACGATGAGCAAAGCCATACATCGCTTCGTTAAGGAACGCTTCTACTATGACTAGATCGAATTTAGCGTCGGATTTCAATAGTTTTTGCACGTTGGGGTGTGCAATTGTTTCTTCTGTTGAATTTAGGGTAAAAGTGAAGAAGAACGCCAAGTTTAGGAAACGGTTCATATTTCGCATCGTGTACATGTTGATTTCTTTGTGCATTTCTGTAAAAAAAAAGTGAAATTATCTTTATGATTTCAAACGTACCTACGTTAAAATAGTCGATTATTAGTTGAAGCACAATTTTAGTAATTTCTAACGCAATTTGCAGTTAAAAAAGAACTTCGAGAGGAACATACAATTTTTTTAGATTGAATAAAATTTATGATTTTTATTCGTATTATTTTCTTTAGTTTACTACTGAAAAACTTTCTTAAAATATTCGTGGTGGACAATTGTTTTTTAAAATTGTACTAACACTTCCATGATAAAAGCTCATATTTAATCCTTTAAAATTTAGTATTAGTTACAAGTAAGTTTTATTAAATTTTGTTTGCTAAAATTTTTACCAAAGATATCTAATCGTATTTTTTTATATTGTCTATAGTCATCAACAACATACATCAGCACAATAGATAAAGACCACTTGATATGCTGACGTCAAATATTTGATATGTTAGGAGTTGGAGCAACGATAATACAGGATGTTTTAGTTTAAATTCCTCAGCTGTACCTTCTTTATTTTTGGCTTTGAAGCTTTAAAATGTAATGAATCGCGGGCTCTTTTAAAAAGTGATTCGAGTTTGTTAGATACGCGTTTTTAAATCTTAAAACTCTTTATTTCATAACTTAAAGTTTATTATTTTGAAATTGGGTGAAAGTAAAGAGTAATGTTTTATTAAAAGCATTTATGTTAATAGACGAATCAAAGAAATAATTCTAGCATTTTAAGATTTAATTATGGATTTGTAAGACGAAACATTAACTAAGGTACTGTTCATAATTTGCTTGGTCATTTTAATCTAGTCACAACAGCTTCAAGTGGTATTAAAATTAAGTGCTTTTAAAATTCACAGACTTCGTACTTAAGTTTCTAATAGTTAGATAAAGCCCTTATGATAATATACGACATGGTTTCAAGTTTTTTTTTATACAATTATCTGAAAACTATACCTCTATTGATTAATTTTCGCTATACAAGTATGTACAGTACCTACTTATAATTTTCACAGTCTAATAATTAATTTATAATATTTTTTATTGAGTAATCATTATTTCATAGACTAAATAATTTAATTTTAACTACTGCTTCTCATGTAAGGTTACCTTTAAAAGTAGAGAATTCAACATGTGGTAGGGAATTTCAAAATCTGATATATATTTTGCAAAAATTTTTTCCTCAATTTTAAAAATTGAAAATGTGACATTTTTAAAGACGGTTTAATATTTGCTACATTGGAACAAACCCCGCGATGTTCTAGATGGGGAGGGCAAATTCTGGCCCGCAGGCCGCATTCGACCCGCGACAGCAACCTATCCGGCCCGCTGTATGAAAAAACAAAAATACATATTTTTCTGTCTCGTTTTATTAAAAGCCCATGTGCCATTCTGGTAAAAAAGAAGATATTTAACACCCGTCACATCGAAATCTATTCCGGCCCGCGTACTTCTAATCTTTATCCGGCCCTCCGCAGAAAACAATTGCCCACCCCTGTTCCCACATTTTACAAAACAAATTTCGAATCTATCTCTTAAAATAAAGAAGTTTTAGTGCTGGGAAGTTATAGCTGCGACACTTTTAACATAAATACTTTAGTTATGACGCCAAGATGAATATTTCGCTGCGTGTAGTCGATGAAACTTTTTTTTAAGTACACTTACTTTCATTCACTTCGACAAATCCGTCCAGTACCACTTCGTTGTAATTTTTTATCTTCGTTTTCTCCTTGAAAGGACAAATCATGGTAACTTCGTGTCCTTTGGCTGCCAGTTCTTTCATCAACCTGCTGCCCAAAGAGTAATGACTATGGGTCGGCACGTGAAATATTCCGAGAATTCGGGCGCCATCAATTGTCGCTATTAGCGCTAAGAATAAAAAAACCGCGACCAAGTTCCGCATGTTATCGATAAATCACACCAGACACACTGAACTTAATTCGCAACTGCTCTATATTGTATTACATAACTGTATATCTAATCTGTTTCGTGACACATGATTGTTTTTTTAAAGGAATTTTGACCGTCCTTCAATTGCAGATAGTAAATCGTACAATGAGTATTGAATGATGTCTTGCCGGATACGATGCTTTGATAACAAGTGGTCAGTCTTGCAGATACAGCGCATTTAACCGCACGTAAAAATAAAGTTCGTTATAACGGTTTGTTGAAGTTGTTTCTTGTGCTTCTGGGATGGAGTTTGCTTTATGAAAGTTTGTAAAAACTTGCAGCTGATTGTTGTGGCAATATAATTGAAAAACTAGAGGGAAAGAAGCACTTTGTTTGGCAGTTTTTAGAGGACGTATGTAAGTCTTAACTATTTTAATAATCTTGTTTATTTCGTCTCCTTTAAAATAATTCGAGGCGCGCTACAGAGTCTAACTAATCGGTGTTTAAGGGCGAGATCGGTGTTGTAAATATTTAAGAACAGGTATTTTCCTTAACCGGTGTTATCCAAATTTTTTTATTATAGGTTTATTGCTTTATAATATTAAAGTTAATATGCTCGGTTAGAGGTGTAATTAAACAGGGTTACGTGATGTTAAATAACAGACCTTGCCGTTCTTAAATATTATTTTGTTGTGTAACAAGTAAATTATGGGTAAAAAGTAACAGAAAATGAGTTTTTGTTGTGTGATGCTAATAACAGACAATTTGCCGGGCGGGCAAGGACATTGTTGATAAAAATGCAGATCAGGTTGGTTTCTAATCACATCCCATCGTTTTTATGTAATTTAGTTTGTTTATAGTACGGTAAAATAAAAATTGCTTGGTTCTACAACAAGTCATCTTTCTGCCTATAATTAATTGATATACAGTGTGTTTCAGCGCCATTGCCTCTTTGATTATTTCGTTTGTTTAAAAAAAATATCGCAAGAAGCCTCATGTATTTTAAATGACAAAAATAACACAAAATAAATTAGACAATTTGATGTTTCACATTTTTCTTAAATAGCTTTAGATAACTTGGAGTTAAAAAAAAATGTTAATGTCTTTCAAGTCAAGTAAACGCTTTAGGGTTTTTGATGATTATCTTTTCAATTGTCGTTTGTCAAAATCTAAAAAAACTAACTAATCCTAAAGCCTTTTGGGTGTAGGCCACATTCTTTTTTTTTCTGGAGTAGATTTTTTTTGTGTTGTCCTCTTCTTTTTATTTCCTTTCGCATCTCCTTTTTCATGGCTTTTGTCATTTCCGATGTCCTCTTGTTATCTTTTCTTATTTCTTTTTTTTTTTTTAATTTATTTTCTTGTGTCCTTTTTCTTTGCCTGTATCGTTGTCCTAATATTTCTGATTATTCGTTACTATCAGTTTTTTTTAAGTTGATGGTTTGTTGTTTTATTTTCTTTCAACTTTTCCTGCTCCCTGAACCATCTCCATTTTTTTGATCGATTGTGATCTTTTGATATCCTATTTTCGTTGTTCTTCCCTTCTGTCTTTCTTCTTCCGCTATCTGTTTTAGATTCTTTTGAATATCCTGTTCTTCCTTTTTCATTTTGTTGTTTATATATATTATTTCTTGGAGTTGTTTTAACTTTTCTTGTTTTTCATTACCTTTTTTTTTCTAGTGGCTTGACTAGTTCTAACTTACATGCTTTTGTTCCTATCTGTATGCCGTTTTTAATCTGAACTTTTATACCTGTTCCTCTTTCAATAAGCTGTACAAATTCATGTATAATGTCAAAATCTAAATAGCATTAATAGGTTCTGTACCCATACTGGGTGCTTAAATGATAGTTCCAGAGCTAATTAAAGAAGTTCATTATGAACAACTTTTAAATCCAAAAAACCTGGTGTTGAGCTCATGTATGCAAAGATGTTGCTTTCAGTTTTCAGTTTTGTCATTAACGTAATGGAACACCGTTTTAATCCAAAAAATAACATTCAAGATAACAACTAATAACTTAAAAGAAAAACAAAATATATTTTATAAACTTGTTTTAAAAATATTTAATAACAGTTTATGAAAAGTATGAAAGACAATATATTACATCTGGTTCAACTAATACTTAAATTTATGAATACACAATTACTTATGCTTTTTCTTTTCTTTAATAGTGATAGGTGTTGGTTTCGGTTTAATAATATGTTTAAAGATGATGTAAAAAATCAAGAACAGTACTATCGTCACAAATGTTAGGAATATTACGACGTCGATCATGTAGTATTGGTACCATTTTAAATCCAAGCCTGCCACACGAAGATGTGGCGCTCCCCTATGTCGAATCACATATTCCACCCAAAACACAGCCTTATCTAAAGGTTTCAATTCTTGGTCGTGCATTATGTTCGATTTCACTTGAACGTTTTCTTTGTACCTAAAAGAAATTCCATTGGAATACGTTTTAAACAACTACACGGTCTTAAACTTACTTCTTGTCGCTTAGGAGTTCGTTCAATGCCCATGCGAACTTTTCTTCGGTTAGTTTAACGAATGGGACTGAAATCGCGTACCCCATAGCTTCTGCCTGTGCCGCGTTGGTTTCTTGGTCTCCAAAAACGGGCAATGCAAGCAGGGGAACCCCATGGTATATTGCTTCAATTGTACTTAAAAGTCCGCCATGAGTAATGAACAGTTGAACATTTGGATGAGCTAAAATCAGTACAATTTTAACTTTGTTTAAACAGTTAACTAAACACATTGGCCAATGGTGCATGCTAATAATTGTATTTTTGTTGCTTTTTTAATTTTAATTTTAGGTCAGTTCAAATACTATTGTTTTAATATTTTTGGGGGGAAACAAAGGTCCATGTCCTGGGCCCCCCCACATTTGAAATGTAACTTTTTTTTTAATGTAGAAGGTTGTGCTAGCCTTGTGCTGGCGTGCTTTGTTAAAATTTTTGATTGTGCTGGTTTCGTTAGGCTACAAATTCAATTTGAATTTGGGGGGGCTGTGGACATGATAGCCCCCCCACCACGTAATTTAAACATTTTTTTTAGACAGATTTGTTGTGCTAGCCTTGTGCTGGCGTGCTTTGTTAAAATTTTTGATTGTGCTAGTTCCGTAAGGCTACAAATTCAATTTTAATTTGGGGGGGCTGTGGACATGATAGCCCCCCCACCACGTAATTTAAACCTTTTTTTTAGACAGATATGTTGTGCTAGTCTTGTGCTGGCGTGCTTTGTTAAAATTTTTGATTGTGCTGGTTCCATTACACCACAATTTTGTTTTTAAATTGGAGGGGCTGTAGACATGATAGCCCCCTCACCAAGTAATTTAAACATTTTTTTTAGATAGATGTGTTGTGCTGGCGTGTGCTGTTAAAATTTTTGATTGTGCTGTTTCGTTACGCTACGATTTTGGTTTAAAATCTGAGGGGCTCTAGACATGATTAGATTTGCTTTTGTATACATTGAACCATTATTGTTATCTCTGAAAAGGGTGACTTCTAAAAAATTTATTGAATAATCTGTTTCTGTAAATTAAATTTTTGGATGGTAACTGTTGAATAAGTTTAAAATGTTATTTATTGACTTTGGATTTTGGAACGTCCAAAATTAAATCGTGTACATATTTCTTTAAAAAAGGGATGTTATCAGATATTTTTGGCAATATTGTTTTTAATAAATTATCTAATATTATTTCTGCAATAATAGGGGGGGGGGGGTCATTTGTAAGAAATATTTTAAAGTGCTATGTTGTAACAATGTTTGTCCTATAATTTTCGTCTATGTAAAACAATTTTATGTATTTTAAATGTGTCTATGGCATCTAAAAAAAATTATAAGTTTCAATTAAAATTAGTAATGACATAAATCAAAATAAACCTACATATGCCATTCATCAATTAAATAATACTGTAAAGTACAAGCACGTGTTTTTTTAAATTTTATTATAAGGACTTTTTGCTGATTTTTCATCACAGATGTACAATTTTAAATGTTAACTATTAAACTATTAACTTTCAACTATTAAAGAATATTCTTTTACTATGTTACAATATACACTATACAGGGTGATTGATTGAGACCGGTACTTAAAAATTCGCTCATTTGCTGCAATAATGACATCTCAAAAATAGCGATTTTTCAGGAGAGGCGTTTTAAACATTTGAATTATAATAACTTAAATGGCATAAGAACGACACAGTGCTCTATTGTGGCGAGATTTGGGAGCTCAGATATGTCGTTCTTGCCACAAATAGTACATAAAACAACCTTTCTCCCTGTACCATTATCTCAAAAATCGCGATTTTTGAGATATGTCATTTATTGCAGCAAATGAACGATATGAAGAATGAAAAAGGGTATGGATCTGAAATTTTGGTTATGACCATAATGGCATCTGGTCTGTCGCCATATTGAAAATATTTTCAATATGGCGACACTTCCGGAAACACCAGAAGTTGACGTCTACTTTCTTATTTCAAATACAATGGTCTATTTTTTATTGCGTATACAGGGTGAGTCACGACGGACGCGTCGGAGTTTTATGGCGAAACAGTTTATATTTTTTAATTTCTGTCGCTGTTAGATTATGTAAGTCAATAAGGGCTACATTTTAAAAATATTTTTAAATATACAGGGTGCTCCAAAAAAGAGTGCCATATCAAAGTTATACTTTTTCTTATGGAACACCCTGTATATTTTTACATTTTTGGATTCCTCTTTGAATTTAATTCAAAAAATGTAAAAGGTTATATGGGTCTTAAGTCAACCGTTCTCGTGAAAATTGCATTTTCATGAAAAAACAGTATTTTCAAAAATTTTCAACATTTGAAAACTTTGAGAAGTCTGAAGAAATTCGCTTGGAAATAAGATTGACAATAGATTATGTAACACTTTGCACCACCTACATTTTTAAAATATTATACAGGGCGTTTTTTACGCTTGGTCAAACTTGTGAAAATTTAAACATCGATAACTCATTTTTTTTAAATACAACACCCTATATTTTCTTACACCGTCTTATAGAAAATTTAATTCTCTTTCGAAAACATTCAGGCTGTTTTTCACCTAAAATTGATATTTTCCGAGATATCGCGATCTTCTTGTTAATTATTAGGGCAAAGTAATATTTTCAAGTAAGCCATGAAGGTAGGCAGCGGTAATTTGAAACAATTGAAAGAAAAACAAGAAACTTACAATTTTGTCGTTTGCCTACACATTTTTGACATTTTTTTATGAGAAAGTTGTAGATTTACCATTTTACGTATAAATATAGGTTTCTCATCAGGGCCACAATATTTTTCATATAATTGAGTTTGATCTTTTGCCAAGTCCTAAAAACCCATTGATAATGTATTAGGTACGAGAACGGAACGCTGATTTAAAAAAAAAGTAATACTGACTTGTCTAATTTTACATTAAAAAAAAAAACATGGTTGGTACTGTTTTCGGTAGAGTGTCGTAGTGTAGTATCGTAAACAGACAAAAAATGGTTTATAGGATTTAGTAATTATCTTATAACACTGGTCCAATAAATATATGCATAAATAATTTAAAAAAATCTCTATTTAAACGTAAGTATGGTAAAACTACAACTTTCCTATAAAAATTTGTCAAAAGTGTGTAGTCAAACGATAAAATTATAAGTGTCTTGTTTTTTTTTTCAATTGTTTCAAATTACCGCTGTCTACCTTCATAGCCTACTTGAAAATATTACTTTGCCCTAATAATTAACAATAAAATCGCGATATCTCGGAAAATGTCAATTTTAGGTAAAAAACAGCCTGAATGTTTTCGAAAGAGAATTAAATTTTCTATAAGACGGTGTAAAAAAATATAGGGTGTTGTATTTAAAAAAAATGAGTTATAGATGTTTAAAGTTTCACAAGTTTGACCAAGCGTAAAAAACGGCCTGTACAATATTTTAAAAATGTAAGTGGTGCAAAGTGTTATATAATCTATTGTCAATCTTATCTCCAAGCGAATTTCTTCAGACTTGTCAAAGTTTTCAAATGTTGAAAATTTTTGAAAGTACTGTATTTTCATGAAAATACAATTTTCACGAGAATGGTTGACTTTAGACCCATATAACCTTTTACATTTTTTGAATTAAATTTAAAGAGGAATCCAAAAATGTAAAAATATACAGGGTGTTGCATAAGAAAAAGTATAACTTTGATATGGCACTCTTTTTTGGAGCACCCTGTATGTTTGAAAATATTTTTAAAATGTAGCCCTTATTGACTTACATAATCTAACAGCGACAGAAATTGGAAAATATAAACCGTTTCGCCATAAAACTCCGACGCGTCCGTCGTGACTCACCCTGTATGTTTAAATTCATATTTCTCGAGTTATTGCGATTTTAATGATAATTTACGGATACAAAAAAAAAATTAATAGAGTTAAATTAGCAGGATTTGGAAACATCTCGAAAACTTGTTTTAAATGTCAAATATAACTCTATTTTCATCTTTTGCCTGTATTTTGCATTGTGACGACATATTTTGTTCACTCTTTTCCTATTTATTTATTTATTTTTCCAAAATATAATTCTGTGCAAGATATCGTCACCCTAATTATCGAACCTCGTAACTCCAAAATCACTGTGTATACACGTAATAGAGTTAGAGGTTTTCTTTTTTTTTCCATAATATTGACAATAAAGTTATGGTTTTCTCCATTATCGAGAGCATTTCTCTCTCACACAGATGGCACCAAAATTCATTTTGACTAAAAATGGTGTTACGAGGTTTGATAATTAGGGTAAAGATATGTGAAATTTTAATCAACTCTAGCGTAGAAATTTTGCAAAATGATTAATAAATGTTTCTCACTCAAATTTTGCCACAAAATAGTGACGCCAATTTTTGTACATTACATTTTAAAGACCTGAATTTTTACTCGTATCTAAAGCCCATTCAACCCTTACAATAAAAGCCTTAAATATGCAAATAAAACTTGAATGTTTATATGCATAAAATATTACTCGCCGTTTTTTCATTTTATATATAAACGTACTAACTGTGCTAAGTGTAAAGTTTCTGTTGTCATAAATTTAACGTTATGATGATAAATTGTGCCGTGGGATTTAGTTTTTGTATTAGCATAGGCGCACCGGCAAATTGCGATGATAATAATAAGGAGTTATTCGCTCTTCGTTAAT